>VDFB02353493.1:410128826-410309594 GCA_007258455.2 Sequoia sempervirens | reverse complement strand
TGGGAGAGGGTGGGAGAGAATTGGAGAGAGTGGGATAGAGTTGGAGAGAGTGGTTGAGTGAGAGATAGGGTGGGAGAGGGTGAGAGAATGTGGGAGATAGGGTGGGAGAGGGTGGGAGTGGGTCTACCCTATAAATATTAAAAAAAAAAACTTTATTATAACATGAGCACGTTATGAATAAGTAGAGACTTGTCCATTTAGCAAGAGACAACACAATCGCATTATAACGCGAGCACATTTTTTATTGCACTAAAAATGGTTAAAAAACACAATATACCCATGATGTCGGCCCACATTCTACATATTCTCCTGGTTCTACACGTGCTCTGAAAAAAAGTAGGTTTTTAGTGATTGAGTGAATTGTGCATGCATGATTTTTAGACTCCACCACCTTTTTCATGATATTTCCATCACCTTTGCATGAAATAGCAATGTTTTCACATTGAAAGGAATATAATAAGAATTCAAGTTTGAATTATAGTGATAAATCATATACAATTGAAGTTTGGAAGGGAAAAAAACTTTTGAAAAAGTCAAAATTTTGAGGAGTTTGAGGAAAGAAGAAGAAAAGGCTGCATAATTGGGTAGAAATCCTCCATTTGAAACTTTGGTTTTTTTAGGCATGTGATGTCTTTGTACATTTTCTTTCATTCTATTATGGCTTGCTTTCATTTTTGTTGTTTTTCTTATTCCATGTTGATCAAATTGTTTGTTTGTCATGATACAACCTTAGGTTGTCAATGGAAATTTTAAATTGCATAATTCTATACACTTTCCTATTACATTTTTAAACCACATCTCTTTGAGGAATTTTGTTAAATTTAACAATTGACTTTATTTGTGTATGCTTCCAAAGCTTTCATTGAGGCATTTTGTCAAACAACTATACAAACCAGCTGATTGTCTTGTCTGTGCTACCAAATTTTCCATACATGTCTCTTAAAAATTGGAATATACTCCTAATGCAATAGGGGGAGGTCTGCACCATACAAACACACAACACAAATCTACAAACAAATTTTCAATTTACAATTTCATCATGACCTCTTCTTTCAACAAATTCACATTGTTTAGGTTGTAGCATATCAAAGTCACTCAATTGGGTATAATTCCCCACACAACCTTCTCACTTCTCAACAGACCCCCAAATCAAAAAATAGTCTTTACTTATGTCTCAAAACAAAATATTTTCTAGGTTTTAGGACCTTTCATGCTCAAATAGGTTTTCAATACAAAAAACCATCAATTTACTCATAAATATATAGGGTTTTCTATATTTGATAACTCCAAGGCCTTCCAAGCCTCATCAAAGCATCAAACAAGTTTTTCAGGGTCTACAAAAACAAAATAAACCTTCACTAGGCCTTTAGCCTCATCATATCTCAAAAACACCACTTTGGTTCCTCGTTTTCATGCCAAAAACTCACATTCTCAGCCTAAGATAACATCACCATCCCTATATATTCCTTACCACTATTAAAAGAAACATGAAACTTGAAAAAAAAATATTACAGGCCTTTCCTCCAAATCACAAGTCACCACAGTAGGAGGAAAGGCTCCATCTTTAAATTAAAGTAAAACTCATACCCTGCTAGTCTATATAGGATGATCACGAAGAATGGAGTTTTTCATTCACCAAAACAACCAAAGGAGTCTCAAAATAGATTGAAGTCCAATTTAAGACCTGCCACCATAGTGATTTATGAATTTCTAATCATGGGAGGCCTATATTGGGCAGTACATAGGAAAAAGAAACTGAAAACACAAAAAAAATACTTGAAACTCCACAGTTTAGGCATTGAGTAGAGCACCAAATCCTCAAAATAAATTCTTTGAACACTTTATTCGGGCTTACAGTTTTTGTACATTTTCAAATCAAGAATCCCAACTTCCATCAACGCCCATAACCACCCTTGAACCATCAAACCTTCATTAAGCCTAAAAGTACTAGTATTAGCAATGGTTTGCTTAATAAGCTTCATTATGCAATTTTTTTTTTCTCATCATCAATTTAGCTTCATTATTTTACCCATTACAGAGCCTTTCAACATATCCAACAATCACCAATGCTTTTTTTGTACCAAACTGCACAAATTATTAAGTTTTCTATGCTTTTAAGGGCCCAAATTAGCCCACTTTTACAAAGGGACCACCTTCAAAACTTGTCCAAATCTCCTAAAACATTGAGGAAGCACTTTATATCTATCAAAAATTCAAATTATAGCATTAGATTGCCTAGATTCAATCATTTACCACCCAAACCATAAAAAACCCTCTCCCTAGGCTTAAAAACTGTATGTTTTATTGAAAGTAGCACTTACCAAACACTCCAAAACTTGAAAACTATTGAAACAAGCCTAATATACCTTTCTCGAATGCTCAATTTAACATAAAATAATGCTGCCCAACTCAAAAACTCAATTTTAGTCACCAAAAGCTAAATTTTGTTAAGGAAAACTCAACATTTCCTCATTTGGTTTGACTCCCATTCCAAGATCATCCTCCATTCAAGTTTATCATGGCCTTTTATAATGTTTCCCTCTTAAGAAAAACCACTTCAACTTCAAAAACTAACATTTGAAAGAGGTGACCATTGATCTAGCTCTTTAATAGAATTTTACAACCCTTCACTATTAGTTAATTTGACTTGACTTAGCACTTTTTGCATAGGTAAAATTATTTGTCACGCCAAAGAAACAAACTGTTAAAAGGAAAAAAAACTAACAGATGATCAGCTCCAAGCCTTTAGAGATAAAGAGAAAAAATGGATGAGGGAACATCGTGAAAAGTAGAAATTAGGAATGATTGACAAAAACAAGCCAGTTGAAGAGGAACCTCAACCATCAAAAAGAGAAAAGAAATTGGTAGCACAAAGTGAATGAATGCAAAAGAGTCGTGCTAGGGGAGATGCATATATCGTAGTTGGAGACACACCCACTACCACAAGTGAATATGAAGGGACACCATTAAGCACAAGAGAATATGGAGGGACACCATCTACCACAAGTGAGTATGGTTGGACACCACCCACCACATTTGAAGTTGAAAGTACATCATCACTTGGATTTGATGAACAAGGTATGCCATCATCCCCATGTGAGCCTCAAGGTATGTATTCTATTCCACCCTCAGTCGAAGGTATGCAATCTAGCCCACCTCAATTAAATATTGATGAAATTGCTAATGTTGAGATGTATGTACCTAAGAGAAAACCACCTAGCATTTTGCGTAGAAAGCCAAAGTTTTTGATTAATATTGATGAGGATATTTTGCAACACATGGAAGGTAAGATTCTAGAATGCACTTGTAGAAGATATGTTGATAATATTTGGAAAATGTTCTTTGAAAGGCTAAATAAGACCAAAATATGTCAACTATTTGTTCAAATGATGTGGGGTTTAAAGTACAGAAACATCATGAAGACTCTTGGGTTGAGAACATCTAATGCATCAAGTGAAAACACTATTGTGAAGAATCTAATGGATGCTTATGAGAGTTTGGGTAATACCTCAGGCTCAAAGGATAGTAATGTCACTTGACGTGTCATTACATCAACTTTGGTAAGCTATCAAACAAAGAGATCTCATCTCATTAAAAATACAAGTGAACAAATGGGAATTAGTAGAAAAAATTTACCAAAAGCCGTTCAAAGGTGGCAAAGAATTGAGGGAACCAATTCAAATGAATTATGGGCATTCCTTAGGAAGACTACCACATAAAGATAAAAAACTTGTTGAAGCATTGAGAACACTAATTGAAGATTATTGGAAGAATAATACAAGGCCATCTCTGAATCAAAGGGATGTCTTAAGAAGGTGAATCGGTAGTCGGAACCGTGAGCCACATCCAAAGCATTTTTTGGATACGAATCAAACCCAAGTTTTTCATAAATTTCAAAATGCTTATCCTCAAATTAGCATTTCTAATTTTTTTTTTGAAATTCTTAAACTTTTTATGTCAAGATAAGTCACACATGCACTACTTGTTGTAGACTACATATTGAATTCGCTAACCGTTATGATGTTTATCATTCTATATGTTTAGATTTGCATACTAATGATGTTTTGCAGGATTGTGGCATAGAAGCCCCACCAAAATCTTCAAGAGAGTTCTTATCAAAAATTTTATGTCAAATAGAGGATCACCAAATATTCTATAGGACATGTGTAGATGGTTCATGCGAGCGTTGTGGTGGCTTGCAACGAATGCCAATATGTCAACATATGGAAAGCACATATGAGGTGGGACATAAACTAGTAGATTTTAGGAAGTATAAAATAGTGGCATATGCTACAAAAGATGGGTCTCAAGCCAAAAGGTGTGATTTGGTTATTGAGAAGATTCTAGTGTATCACTTTATGTCCATGTTTCATGAGAATCTAGTGTATGAGTATACAAGGCATACCCATAGAACCCAATGGCTAGACACACAATTCAAGCTATGCAAGGACACCTTTCTAGTTGGTAGCATAGTATCAGTGGTTGACTTTGTAGAGAACTACACTCTACAACCATAGTGTGAGGTGCAATCACAATCTTACAACTCCACACAAGTTTTGATATTTATGCACATAGCATTCATTCATGTAGCTGATAGTACAAAGGACCAAAGGAAGGTATTGAGGGAGTATCACTTTTATATTAGTGATGATCACACACATTCTCTAGAGTTCATGCAAGGTTGCTTCTATATGTTCTATAGTGATTTGGCTCAGAGGGGCATAGCATATGGCTAGCATATAATATGGTCGGATAGTTGTGCAACACAGTTCAAGAATGCACACATGTTCTACTGGTTGTGTAGGATGCATCTCACTACAGGTGTTCAACATATTTGTAACTTTTGTGAGGCTGGGCATGGAAAGAGGGAGCATGATGGTGTAGGAGCATGCATGAAAAGAGCATTAGCACAAGAAGAGTTAAAGTATAAAGATAGTGCAAATTCAACAGATGCAAGTTCAATCATCGAGTGGTGTAATGCTTCGATGGGTCTAGGTAATGAAGGTATGTCTTTAGTTCATATATTTGTTTGGTTGATGGATGATACTAACATTGCATCATATGCGGATTGTTGTACACTAACAAGATCGAGTGAGCTACACTCTTTCCTTAGCTCAAATGCAAGTTCATGGAGTATCGATATAGGTAAGATGGCATGCTTTTGTTCTTCATGTACAATGCAAGCCTGGAATGATTGTGAGTTAGGGGAGTGGGTTGACAAATGGTTGACAAGTTATCTTACCCCACTTCACACATATCGCCCTCTAACAGCATTGGAACTAACACAAATGGAACCATCGGTCAACTTTGACCACGTATCAAAGCTAGTTCAATCAACTAATATATCTACTTGCTTAGTTTTTTAAATTTCAAATTGTTATCTTACTTTGTACTGTATTTGTAATGTTGACTAATTTCAGGTGATTTTATGCACATATCAATGTAGGGCATGTTTATGCAGTCATTGCAGATGAAAAAAATGAAGAGGGAACAAACTATTACTTGTTTCATTGTGTTGAGGTGAAAAAGAAATTGGAAGCCCCAGTTATAGATGGAGAAAACATAAAATACCCTATAGGCTCAGTTGTTGTTACTGGAACGTGGCTTAGAAGGTACCTACATAACAGTGTTAAACATTGGTTGTTTGAGGACTTTGACACGCATTGTAAGATTCTTCATTATTCGAACCTTATTGTGGCATCCAATGTTCGTTTGAGAAAATATGGGGGTAGACCTTTGAACAAAACCTTGTGGAAGGTCTGTGAGTCTGACCATGAGGTAATACTTGACACAATAAAGAGTAGAGCAGATCCGGATGGTTCATTGGATTAATTTGTAAGTATATGCACAATGGTTCTTATTAATTTATACTTGTATCCATGTTAATTTGTTTGATGCCAATGCTATCATGTCTTATTTTACTTTGCGTATTTGTAACACGGTAAACATTGAATGGTGTCCCCTTGCAGAAAATATAGATTTATGAGCCATCCAAGAGAATCTCAGGCATAAAAGCAATGCAACATCCCTATTTTGATGATCTTGACAAATCTCAATTATGATTTTGAACCATTACAAAAGTATGTGCGAAGCTTGGTGAGAGAATTTCAAGTTATTCACTTGAAGTTAACCTTATCATGACCACCTATGATGTAGACATTATAGGAGCATCTCGAATTTCAAGATATTCTAGATTCATGAGAGGTGTTGTGTGCAATAGGTATCTTGGAACTCGCAGTGAAGATGTATGAGCAAGAGTGACTAAGTTGAGAGACTACCATGCCTATCTATAAGTGCCTTCTATCTATTTTCATTTCATTTCCATTTTGGACATGAGCTGTTTCTTTTTATTCTTTTACTTTTCCTATTTGTAACTAAACTAGTAAAAAATTCTGATTTTGGAGCTATTGAAGAGAATCTCAGCAAAAAAAGCAATGCAACATCCTTGTTTTGATGATCTTGACAAATCTCAATTTTCATTTCAAGCCATTATAAAAGAGTGTGTGAAGCTTTGTGAGGGAATCTCAAATTTCTCATTTGAAGTTAACATCTAAATGAGAAACTATGATGTAGAAATTATAAGAGAATCTTGAATGTATGAGTGACATTGTAAAATATCTGTGAGAATAGAGTACCTAAGGCATTGCAATGAGATTTACTTGTAATGACATTTACTAAAATAATGAAATTTGGTGTAGGGGCACCAAGGTTATTGAGAAAATTTGGTTCACAGAAATCTTTTAAGTTAGTTTTGTGTTTTGAGTTTTGTCAATTGAATAAGGTCATAACACATCCAAAATTGATTTATAATGTAATAAGTCATGTTAGTTACAAAAAGAATAGTTAGGCATGATTGGAAAGATGTAGAATCATTTGTAAAGGCTATTTAAAGCCTCTTGAAGGCTATTTAAGTCAATATTTGAATTTGTATCCTTTTGAAGGAAAATCTTTGAATATGGTTGTAAATGTACTATTAGTGAGATTGAGATTGTTAACCTTCAGAGTAGCAGTATTTATGTTGATGAAATTTCCTTTAGATGCAAGGATTTGAAGCACATCAACTAGGTGGTACAAATGATTAAATCCCAGAGATGATCTGTAGCAATGAAAAATTCTGAAAACGAAGACAGAGCTACACTGGTGACTCAGGAGAAAATTTAGTGATGCAGAGTCAAGGTGGAGAAGACTCAAAAAAATCAAATTTCAATAAATCAACAACCTTTGTTATTTAATTTGGCCATATTGGAACAACTACCAACAAAAAGGCTTCGAAACTCAACAATTTGGCTTAAATTTTAGAGAATTCCTCTCAAGGACCATCTCATCATCAATATAGCATCTACTCAAACTCCCAACACCATTCCCAAGCAAAGCATACAAGGTTTCTTTGCAATTGCTTGGAAATCCTTCAAACTGCCCTGCAAAAAGGCTACAAAATTAGCCCTATTTTACAAACAAACTGCTCTTTAAACTTCTTCTAACCCAAAAAGCTCTTGAAAAGTCATCAAATAGGTCACAAAACTCCCAATTGCATAGGTTTTAGAAAAAAAATCAACCTCTAAGCCATAATTTCTTAAAACCCTCAATTTTTTAACAAATACCTAGGGTTTTCAGCATCTCACAACTCCAAGGCCTTCCAAACCCCACCAAATCATCAATTTTTTTTTTTAGGGTTTTCACACACATAATAAACCTTCACCTAGCCTATATAATTAGTAGATCTCAAAAAAATCACTTTGGTTCCTCCATTTCAAGCCAAAATCTCACATTCTCAACCTAAAACAACATCACCAACCTTATAAACACCTTACCATTATTAAAAGAGTTAAAGAAACATGAAAATAACATATTGTATCCTTTCCTATGAGTCACAATTCACCACAGTAGGAGGAAGGGCTCCATCACAAAAATTGAAGTAAACTCAGACCCTGCTGGTCTATACAGGCTAAATAAAGAAAAATGGATTTTCCTTTCAATAAAACAACCAAAGGTGTATCAAAACAGATTGAAATCTAGGTTAAGACTTTCCACCAAAATTTTTCATTAATTTCTATTCATAAGAGGCCTGTACTACGCTATACACAGAGAAAAGAAACTAATAACTCATAAAAATGTTGAAATTCCATAGTTTTAGGCATTGTGAAGAGCACCAATCTTCAAAAAAACTATTGATTAAAACCCCATTCAGGCTTGAATGATTTTTTTAATAAATTTAAAATGAGAATCATCTGCCTTCAATGCTCATAACTTCCTTTGAACCACCAAACCCTTATTAAGCCTACAAATACTAGTATTTAACAATGGTTTTGCTTAATAAGCTTTATCGTGCAAATTTATTATTCTAAAGGCCTAGGACCACTTATAAACCCTTATAACATGACTTTTAGACTCTTTCTCTACACCCCCACATACTTTTTACATAATTTTTCTTTATGGAAATATCAACAATTATTTAATTCAAGAGTGCTTTTGCACATTTGTCCACCCTAACCTACTAATTCTGAAAGTACATAAAAGATTGGTCTATTAGACCTTATTCAAGACAAAAAGACCTCAACATACTAACATTTACCAACTGTCCTCTCAATTTACCATCAAACAATCACAAATTGAGGGTAAGGTGTGGGTGCTCCTGCACCATTCGACTTTCAAAAACAAAGTCAATTAGGTTGGTAGATGTCTAGATCGAGCTAGCATTTGGTGGAAGAGGAAGAAAGATGACTAGAACTCTAGAGGCCCACCATAATAGATTTTGGTATTGAACCATGAGATTAGAAGAGAGATTTGATATCATGTATGAAAACATTAAGCATGCATTCTTCCAACCAACGGAGAAGGTGATGATTACTTTGCTTCATTTTCATTTGCATAAGCATATCAAGGCATGCGAACCAAGAAGACCAAGGATGTCCAGTTTTATGTGGAGGTAATGGATGTGGTCTAAAATTTAGGAGGGTCAAGAAGGTCAATGTATGATCATGATGAAATTGAGGAAGAACAACAAGAGAGGGATAGGAAAAATAAAATCAATACAAAGTTTCAAGGATTTGTCAAGCAAGTAAGAGAGCTATGGTAGTAGCCTCATCTAAAAGATTTTGAACTAGACTTTGATATGTACCATTTAGAGAGCTTGGTTTTCATGGAGTTCCTTTCAAAGCCTCTACTTTTATTATTCTTATGGTAAACTATTTGGTAGAGTTGGTGGAATTATCTTTCTTAGTAGTAAACACTATTAGTGGGATTGAGATTGTTAACCTTGGGAGAGTAGGACTTGGGAAAAAGGAATTTGATATGGCTATTTCTTTCAAAGACTTCAAGCAGGATGTACTCTACAATGATGCCATTCCTCAATCTTCATTTGATGGCATCAAGGAATCGCTGAACTCCATGGTTATAAAGTATTATGAAAGCAGAATTAACTTGTACTAGCAGCCAATTTTGAAGAATATTACTGATGATTCAAAGCACATAAACCATGTGGTACAAATGATTAAATCCCGAATATGATTTGTAGCAATGAAAGAGTTTGGAAAGGTAGAGAGAGATACATTGGTGACTTAGGAGAAACTTTAGCTTTCAAAAAACAAAGGCAATTAGGCTGGAAGATGTGTGGATCAGGCCAACATTTGGTGGAAGAGGAAGAAAGATGACTAGAACTCTGGAGCCCCACCATACTGAATTTCAATATTCAACCATGAGAGTAGAAGAAAGAGTTGATATCATGTATCAAAACATTAAGCATGCATTCTTCTAGCCAGTGGAGAAGGAGGTGATTACTTTGCTTCATTTTCATTTGCATAACCATATCAAGGCATGGGAACCAAGAAGACCAAGGATGTTGAGTTTTATGTGGAGATAATGGATGTGGTCCAAACTTTAAGATGGGAAAGAAGGTCAATGTATGATTGTTAACCTTGAGAGAGTATTTATGTTGAGGAAATTTCCTTTAGATGCAAGGATTCAAAGCACATCAACCACATGTGGTACAAATAATTAAATCCCAGAGACGATCTATAGCAATGAAAGAGTCTGAAAAGGTAAATAGAGCAACACTGGCAACTCAGGAGAAACTTAAGATTTCAAAAAAAAAATAATTAGGTTGGAAGAAATGTGGATCGGGCCAGCATTTGGTGGAAGAGGAAGAAAGATGACTTGAACTATGGAGGCCCACCATACTAGATTTCGGTATTCAACCATGAGAGTAGATGAGAGAGCTGATATCATGTATCAAAACATTAAGCATGCATTCTTCCAACCAGCAAAGAAGGAGATGATTACTTTGCTTCATTTTCATTTGCATAACCATATCAAGGCATGGGAACCAAGAAGACCAAGGATGCCAAGTTTTATGTGGAGGTAATGGATGTGTCCAAAATTTAGGAGGGATAGGAAGGTCAATGTATGATTGGTGTAGGAGCACCATTCAGTAAGTTTTTTTCATCAAGGCAAATAAGGAGTAGAATATCATTAATTTACTAAAATTGGCCCGAACTTGTACATTTGAAGGTTTTGAGTCAATAAAAATGGATTTTTGATCCATTCCACTTTCTATAGCCTCTATAACTTGAGGAATGGGTCTGAACTAACATTATTAAGGTGTGGGAATGATGTGTTAGTGTTGGGGAGGACTGAAAGTGAGATGGGTGTGAAATCCATGTGTGTAAAAGTGAGTTTTCTTTAAGAAAAATAGTGGTTTTCAAGAGTCAAATTGTATTTTTGTGTAGGGCAGCATTATTTTATGATTGTTTGAACTTTTTTAGGGTATCACAAACTTTTTTGAGTAATTTTTAGGTTGTGGTTAGCTTTGGAAGTATCATTTTCAATAAACCCCTAGGGTTTAGGCTATAATAGAGGGTTTTGTGGTTTACCCATTGTACGGTGGTATAGTTGAGATCTGATTATGGATTTTGAAGTTTTGAAACCTTAGAATTGCTGCCCCAAGAGTTGGTAAGGTTTGGATAAGTTTAGAGTATAGAACCTTTGTTCAACCAGATCAATCCCTTAAGGGTCCAAAGGGAAAAATGGTTGCAAACTTCAGCATGAGATTACTCAGTCACCATGATGCTTAGAAATTTCTCTTCTAATCCTATGGAATCATGTTGGGCCCCTATATAATAACCTCTCTCACTTTTCATTTTCTTAGAGTGGTTTTCCCATGGTGTCTAGTTTTTAGTTGATGGAAAAAGTGTCAAATGGAAGCAATCAAAAGTTGCAAGGTGGTGCAACTTTTGTTTTGCAACTTGTGTAACCAAACTGGATTTTCCAACATGTCTGAATAGGCATGTTTATGCTAGGAATGGTCCTCTTTTGCACCCAAACATCCAGAATCATTCCGAGCTACGTTCAATCGGATCGATCCCTTAAGAGTCCAAAGAGAAAAATGGCTGCAAACTTCAGCATGAGGTTACTTGGACACTGTGATGCTTAGAAACTTATTATCTAATCAAATGGGATCATATTGGGCCCCTCTACAATAACCTCTCTCAATTTTCATTATATTGGAGTTGTTTTCTTGTCGTGTCTAGTTTTCAGTTGATGAAAAAAGTGTCAAATGGAAGCAGTGGAAATTGTAAAGTGGTGCAACTTTTGTTCTGCAACTTGTGTGACCAAACAAACTATTCCAATGCATCCAAATAGGCATGTTTATGCTAGGAATGTTCCTCTTTCACACCCAAACACGTGTAATCACTCTGAGCTACGTTCAACCAGATCAATCCCTTAAGGGTCCAAAGGGAAAAATGATTACAAACTTCAACATGAGGTTACTTGGACACCGTGATGCTTAGAAAATTATCATCTGATCATATGGGATTATGTTGGGGCCCTCTACAATAAACTCTCCCAGTTTTCATTATCTCAGAGTGGTTTTCCCATGGTGTCCAGTTTTTAGTTGATGGAAAAAGTGTCAAATGGAAGTAGTGGAAAGTTGCAAGGTGGTGCAACTTTCATTCTGTAACTTGTGTGACCAAACGAACTATTCCAACATGTTTGAATAGACATGTTTATGCTAGGAATTTTTCTCTTTCATTCCCAAACACACAGAATCTCTCTGAGCTACATTCAACCAGATTGATCCCTTAAGGGTCCAAAGGGAAAAATGGATGCAAACTTCAGCATGAGGTTACTCAGACACTGTGATGCTTAGAAACTTCTCATCTAATATGATGAGATCATGTTGGGATGCTCTATAATAAATTCTCTCAGTTTTTGTTATCTTAGAGTGGTTTTCCCGTGGTGTCCAGTTTTTAGTTGATGAAAAAGGTGTGAACTGGAAGCAGTGGAAAGTTGCAAAGTGATGCAACTTTCATTTTGCAACTTGTGTGACCAAATAGACTATTCCAATGTGTCCAACTAGTCATGTTTACGATAGGCATGGTCATATTTCACACCCAAACATGTAGAATCGCTTTGAGCTACATTCAACTGGATTGATCCCTTAAGGGTCCAAAGGGAAAAATGGCTACAAATTTTAGCATGAGGTTACTCAGACACCATGATGCTTAGAAAACTCTCGTCTAATCCCATGGGATTGTTTTGGGACCCTCTACAATAACCTCTCTTAGTTTTTGTTATTTTAGAGTGGTTTTCTCGTGGTGCCCAAATTTTAGTTGATGGAAAAAGTGTCAAATGGAAGCAATGGAAAGTTGCAAAGTGGTGCAACTTTCGTTCTGCAATTCGTGTGACCAAATGGACTATTCCAACGTGTCCAAATAGTAATTTCCACACTAGGCATGGTCCTCTTTCTCACCCAAACATGCGGAATCGCTTTGAGCTATGCTCAACCGGATTGATCCTTTAAGGGTTTGAGTGCAGTATGTTGAAATAGGCAATTCCACCTATTGTTCAAGCTATGGATCAGTGATATGGGCCTGATGTAAGTAGGATAGGGAGTAGGAATAAGAAAATAACATTAGTAAGGGCATTGGAAGAGATTAATAATGCCACCCCTGTTGAAAATTCAAAATTGAGGCCCTTTAAAAGCAAGGCTAGAAGAGGTGAAAAGAAGAAATTACTTGAAAATAAGTTAGAATAGGTTGGAAATAGGGTAAGATTGTGGATTTTGATGTGTTCAAAAGGTCTGCAAGGATAGGGGAGGTCAAAAGTATGTTATGGCATGACATGCCCTAGTTGGGAAAATAGGGGTTTTGAATGAAAAAGAGAGGTTTGAGGGAGTAAACGTGGGTAAAGTCAAGGGGAAACATAATTTGGTGGTAAATTAAGTTTGTGTAGGAAAAATGAAGAGTGTTGGAATAGGTTTTTAGGTTCAAGTTCAAGGGTTTGATTCGCTAGTTTGGCCAAATTTTTTTGGAGGGGGGTTCAGTTTGTTTTGGGTTCGTTTGTACAAAAAACATGTAAAAACAAAATATATTTCTATGCAACCTAGAAGCATGAATTAGGATTAGAATATCACATATCATCATATAAAAAAAAAAACTACCATAAACTTGAATGCCATTTAAAACAACAAAATTTCCAAAAAAAAATGTGTTTATAACCTACAAAAAAATATGAATAAAATCACGCTAATTTTTGTGTGAAAAAAAACCATGAGACTATAGCTTGTTGCTTACTATTATGCTTTGATATATTTTTTCCTAGCATCCATAGCTTCTTTGAAAGTACTTTTTTAAGGCTTTTAGCCATAGCAGCAAGGTAGTGAATTGTTTGATAAAATGCTTTGGTAGACATGTATGAAAAATGTGGTAGCATAGACAAGGCAATGAACTATTTGAAAAAATGTGTCAAAGAAATGTGGTTTCATGGTGATGGAATGGCATGATGAATGCCATGACAAGCAAATTGCTATGGATTGTCATGGCATTCCACGACCATTGAGACCACATTTCTTTGAGGCTTTTTTTCAAATAGTTCACTGCCTTGTCTATGCTATTGCTTATTATTATGCTTTGATATATTTTTTCCAAGCATCCATAGCTTGTTTGGAAGCACCTATTTTAGGATTTTAGCCATAGCAGCAAGGAGGTGAATTGCTTGATAAAATGATTTGGTAAACATGTATGAAAAATGTGGTAGCATAGACAAGGCAGTGAACTGTTTGAAAAAATGCCTCAAAGAAATGTAGTTTCATGGTGATGGAATGGCATGACGAATCCCATGACAAGAAAATTGCTATGTATTTTCATGGCATTCCACCACCATTGAGACCACATTTCTTTGAGGCTTTTTTTCAAACAGTTCACTTCCTTTTCTATGTTATTGCTTATTATTGTGCTTTGATATATTTTTTCCAAGCATCCATAGCTGGTTTGGAAGCACATATTTTAGGATTTTAGCCATAGCAGCAAGGAGGTGAACTATTTGATAAAATGCTTTGTTAAACATGTATGAAAAATGTGGTAGCATAGACAAGGCAGTGAACTATTTTAAAAAATGCCTCAAAGAAATGTGGTCTCATGGTGATGGAATTCCATGACAATCCATAGCTTGTTAGAAAGCACTTGTTTTAGGCTTATAGCCATAGCAGCAAGGCAATGAACTATTTGATAAAATGCTTTGATAGACATGTATGAAAAATGTGTTAGCATAGACAAGGTAGTGAACTCTTTAAAAAAATGCCTCAAAAAATGAGGTCTCATGGTGATGGAATGCCATTACAATTAAAAGGATTTGATTGTCATGGCATTCCATCACCATGAGACCATTTCTTTGAGGCATTTTTTCAAAGAGTTCACTGCCTGTCTATGATATTGCCTACTATTATGCTTTTGATAGATTTTTTCCAAGCATCCATAGCTTGTTCGAAAGCACTTGTTTTAGGCTTTCAGCCATAGCAACAAGGCAGTGAACTATTTGACAAAATTCTTTGGTAGACATGTATCAAAAATGTGGTAGTATAGACAAGGCAATGAATTGTTTGAAAAAATTCCTCAAAGAAATGTGGTCTCATAGAATGCCATGACAAGAAAATGCAATTGGGAGCTACTCCTAGTTATTAGTTATGCAAAGTGAAGTAATTGCATAACTGCTTAGGCTGACTTTGTAAAAACTATATTGTAATTGAAATTTTGTCATCTATCAACATCTAGTTACTAGTTATGCAATGTGAAGCAATACTTTGAGTTTGAAATATGTGCAATGCAATGTAATCAATGATATGAATATAAACTGCAAAAATCTATTTTTTACAATTTATTAGTTAAACTCTTTATTTTATTTGATCTCTATATCTCTATGCTATGGAAATGCCTTTAAATTTTTTTATCTCTTGTTCTACTTTCTTTTACCTTTTTTTAAAATCTGATTTTTTTCTGATTTTTTCTAGATTTTTTCCTGATTTTTTCAAAAAATATTATACTTTTGGTTTTCCGATTTTTTCCCCAAAATTTTTTTTTTGCTATTGTATAAACACATATATTTTTGTAATATCAAGGATACTTTTTGAAACTTCCATGCATTGCTAATCTAAAAGGAAAAGTCTTTTGCCTAATCTGTATTCAACCATGCTTTTGACATTGTCAAAAAGAGCAAATATGGACACCATCGATAAAAAAGATTTGTATTAACCAAATAGCCATGTGCACATACATCAATATATGTCGATATAAGCATAAAATATAGTTCCAAAATAGCTATATAGGCTTACAAGAATGCCATATAGGCATACAATGTCAAATATATCCAATACAAGATATGTACAAAATTACCATGTCTAGGCATACAACAAAGGGCTCTGGAATCAAAATTCATTTCTCTCCATGCTCTGGAAATAAATTCTTTCCCTTTATTTGGTGATCTGATGGTGATAATTCTGTCACTCATTTATGATGTGCTCGAGGAGTGCTCTTGCTGCTCCTCCTACAGTTTAGCTCTTGGTGAAGTTTTAACTATTACAATAAAAAGTAAGGACATTAATATATAGAGATTACATTGTAAAAAATGATATATTTAACAAAATAATCACTTACGGCCATCTCATGATCACTCTCCATGTTGGAAATATTTTCATGTCGATGCTTAGGTGTGCTCAAGCCCTGCATAAACCATCCAAATAGGAATTAAACTACGAATCAATAATGGTTTGATTTTTCACTAGAACTAACATCTATAACAACGAATGTAAATTGAAATTTAGTAATTTTCCTCATACCTCCTCTATCAAATCCATCGAGGGTTGTATAGCGGATGAAACACCAATATCCATTGCCCTTGTAACATTTGGAGGTGTTTCCACAACCAACATTTGAAAATAAAACAACAAATTATTCAATCACAAAGAAGTTACAATAGCGATACACGTCATGACTTTTAATGTATGATATCTAATGAAAATTTTTTTGAGTACAAGTATTAAACTATATATTTTTGGTAGGCCTTGGCAGTTTGATAGGAAGACCAAGCATGATGGGGAGAAAAACACATACTCTGGACATTGTGAAGGATGGGAAAACTTACAACCTTTCACTTCTCCTAGAAGAAGACAAGGCAAAACATGAAGGGCCTAGTGTTTTTATGGTGGGTGAGAAGGAGTTCATAAAGACCTTGAAGGATGAGGAAGAGGATTCTTCCTATTTATTAAGCCAAAAAATGAAGTAGATCTTCCCATAAAGAAGAAGGAAGATGCACCAAAGGAAGTCCAAGAGTTGTTGGAAAGGTACAAGAACATAAAAGTGAATGAATTACCTAGTTCCATACCTCCCATTAGGGATATAAGCCACCATATTGACTTGACTCCAAGGGCTACATTGCCCAATAAGGCTGCATACAAGATGACACATACTCAAAATGAGGATATTGCAAGAAAAGTGCAAGAGTTGATGGATAAAGGGCCAGTGAGGAAGAGTTTGAGCCCATGTGCTATTCCTACTATCCTAGCACCAAGGAAGGATGGGAATTGGAGTCTTTTCACTAATTCAAGATCCATTAATAGGATGACAATTAGATATAGCTTCCTGATGCCAAGAATGGAGGACCTCATGGATTGTCTATCAGGAGCATCTTACTTTTCCAAGATTGATCTAAAGAGTGGGTACCATTAGATAAGGATGAGAGAGGGGAATGAATGGAATCCAAATTTTAAAACTAATGAAGGGCTCTATGAGTGGTTGGTGATGCCCTTTGGGTTATCAAATTCCCCTAGTACATTTATGCGCCTTATGAATGAGGTATTGAGACATTTAATTGGAAAGTTTGTTGTAGTTTATTTAGATGACATTCTTGTATTTAGCAGGTCTAAAGAAGAACATTTTAAGCACCTTGACATGGTAGTAAGGAGATTACAAGAGGAGAAGCTATTGATCAATATGGAAAAGTGTGAATTCATGAAGGAAGAAATAGTCTACCTTGGTTTTGTCATCTCCAAGGGAAGTTTGAAGATGGATCCTTCAAAGTTGGATGCTATTCTTACTTGGACAACACCAAAATCCATGGGAGATGTGAGAAGCTTCCATGGACTTGCAAGCTTTTATAGAAATTTCATCAAGAACTTTAGCCAAATTTATGCACCAATATTGGACACCATCAAAGGAGGTAACAAAGGTAAGTTTTCTTGGACCAATGAGGTTGATAAATGGTCTGAATATATAAAAATGAGAGTAGCACAATAAACTATACTTGTGCTCCATAATTTTGATAAAGATTTTACCATTGAGTGTGATGCTAGCAATAAAGCAATAGGGGTTGTTTTGAGCCAAGAAGGAAGACCAGTTGCATTTTTCAGTGAGAGGCTGAATAAAGCAAAGAGAAAGTATTATAACTATGATTTGGAATTGTATGCTATGGTCCAAGCCCTTAAAAAGTGGAGGCAATACTTGTTACCTAAAGAATTTGTTGTTTATACTAATAATCATGCCTTGAGTGTTTTGAATGCACATGACAAACTCAGTCATAGGCACATGAAGTGGATAGAGTCTTCGCAAGCCTATACTTTCACAATAAAGAATAAGAAGGGCCAAGCAAATAAGGTGGCAGATGCTCTCAGTAGAAGGGCACTTGTAGTGCAAGAGATCCAGCTCCAAAGCATGGGGGTTGAAGAATTGAAGGATATGTATCATGAAGATTCAGATTTCAAGGAGGTATACAATGTTTGTGAGCAACATTTGAATTCTTTTCATGGTGAATTCTCTAACTTTTTATTGCATAATAGTTTTCTCTTTAAAGGAATCCAATTGTGTGTGCGTAAATGCTCAATGAGGGGGAATATCATAAAGGAGAAACACAATGGGAGTCTTGGAGGTCACTTTGGCCTTGAAAAGACCTTGGAACAAGTTAGGAGATTTTATTATTGGCCAAAGATGTAGGTGGATGTGAGAAGGTATGTGGAAGGCTGCATAATATGTCAAAGGGCAAATGGAACTTCATCAAATGTAGGACTATATCAGCCACTGCCCATTCCCAATAGGCCTTGGGAGTTTGTAAGTATGGACTTTATCTTCGGGTTGCCTAGAACCCAGAGGTTTTGATAGTATCTTTGTGGTAGTTGATAGATTTAATAAGATGGCACATTTTCTTCCTTGAAAATGCACCAATGATGCATCTTATATAGCAGGTGGGTATGTGCAGGATCATCATGGAAAAAATAGGCCCTTAAGTGGCAAAAAAATCAAAAAAATCAGAGTTAGGCAACTTGACGTAAAAATTTGAATAAGTTATCTATATTATTTCAAAAATATGTAATAATAGAATTTGTACCAAATTGAATGTAGTTTCTAAATTACTAGGTTTGTTTAAAAAAAAGGAAATCTTTTGGTGAAAATTTGAAATTTCAATGCTGTAGTACTTAAAATTTAGGGAAAAAATAAGAAGTAGGTGTTTGTCTGACCACCCTAACCCCAATAAAATGATAATATTTTTTTATAATATTTTAGATATATATAGAGGACTCATGTCCCGATGTGATGCATATTTTTTTGTAATTTTTTTCCAAGTAAATAATTAATTATGAAATGTTTATTACTTTTAAAAAATATAAAAAACTCGTATGTCTGACCACCTTAAGTTGGTCAAAACTTCATGAAATTCAAATTTTTATTTTTTTAATCCTATAGTATGCGAAGCATAGAATGCAACACACATTTTGGATTCAAAAAATGTGATATTGTTTGAAAGCTATAGATGTTTTTCAATAAAACTATCAATTAGGACTTTAGTCATAATTTGAATAGAAAATGACTAATAATTACTTATTAAATTCAAAGTAAAGCATAATTTATATTGGTGGAAAGTTGAGAATCTACTTTAAAAACCTTTTTAATTTTTTCAATTTTGGGTAAAAAAAGGTTATCAACCACATACCCATCATATTGCCACTTTTTGGCCCATCATGATCTTGCACATACCTAGGTCTCTTATTTAAGGAGGTTGCTAGGATATATGGACTGCCTTTAAGAATTGTTTCTAACAAGGATTATAAATTCATTGGTCACTTTTGGAGGACCTTGTGGAAGAAACTCAAGGAAAAAATATGTCCTTTAGTTCAGCATACCATCCACAAACGGATGGAAAAACTGAAGTGGTGAATATATCATTGAGAAACTGTTATGAAATATCTTGTACAATAGAAGAATATGATATGAAATATGCTGCAAATACTTGATAATAACTGAGAATAATAGGCCACTTCGAGGGGGGAAACCTCCAAATATCTCTAATGAGAACACATTTCACAACTTGATGATGAAATAAGACTCACAACCTCCTATATATACCTATTTATGCCAAGGATATCACCTAGGCCGACTTAGACACACCTATATAAGACTTAGGCCAACCTAAACAACTAAATAACAATATAATAATGATAATATGACTTAATAGAGAGTTAAGATAGCCACAAGTGACTATTCATAACCCGATGTACAATAATATTAAGGGTGTAGCATGCCCCCCTTCTTCAAAGAAGCATTGTCCTCAATGCTAATCAAGTTTGGAAACTTTTGAATGAACTCCTCGTCTTCCCATGTGGCATCTTCAATTGGTAACTTCTTCCATTGGATGAGATACTAAATGATATTTCTATTCCTTAGCTTCTTTGTGCGTGTTTGACGAATGCACTCTAGTTCCAAAATGATTCTTCCTTCTTCATCTAGCTCGGGAAGTGTTGTTCGAGTGGGAATATTATTCCCAATTACCTTCTTCAAATAGGAAACATGAAAAACTGGATGTATCCTTGTTGTTGGTGGCAACTCCAGCTTGTAGGCAACACTACTGATCTTCTGCATGATTTGGTATGGACCATAATACTTTGGAGACAACTTATTATTCTTTCTTTGCTGCTTTAGTGAGATTTGCTTATAAGGCTGCAATCGCAAGAAGACCCAATCCCCAACTTCAAAACTTCTTTCACTACGATGTTGGTCTGCCTGTTGTTTCATTCGATTTTGTGCCATTGCTAAATTCTCCTTGAGTCCTGAAAGTACTTGTTGTTGATGAAGCAAGTGGTCTTCCTACTGCCTGAACTCTTGGGGACACCTTAATTGATGATGTGATGGAAGGAGGATGATATCCATAAAGTGCCAAAAATGGAGACATTTTTGATGAGCTATGAAAAGAAGTGTTATACCACCATTGCAAGTGGTAGCCAATCTACCCAGATTGTTTCTCTAAAGTGAAACAAGCGTAGATATCCTTCCAAACACTTATTAACAACTCTGTTTGCCCATCGATTGAGGGTGGTATGAAGAGCTAAGAGCCAATTGAGTACCCAAACATGAGAATAAATCTTTCCAAAAGTGACTAGTGAAGATAGGATCATGATTACTAACAATAACCTTAGGTGTACCATGTAGCTTTTGGATATTCTCCAAAAGCTTTAGCCAGCACTCATTGTAAAGGATGTGCTAATGCAATGAAATGTGCATATTTAGTGAGCCGATCAACTACCACCATGATGACATTATGACCTTTAGATTTGGGAAGCCCTATGATGAAGTCCATGGATACCTCTTCCCAACGCTGGCTAGGAATAGATAAGGGTTGCAAGAGACCTGGTGTCTTAATTGTCTCCTCTTTATGCCTTTGACACACCAAACATTTAGCCACAAATTTTTGAACATCACCCTTTAGCCCCTCCCAAAATAAATCCTACTTGACTCGATGATATGTCTTCAAAAATCCTGAATGACCACCCACTGGAGACTCATGCAACTCTGTGAGAATCTTGATTTTATGGTTGGAATTCTTGTAGAGATACAAAATGCTCTTTATACCAAAGAGTATCTCCCTTCCAACAAAACTTATCTGAACTACTAGGATCAATTTTTAATTGCTCGATGAGATTACTTGTCGCAACATCATTTTGCCACTCTGCTTTGGCTTCCTCCACCCAATTTTCTTGTAATATTGAAAGGGCACACAATAAGGCTTCATCTTTCTCATCCTTCCTTGACAATGCATCTACAACAATATTTTCTTTCCCTTTCTTATATACAATCTCAAAGTCATATCCTAACATCTTAGTGACCCATTTTTGTTGCTCTTCAGAAGATAGTTGTTGTTCCAAAAAATATTTTAGGCTATCATGATCTGTTTTAACCTTGAAATGTCTACACAATGGATAAGGCCACCATTGTTTCACTACATGGAGTATTGCTAGCATTTCCTTCTCATAAATAGGTTTTAGTTGATTCTTACCTTTTAATTGACGACTCTGAAAAGAAATTGGTAGACCTTCTTGCATGAGAACTACTCCTATCCCATTTCCAGAAGCATCACATTCCACAATGAATTCCTTGGTGAAGTCAGGAGTGGCAAATACTGGAGTTGTACACATAGCCTCCTTCAATCTCTCAAATGATGTATTGGCAGACTCGTTCCAATGAAAAGAATCTTTCTTCAATAGAGTGGTGAGAGGTGCTACTATACTACCATAATTCTTCACAAATATTCTATAGTACCTTGTCAATCCCAAGAATCCTCTCAGTTTCTTAATGGTTTTTGGAATAGGCCATTCCATGATAGCCTTAATTTTGTTAGGGTCCACCTTTACTCCTTCATGTGAAACTATGTGTCCCAAATGCTCCACCTCTGTAAGACCAAAAGCACACTTGGATGGCTTAGCATAGAGTTTATGATCTTCAAGTATTTGTAATGCTTGGTCCACATGTTGCAAATGTTCTTCCCAAGTCTTGCTATAAATCAATATATCATCAAAGAATACTAACACAAACTTTCTCAAGAACTTCTTAAAAATGGAATTCATCAAACTTTGGAATGTAGATGGTGCATTGGTAAGACCAAATGGCATCACCAAAAATTCATAATGACCCTCATGAGTCCGAAATTTTGTCTTACAAATATCTTCCTCCTTAATCCGAATTTGGTGATAACCAGATCTAAGATCTAACTTGGTAAAAAACATAGCTCCATTTAATTCATCTAGCAAATCATCAATGACTAGAATTGGAGATTTATCTTTAATGGTGTACATGTTGAGCACTCTATAATCTGGACACATGCACCAAGTATCATCCTTCTTACATACCATCACCACGGGGAGTAAGCACTTTGGCTATGCTGATGATTCTGCCTCTAGCATCTCTTCAATCTTTTCTATCTCATCTTTTGTATGTGTGGATACTTGTAAGGCCCTAATGTTGATGGTTGGCTCCCTAGGACTAACTATGGCATGATCATGATCCCTCTTAGGAGGAAGTCCTTTAGGCATATCTCAAGAACAACTAAGTGGCTTGATCAATTATAGCTTACAAATCTAGATGAGTAAAAGTGCTAGATTGAGAGACTTCTAATGAACATGGATTAGACCCACAAATCCTTCCACTCCTTTCTTAAAAGCAACTTTGCATTTGATGAGGAAGCTTACCATTTGTGGAGATTTTTCCTTCCAACCCCCTTAGCTCTACTAGCCTTCCTTGGGTTGAAATCTCCATGAATAGTTCTTGAGTTCATCTCAATTGTTCCCCTAATGTAGTAAGCCATTGTACTCCCAAAACAATATCTGCTGCACCCATGGATATCGCATACATTGGGGTATCAAGTTGATAATATCCCATGGATAATTTAATGCTATGACACTTCCCTGAACAACTAACTGTACCACCATCTGCAATCAAAACTTGAAACTCTGGAGCTAGATATATGAAACAATTTAGACAAGTAGCTAACTTTTTGTTGATGAAATTATGGGTACTACCTAAGTCGATCAACACTATTACCTTTTGTTTCTTTAGGAACCCCACCACCTTGAGTGTTCATGGAGTGCTGAAACTTGAGAGTACATGACAAGAAATGATTGGTTGAGAATCATGTGATTCCTCATTTGACTCCCTTTCATCTTCTAGTATGGGTTCCTCCTCTTCTTCCTCATTGGGACCTTCAATATAAAACAATTTCTTTTCCCTAAATTTATGTCCTCGACTGTATTTGCTATCACAATTGAAACACAAGCCTTTTTCTCTTTTCTCCTCAATTTTTTGTGGAGTCAACTTAGTAGGTTGTGTTGAATATCCTTTCTCTCTTGTCACATTAGCCCCTTGCTTCTTAGGAATCAAATACTTTTCCTCTACCCTACGTGCTAAGATAAAAGACTCATTAATGGAACTAGGGCTAAACATGCGTACCTCATGTTGAATGTGATCCTTGAGACCACCCAAGAATAATTCATTGAAGTTTTCCTCCATAATTGTATCCACCCTTAAGGATAGATTTTGGAATTGTTGAATATAATCCTTAACTAATCCTGTTTGTTGAAGTTTAGCTAGCTGGCTAAAGAAGTTGTCTATGACGCTATTGCTATATTGTGCTTGGAGTTCCTCTGTAAAAATTAACCATGAGACGGTGAGCCCCTTTTTTACTCTGATGAGTGCAAAGCCAATGATACCAAATGGGTGATCTGGTTCTAGATATAAGGAAGCCATCATGACCTTTTGTCCATTTGGGATTTGGTGTACTTCAAAAAAATTCTCCATTTGGTTTATCCATGTTAGAGGATCCTTACCATCGAACTTGCGCATATCCACCTTTGGAAATAAATTCTTAGATCCCATAGGAGTACTAAAGCTTGTGTTAGTAGTAGCTAACCTAGAATTTTCACCTTGGCCGCTTGAGAGCTCCTTTCTTGATTCAGCCCTGTAGGTGCTTAACATGTTTCGTATGTTCGATATATCTCCTCTTAGGTCATACATATCCATCTTAATTGAGGAAATTTCTTCCTTGACCTTATTGATTTCCTCATTATGAGTCATATCCTCGATTGTTTCACCATCCTTATCAGGAGTCTTCCTCGGAGTGACATTCTTTTTACCCCTTGTTCCAGGCCCCGACATGATGGAAAGCACTAATGTTGAAATAAATCACACAAATGAAACTTAAATTATCTCAAATTTTTACTATAATATCCTTTATTATTTCTTCAAAAACCCAATAAAAATCAAACTCCAATTCAACAAGATATGTAGATTCTAAAAAAATAGTGTAGAAACCCTAACTCTGCAATAATTCACTTAATTCTACTCCAATTCTTCTGAAATATGGACTATAGCTTCTTCAATATGTTCTTCAAAAACCATTTAAAAATCAGAAAAAAATTCACCAAAATTTGAAAGATATGCTCTTCCCAAAATCGCCTCTAAAATTGAGAAAAACCTTGCCTCTATGGTGCCAAGATCATGCTCTGATACCACTTATTATGAAATATCTTGCACAATAGAAGAATATGATATGAAATATGATGCAAATACTTGATAATAAATAAGAATAATAGGCCACTTCAAGGGGAAAAACCTCCAAATATCTCTAATGAGAACACACTTCACAACTTGATGATGAAATAAGACTCACAACCTCCTATATATACCTATTTATGCCAAGGATATCACCTAGGCCAACTTAGACACACCTATATAAGACTTAGGCCGACCTACAATATGCTAATGATGTAGGCTTAATAGAGTTAAGATGGCCTGGCCGACTATTCATGGCTTGGATGTACAATAATGTGGGGCATGTGAGAAACCTCTTAAGATGCCTTACCGAGGGCATGGACAAGCTTGGGATCTGATTTTTACTAAGGCTGATTTGCGTATAATGGATCCATGAATATGAGGTATTGGTAGACACCCTTTTTGAGTAGTCTGTAATGCACCCTAGAGGGGTCTTTGAACTAAGAGATCTACAAGGAGTTGCTAAGAGAAGTGCTCAAGGAGAGGAATTTTTTGTTACAATTAGGGATATTCATCAACAAGTGAAGGAAACCCTTCAAAAGAATGTTGAGAAGTATAAGGAAAAGGAAAATTTAAAGAAGAGGAATGCCCAATTCAAGGTTGGAGACTTGGTGATGGCACACTTGAATAAGGAGAGACTTCCACAAGGAAAGTATACCAAACTCATGATGAAGAAGATAAGACCTTTTGAATTGGTCCACAAGTTTTGCCAAAATGCTTATGAAATAGAGCTACCTCCTGGGGTGGCAATCTCTCCTATCTTCAACATTTTTGACTTGTATCCTTTCAAATCTTCTATGAATGTAGGTGATGGATCAAATTTTAATGTGATGGAAGATGAAGAGATTGGAGTGAAGAACCTTGATAACTTATGACTCTTGAATGCATCCTAGACACCAAGGAGACAAAGAAGACTAGAAGGAAGGTTTACCAGGATTACCTGGTCAAATGGAAAGGTCTACCTGAAGAGGATGCAACATGGATGTCAAAAAATGATATTAAACAACATGGAACTACTATAGAAGACCTGATCTCAAAGAGGACTTGAGATCTTTTTCTTGCTTGGGAGTATGGTGTAGGAGCACCCATGGGTCTAAGGGACCTAGAATAATTTGTCATGTTTTGTTTCTTGGTTTATGGATGGAATAAGGTCTTATGGACCATTTCAATGATTTGTAGTAGGTCTTCTAGGTTTTTGGTTGAGTTTTTGGTCTTGGTGACCAACTTCTTTGTACAACAAGGTCTCCATCCTCCTTTGTAAGTCTAGTGCATCTTGGAAAAATAAGGAAAAAGGATGCCTTGTTGTATCTAGACACTTGAGGGGAGTCACCTTACTTTTTTACAAGGTTTTAGTTTCCTTTGACAAATTTTGGAAGGCTCTTTGTGGTTGAGTTGGTAGAAGTTGCTCACATTGCCTTAAGTAGGCAATTAGAAGTCAAAGGATGAGATTATTTGTTTTCCAATGTCTCTCTTTTCAAAAGACAGTTGTAAGAAGTTGGAGGGAGTTTGTAAGACTTCAAATATGCCTCTCTTTTTTGAGGCAAGGTTTATGTTGATGTTTTGAAGAAGTTTCAATAATAAGTTTGATTTTTTTCCTGTGTTTTTCTGAAGAATTTGTTGATCCCATACTTGGTATGGACTGTATGTTAACTTTCATGCTGTAAGCCCATAATGGTTGGATAGGTAATTGAATAAGCTTTCCTTTGGGGTTATAATGGTGAGATTTCATTGAGTATCAAGGGATATATTCCAATTTCTCTATCGGGTGGTCTAAAAACCCTTAAAATTAGGGTTTTGGGTGAAAAATGTGTATTTCTTCCATTCCCATGTTGTAAAATTGCTAAATCTCAGTGGGATGGAAGATATGTGTACTATCATATAATCAATGTTTTGGAGAATTGTAGGCTCATTGTTGGAAGTTGTGCATGAATTTTGGCTTGACCTCTCTATGTGGCAAGCATAACTGACAAGCAAAAAAAAGAGTTTTTGCTTGATTTTGGAGAATCTATTTAAGAGGAACTTAGGAATTGTGGAAACAAGTGTGGAGAACCTATATGAGTCTGAATTTTAGCTTTGGGGTGAAGGGGAGAGCCTAGATAGTCAAGACCTAGGTGTAGGTTTGTGAATTATGCCTTTTGGAGCAATGGTAGAAAGGGCCATTGTGAGTGATGTTTTGACAGTCAAGAGGAAGGGTTTTGGAACCTTGTAGGGGTCCATCTTAGGGGTTTGAATCCATATATTTGGTGTCTTAATAGTCTTCCTTTTTTTTTTTTAATTCTGACTATCCTACCGAGCAAGGGCTGCAAGCCTTAAGAGAGAGTGAGGTCTAAATCACCATAGTGATGGGTGTTTGTTGAAACCTAAATGATAGAGGATTGTTAAACGTTGTTTTGACTTAATGAGACATGATCCAAATTTTTTCAAGATTTGTGAGTGGTCTGAGTTGTGAACCCTAGGTGTGTGGGGTTGATCTCTTAAAGAATAGTGGAGTTTAGGACTCCTCAAGAGTATTTGAGAGAAGCATTCAGTGGAGTGACTTTTCCATTTGTGATTGTGAGTTTTCCTTCCCTGCCACTCTGCATCATTTCTAAATTTTATTCAGGCTATTTCCATGGTGTTTGTGGTGGTGGTAGGAGTATTTAAGGTTTGTAAGTACCTTATGCAATAAACCCTCCTTTGTAGGGCTTGATTTGTGCATAGAATAAGCTTAGTCAATAAACATGATGTGAGTAATGTCTTGGAAGTTAGATGAAATGACTGAGGTGTAAATGGTTGATTGTAGTATCTTTGTCTTGAGGAACTAGTTGGTAAAAGTGAAAATTTGGTGAGTTGTTTAAGGAATTGAAATATTTAGAGCTCTTTATGAGGTTTTTGCTTTGAATTCAGATAAATTGATGATGACAAAGGTGTTTTAGGATCTAATGGATATAGGTTGTAACATGAAAGATTGGTTTTTGGTTATTTTTCCTAGGTAAAGCAAATTGAGTGGAAGGGTGCCTTGGTGAATGATGAAAGAGTGGATTGTTTAGTGACTCTAATTAGGTTTCTTGTGCATGGATCAGTCATTTCTGCTGATAAATAAGATATTTGAAGATTGAGGATGATAAAAAGTATTGAAATGAGTTGGCTTGTTGTTGCCTTGTGGTTTGCAAATGAAACTGTGTGATTTTAGATGAAAAGAGAAAGAAATTTTATTTACTTATTCAATTTGATCTTCTCCTCATTCAATTGGGTCAAATGTTGGTGCAGGAACACCTAGGTCATCAAATACTTTTCATTTTTGTAAAAGGGATGAGTGTTCAAATTTGAATTCAGTTAATCACAAAAGGTCATGGAAAAATGATGTAAAGAATGTTCAAGGTCATGTGAGGTCTTATTTTAATGTATTTAAGGTTATGGATAAGTTCTAGGTGGTCAAAGTGGGAAAATGCAAACAATGTAATAATGTAATAATGTAATATTGTTAAAAGTTGTTAAATTGACAAAAACAAGGAAATCAGGCATATTAAGGGTTAAAAGGGGTAGTTTCAACCGATGGAAAGAAAGTTATGAAAAAGTAAATATCTTTAAAAGGCATGTAAAGGTGAGAAAAAGAAGAAGTTTGTGATCTTGTAATTAGATTTTGAAATAAAAATTCCCTGCTTTTGAGTTTGAAACATTACTCCATTGTTTTGTTTTCTTGCGTTGGTAATTCAGGAACAAGAAAAGTTAAATAATAGTGTGAATACATGTAAAGAGGAGTCAATTTCCAATTTCAAGAGTTGGACTTGGTTAGTTTGAGGAAAAAAAAGAATAAGAGGTAGTTTTAAGTGCCCGACAGAGTCCTTTTAGAAGCAAGTTTGAGAGTCCAATAGGGTTTTTCTTCACTACTCCACCAATGTAGGTCAATTAAATTGGTCGAGTAGGTTAATGTTAGGATTTTTTGCATGTTTTGATGATTGTAAGTGCAGGGAAAAGGAAGAATACCATGGTGGAGTTGCTACTACACTAGAAAATAGAGGATTTTCCTATACAAAGTGATGCTACAGTCATGGGTCATGAATAAATAAAGCTTGTAGGGGTTTGGAGATGATGTAGAAGGTCTTGGAAGACATAAAAAATCATGTTTCAGGTGGTGGCCAGAGAAATAGAGGTTTTCAAGAGTATTTTTCACAAAACCCTCCTTGATTTGTGCTTTTACATCCTATAAACGAGGGTTTATTGGATCAAAACATTTTCATGGTTTTCAATCCCTATAAATTGTGAAATATTGAGTTATAAGACATTATTGAAGACTATTTTGAGGTTTTGAGTGATTTGGAATGATTTTGAAGGGATCTCCTTTGTAAAACAAGCCTAATCTACTAGCCTTTCTTCAGAGGACAGTCTGAAATTTGATGATTTTCTTTATGTCAAACATCTAAGAACTTTCATATGTTGTGATGTGCTGGAAAATGTTTCTAAACATGCATTGAGTTTTTTAATAAGCTTTGAGATAGGAATGCAATTACTCGATTGAATGGTTGACAAACCTACTAGAGGAATATGATATTGTCTGATCAAAACAAAGATGTTTGTTTAAACAGTGGAAAGGATGATATTGAGTGCTTGGTTACTATCAAAATAATGATATGATTGATGTTACTAAATTTGGTTAAGGTGTATAAGACAGGTTTGGCAACTTTGATGGTTGGATGGGTGAGTATTATGAAGCCTTTTGAGAAAATTGGTGATTAACCACAAGATGATAATCAAGATTCTATTGTAGCAAGAGTTTGTAACCTATAAATAGACTAATACAGTCAAAATATGGTGAGTACAGTGAGGTATGGTTTAGTTGATTTGTTGCCTTGGTGAATAAATGAAATGATGAATTGTTCTAGTGTTAATAATTAGGTTTATGTTGGTTTTTGGTGGTTGAGAATGATGTGAATCTAATTGATTAAGTCAAAGTTTTCTTTAGTATGGTTTTTGATTTGAATGAGTCAATTGGAATACTAATTGGTGGAATGATGAATGATGGCCTATGGAATGGCTAAGAGAATTTGAGTGGATTTTGGTTGAATGAAAATTAGATTTCTGATGAAATTATATTTGATCTTCTCTTGATTATATTTGGGATTGAAATCCCTTGAAGAAATGATGTTGATGGTGTTTGTTGGATGCTCTGCAATAGATATACCCTGATGATTGAGTGTTTTTATATGATGCTCTGCATCACTAACTTCCTTGTCTATGCTATTGCTTACTATTATGGTTTCATAGATTTTTTCCAAGCATCCATAGTTTGTTGTGCTGGTGCACCTTTGCAAGCACATGCCTCCATGTGAAGTAATTGCATCATGTTGCTTATATTGAATTTCTAAACAACTATATTGTATAGTTGAAATTTTGTCATCTATCAACATCTAGTTATTAGTTATGGAATTTGAAGTAGTGCTTTGAGTTTGAATGATGTGTAATGCAACACAACCAACAATATGAATATAAACTACACAAATCTATTAAGTAGAATTCATTAGTTAAGTTCTCTTTATTCTATTACCTTCATGTATGTTTGAGTAAATCCACTGGCACTAGGAGGTGTTTGCTTGAAACCACCAATATTAGCCTATTCACCATCCAAAATCACATGTATTAAAATACCATTTGTAAAAAAATCCTATTAACATGTAATAAATTTATAATTGTTTACTAGTTACATACCCCACTAATATGTGTACTATAGAAATAAGTAGGTGGAGGACCGATGTATCCAGTCTCAACACCGTGACCCTACAATTTTATCAAAATAATAAAACTAAATTAGTTAATATTGCATTTCAAAATCAAAATTTAATAAATTAAATTCAATGAACATGCTAACTTTTACCTAACTATCAATGCCATATGCACGATGCAAAATGTTAGCCATCCTCTCCATCCTTGTAGTAGCATACAAATCCTGTGTAGTAGCATACAGATCCTGCGTAGCAGCCTCTTGAGTGTTGGTGGGGTCATATGAACAAGTCGCCCCACAAGATTGATACACATGGGTTCGAAGGCCACCACCCAAAGAATCCCCTAGATGGCACTGTACAATAGGGCTAGAATGATGGATACTCTTGGTCAAAATGTTGATCGCCTACAATGTCTCTACGTCAACATCTCCTTTGCAATGACAGGCATAACAATGTGCTCATGAGGCGGCCTAGCGAGAGTTCATCTCCCTTGCCACGTAGGATCTGGCTGTGCACCAGGCCTATCCTGAGCCAATCCCCCACCTCTCCCTTGGAACTCCCTCATATCAAAATAATTTGGGATTTGGTTCAATACAAACTCACTATATAGTTTCCTAAGAAAATATTGGGGGACTTCACAATTGTTGCACGGTGGGTAATCAAAGACCAAGTACCACCCATCATAAAATGGTTCCTAATCTCTTGGTGGTGGCACCAATGAAGAGGAAACCTATTTGAATTGAGGCTAAGATTTTGATTTGTTCTAGGGTTAGTGAATAAAGAGCACAAATAACCTTTAGTAATTTTTAAATCTTTTACTTGTTTATATGATAGTTTATCTGCATAATATGCCCTAGCTACCCGCCTCCTATCTTGCCATCCCGTTATTTGTTGGGTTATTGAATCTACATTTTTTAACATCTCTATCATTGAATTTTATAGTGTCATTCTTTCTGTAGTTGTAGCATTTGGATCACACAACCTACTAATAAGATCCTGAATTTGTTTTTTGTTCTCAATTTCACTCAAATTTTGTTGAGTGCCAAGAGGGTGTTGAGTGATTGGTGGGGGAGGTTGATTTTGTTGAGGAGGATTTTCTTGTTCTTCTTGAGGATTTTGAGGATTTGTAGGATCATTTGCATTTACTACATTTAAAAAAAAACAAATCTAACCTAAAACAAACAAAATCAACTTGAAAATAAGAAATTTAAAACAAATAGCAAACAATACTTACCTCTTGCACCTCTTTGTTGTCATGGCACCATCTTTGCAAAGGAAAATAAACTATTGTTAATGAATTTTGTGTTGGAAATGTATGCCTTAAACAATATAGGCTGAAATCTCCATTAGAGCCAAGTCGGTGTGACAACTTCAATGTCTGGCCAATAAGTAGTTTGGAACACCATGTTTTGTTTAGGTCATTGTGACCTTGGAGAAGTCTCACCGAATGGTTGCATTGTGAGATCATATCACTGTGACATATTGAGTTCGGCATGACCTCTTATCACTTGTGGAGACCTTTGGCTGAAAGACTTCATTTGGGAAGATGTCTAGGTGATATATTAAAGTCTCGCCGATAGTATATTTTGTATTGGAGTCTTCGGGATAACTAAAGTGTTCTTGCTATGATGTCCCAGTAAAGAGTTAAAGTCACACCAACCGCATTCATTCGGGATGACACAAAGGATCTCAAAGAGAAGTCTTAGTGATTAGAGGATGTCTTGCCGATAGCCTATGGCTATCGGGGTAACTCAAAGGGTTTCGAAGAGATGTCTCAGTGAGAATGAAATGTCTTTCCAACAACACTTTATGTTGGAGCCTTCAGGGTAAGTCTTGGAGTTCGATAAGATCTCTTAGTGAAAGACATATGTCTTGGCGACAGGTGATGACTTTGGAGTAACTTTTGTGATCTTGGAGAAACCTCTTAGTGATAGAAAAAAGTCTTTTTGACTACTCTTTAGAGCTCGATATGACTTGTGTTCTCATTGGAGTAACCCTAAATGACTTGGTTTATGGTCTTAGAAAAAGACGATTGTCTGGCCGATAAGAACACTAGCATTGGTATAACATATGGACCTCGATATGATCTCCTAGCAACATAAGGATTGTTTTAGTGATAGTCTCCTAACCTTGGTGTAACATAAGATGGCTCGTTGGGATGTCTTGGCAAGAGCGATACTCTTGCCAAAAGGAAAACTGTAGCTAATACATGTAAGCTCGGTGAAACATCTTGGCGATATCAATATGAAGTCTATGTGACATCGGTGAGACATTGTTAGTGTCTCACCGAGATGCCAACATAGTGTGATTTATTTTTGACCATTTTTGACCATCCTATGGGGATTCTCGTGGACCAATAGGAGAAGCCGCATCTGAACAGTTGGAAGATTGTTCATTGTGATGGTTCTACGAGGAAGCTCGACAAACATGGAATGATAGGGATATACTACGTGATTGTAGTTTGTGATAGGTTGGATGGATCAACAGAATGATGTGTAATTGCATGATTAGAGTGATTTCTATTCTGTGAAGATTGTAATGTAAAGGTTCCTGTGCAAGTTTGCTAATGGGGAATGCTATTGTAAATAGACACCAGAAAGATAAGTTTTACATTTGTATGTAATCTCCATTACTATAATACAAAGTGATTTCTCTTGGTGTGGTGGGTTTTCCTACTTATATCTGGTGTTCATGTGTGTGATTGTCAAATACTCTATTTTGTTATTTGTTTTAAAGTGCATCTTAATTGGACTGTAAGTGTAAATTTTAAAGTGTATCGGAATTCTTCCCTGAGGTATTGATGTTAGGAGAATTGTTTCCGCATCTAATTTTCCTTACATTTTGTAGAATGCCTCCTCCAAAAATGCGAGCGCAAAAATGAGGGTTTTTGGCCATGGGTAGAGCAGAAAAACAAACAAGAGAAAATGAATAGCTTTCACTTTTTTTCTTTTAAAATGACATAATGCGAGCATGTTATAATGTGCTCACATTATGTCATTTTCAATTTTTTTTTGGAGTTGGCCACAAAAGTGTAACTTAACTTCATGCACCCACCCATATATCCTTCTAAGAGCTATTGATCATCTTTCATATTTCAAAATCATTAGACTTCATCAAATATGAAGAGCTCTTGTAACTTTGGAATTTTTTAGGGTCACAAATCAAAATTTTATTAAATGGTTCTTAGATATCCCCACTATACAATTATATCCCCTTAGGATGAAAATAATCAATGATCCCCATTTTCTGCAAATCACTTGTACTATTGAATGATCAATTTTTATTACTTTTGTGTCCTCTCAAAAATACAAGTGCTCTTGTTCAATAAAGATCTAATCATGTTTTGCCACATGTCTCAAAGATTACATCTCTAATTAGGACCCGCCAATTATCTCTTTGATGAATGCAAACATCCTATTGATATGTTGCCTACACACATGAACAAAGACTCAAGACACACTCTTAGTCACATAGTGGCTACCTTAGAATTCTAATTACCATTACATAAAATCACATTTGATGACCCTCAAAACCTTTCTTTTCCATTTTATAATACTTTATTTTAGAGCTTCAAAGACACAAATCGATCCTCCACATGATGTAATAATATTGATGAATTTCTCATCCACACAAAAAATAAAAGGGGTAAGTCCTAGTAGTATACCTTAAATAACCAATGGTAATACCTTGTTCATTTGCTCGATTCACACATAAGTGAACAAAAATATTAGAACACATTATATGATGAATAAACCATAAATTATTGAATCTTTGAACTTTCCTTTTGATGGTTCCTATTGAGTATGGTTTCTTATGAGGGCTATTGCATCAAAAAAAATTAAATGATCTTAACAACCCATTAAGATTGATGTGCTCTAGCACCATTAAAATCTTGGATGACCATTAGATTATGTAGACACCCAAATTTGTCCATGCCCAGACACAATAAACTTTATCCCATTCCAACTACTCAATTAAAATTGTTTGTTTATTTAATCAATTAATCCATATTCTTAATCTTAATTAGATAAATTTACATTTATTTAATTAAGTCCTACATTTTTTCTTTTGTCCCATAAAATTAAATAAATTCAAATTATTTATTTGATATTCCATTTTCCCATCTTAATCAGATTATTTAATTAAATCAAGTTAATTAAATAAGCTAATTAGCTACACATCCCTAAGTATGATTAATTTAATTGATTATATCCTCATCCTAATTATCTTAAAATGTTACATCAAAGTATTGACTATCCATTATACATAGACAATCACAACCCTTCATTTAGCTTATGTGACTCTCACACATTTGTGAGGAGTCACATGTATCCTTCCCTTATCACCATGTGATCTCTCAAACATGTGTGAGGAGATACATGAAAGGTTTTTCTCTTCTTAATGTGTCATGACACATGTGTGAGAGACACTTTTTCAAAATGAATGAGATGACACATACTTCTTAGATCTCTTAAATTACATGTGTCTTTATTATATATGTAATAGGTCTCATCCTCAACCATTTAATTTGGTCAACATAGATCCTATCCATTAGTCCCACTTTTTATCATCTCCATCCTCAAGATCATTAATCAAATGATGACACTCATCATCCTCCCATTAGCCCTAACCTTTCAACCTTTCATAGCCTTTGATATTTAAATTAAATATTAAGGTCATCCATTCCTGATCCAATAAATCTATAAATCAAAGCACCCTCTAGGATATTTTTATAAAGTCATGCTACCAAAATAAGGAGCAATATAAATTCCCCTAACACTCATCAACTTCATTAAATGATCAAGTGAAGAAGTTGAGAGAAATATTTGAGTTCTCTCAACATAGGGTGATTCCTTTTTTCCTCAATCTAAAGGAAAATTTAAAAAGAACTTAGGTATAAAGATTATTTCCCTTATTTTAATATTTATTTTCCTTCTCATTTTTAGCTCTTTATTTTTAGATGTGGGATCTTCTAACCCATTATCTTTCTTCAGTTTTTGTGAGTTTCTAACATGAAGGTTCTATTCTACCACCCACATTCTATCATTCAATTCCCACATAGTTTGGTTCCTTCATTTAATAGCATCTACATAGTTGGTTTATTTATAATTTAGTGCCTACACATTTCTTTCATCACCTTGACATTTTTTCCTTAGCACAACTCCTTTAATTTATTTTCTCATTTCTTTTTTTTTAACTTCTAGCCATTTCCTCTCTTCTATGTAGTATTTATCAAATTTCCATCAATTTTTGTTCTTTTCTAACCCTATTCTTGTATTTTTTATTGTGTTTCTCCATTGTCGTCTATTTTTATGCGTTTTCTCTATGTTTTAGTGCCTACATAGCTTTCAAGGTCTTTGCACCTCTAGGTCTACCTTTTCAAATTAGTGCTTTCACCCAATGAATCAATACCCTTTCATTATTTTGCATACTCATATTCTTCTAATAATTTCTATCATTTTCATCCTTTTAATTTCTATTATCTACTCTTTTCTAGATTTTATTATTCATCATCTATTTTTCCAACCAACACACATATTTGTTTTGCAAATTTTCCTTATTTTTTATCCCATGATCCACTAAATTCTCTTACATCTACTAGACTAGTTCTTTCACATTGTGAATCAATCCCTATGTAGGTAAACAACCTCATAGATTGATGAATTCACATATTGATGCCTCCATAATTTCCAAACTTGTCAGTTCCTATCAACAATAGTGTGGTTCATCAACTTTTCTTCTCCTCAATAAAACCTTGTTACTCACCATCTCCACTCTAGTAGTAAGATCATAATTTTTTGAGTTTTAATCACTTAATCTGACAATATTTTTGGTAGTATAACCCATATTTGAACAACTCCAATCATTTACAAAATAAATTATCTTGAAACTACTAATTTTTTGTGTTGCTAAATTCATTTATCCACGACATCATTTTTTTCACTAAATTGGTTTCATAGTAATCTTTAAGGTTAAGTTCATGACAACTTGGTGGAGGTGACATGGCTTCCCATGTGCCATTGAGTTGCATTGAGGAGATTTCTCAGGTTGGTGCAATACAAGAGTGAGCCTGAGTGAATTTATTACACTGTCTAATCTTTGGATTTTCTATGCCAATGATGGCACTGCCAATGTCCTTGGGGTGATTGCAATTGTAGTGATAATAAATCGCATTAATACTCACACACTTTGTGGGTTTTATAAGGCATACTATGTGATTCATTTGGCATTTTAACGATGAATACAAGAGAATGGCGACTCCTATTAGGCTCACTACTTCTAGGAAGCTATATGTATTCATGGGCAAGATTATCGACAATCAGTTGTAGTCATATTTTGTTAAGTGGGATCTTCTGGTGATTTAAGCATACAATTTTATATTGGGGAAGGAGTTCTTGGTATCTACAGAATGATACCAAATGAATGTGGACATTATGTCTTGCTTTATTGTGTCACTCTTGGACTAGGACCTTCCCAAGGCAATGATCCTTCCAATAGCTCACAAGTTGGTTATAGTGGATCTTATCAGTGGTGTGGAGTAGTTGTTAATTATTACTGAGGTAGGTGTGGGTTTTTCTAGACTATGGGATATTTATGTAGGATCATCCTTGGTTTCCAAGCAATTTTTCATCAACCAAAATTATTTGTATTCATTTATAGTTTACTTGCATTTCAGTAGGACCCAATCTTAGTGTTTCATTCTACATTATACTGCATTGTAACATTAGAGCTCGTAGAATGAGATATATGATCTTCATTGAAACATCTACATCATATCCAAAATTCAAGTGATTTGGAGATTCCAACACGAAGTTATCATTAAGAGAATATTAGCTATTTTTGGATAGAGAGAATTCTTTTGATATTGCTATCAAGATTCAACTGTGTAGTTTTCAAGTGATTTGGAGATTCCAACATGAAGTTATCATTAAGAGAATATTAGCTATATTTGGATAGAGAGCATTCTTTTGATATTGCTATTAGGATTCAATAGTGTAGTTTTTGATATTGCTAATATTCTCTTAATGATAACTTCGTGTTGTGAACCACTACTCATGAAACATGGGTCAATGAGTTTGACTCAAAAACTACATGGTTGAATCCTGATAGCAATATCAAAATTTGACATGCTGTGGAAAATACCTCCTACTTATCTAGAGAGCATTCACCAACTATTCTTGGATTTTTGGGTGTGAAGACTTATGCTATGACTTGTAGAGCTTAGGAAACCATTTCATAAGGATGTACATTCATCGAGGAGCCTTCATTTTGATCTGTATCATTTTTTTCCAAGAATCAAATGAGAAACATATGTTTGGTCGACCTTCACATGTTTCATCAACTTTGGGGTTTGAGACCTCTTGAGGTCGACGTGAACCTTTTCTAGAGCTAGGAAATAGTATAAATAAGAATTGTGTAGTTTCATTAGTCACTCATTCATGGAAAATCAAGTAGGAAGATAGTGAGGTTGTAATAAGGGCTTTGACCCACATTGTATTTCTGGGTGTAGTGCCATATCATTTTGTAACTTGTAAGCTAGAAAGTAAGGCATGTTGCAAGTGAATAATTGATCATTTTCCATATATCCATGTGTGATTGTTATTTCAATTCTTCAAGTTTTTGAAGTGTTTACTCTTGTTTCAAAGTTGGATGGTCCTATTCTTGGACCCTCCATCCTTGACTACACCAACTGGTATCAAAGCGAGTTTGCAAACTTTGGGAGATTGAAGGTGGAAAAATCACCGACTTGAGGCATTTTCACCAGAGTGAGTTTGTGAAGTTGAGCAAGGCATTCCGTAAGATCTTGGTGTGGAAAAGTTGTCAACTTGAGGTAGCCTATTTTTGTTTGTCAATAGATTACCAATTGTGAGGCAGTTGCAACCCTCTAGCTAGATCACCTACTTGAGGTAGTTGCACCAAATACTAGGAAGAGATGTCATCAAGGAGAATTCATATTACTATTAATGTTGCTGGAAAGATGGATGAGATGATGGAAATGATGCGAACAATGAAAGTGAGGTTGGGTGTTGTAGAAGAAATGAGAGAATGTTTAAACCCTAGACCTAATGATGAAAGTGATGAGATGAAGTCCAAGCTTCCAATCGAAATGAAGAAACTCCAGAAGAAGAAGAATTAGATCAGATGAGGATGTTGAAGGCTATTTGAAAACTAGAAAAGTGACCTAGAATGGAGATTTTGAACTATATTGGTAACCTAAAACTTGAGGAGTTGATTGATTGGATACATGACATGGAAGAATACTTTGAATATGAAGAGATTGAAGATCCAAAGAGAGTGAGACTTGTGAAGAATAAAATGAAAGGACATGCTGCAATATGGTGGAATCAAGTTCAATTGGAGATGAACAAAAATGGTAAAGAGAAGATTGTGAAATTGGATAGAATGGCGACAAAATTGAAGAACCAGTTTATACTTGTGGACTATGAGTTGGAGCTGCTGAAGAGATTGTAAAACTTGAGACAAAAGGAAAATACTATGAAAGAATACACTGAGGAATTTCATAAGATCATTATCAAGACTAGGCATAGTGAAGCAAGCAAGGAGAAAGTGGCAAGATATATCAATGGGCTGAGGATAAACATCCAGGAAGAGCCGAGTCTGGTAAGGATGAATTCGGTAGAGGAAGCATATCATTTTTTATTAAAGGTGGAGGAAAAGCTAAAAAAAGACATGAACAAAGGCAGAGAGGAAGAGAAGGTAGATTTTAGAAAGGAAGGTCACATTCTAGAGTAGAAAATCCATAGGAGGAGAAAAACAAGGACATAGATTCATACCACAAGGAAGAGAGGGATAAAGGGAGAGATGACAAAAATTCTTATCATCATAATAGAGAATGCTACAATTCTTACAACAATGATGGATACTAGAGAGATGAGAAAGGATATGAGAAGATAACTTTGAGAGGAACTTGTTTTAAGTGTGGAGGAGAAGGACATAGAGCATTTGAGGGTTGCCAAGAAAGAAAGAAGATTGAAAATCATGCAAGAACCAGATATGCAAAGGAAGAACTAGTGGAACCATCGAGTTCTAGAGGAAATCCTGAGAAGGGAGAATCATTTTTCATGAGAGCACTGTTCCAGAAGAAAGAAGTACCTGAGAAGCACTATAGAGGAAAAGTTTGTTCCAGATGCAAAGCAGGAGGTAAGTGTTGCAAAGTTATCATTGATAGTGGTAATAAAAATAACCTAGTTTCTAAGGAAATGGTGACAAATTTGAATTTATAAAGGAGAAAACATCTGAAACCTTATAGGATAGCCTGGATTCAAGATGAGCACAAGATACTAGTAAGTGAGCAATGTCTAGTGAAGTTTCATATAGAATCATACCATGATGAAGTGCTATGTGATATTATGCCAGTGGATGTATGTCATATGTTGTTGGGTAGACCTTGGTAGTATGATAAGAAATCTATACATGTTGGGAGAAAGAATACCTATACCATAACATTCAATGGAAAGAGAATCATCTTAACACCTTTGGAAGCTGAACCTGAAAATGAAGTATGTGGTACAACTAGAATCAATTTGGTGGATGGAAGGAAGTTTTTGGTTGGATTGAAAGATGAAAACATGTGTTTTATTTGATTCCAAGGAAATGTGAAGCCCTATATGTAGAGAGAATAACTTGAGAGAAGAAGAATCACTGGAGAAGGAAGTCACGAAACTATTGATAGGGTACCAAGATCTTGTATCAAAGAATGTACCTAATGGATTACTACCAATCCAGAGTATCAATCATCATATGGATCTTATTCCAAGAGCTAGTTTTCCAAACAAGGCTTCACACTAGATGCCACCAACAGAGAATGTGGAGCTAAAAAGACAAATACAGGAACTACTGAAGAAAGGATTGATCAGAGAAATTATGAGCCCATGTGCGGTACCCATTGTACTTGCACCTAAGAAGGATGGAGAGTGGAGGATGTGTATAGATTCAAGAGCTATCAATAAGTTCACAGTGAAGTATATATTCCCATTGCCTAGGATGGATGACATCATGGACAGTCTAAGTGGAGCAAAGTATTTCACCAAAATAGACCTAAAAAGTGGATACCATTAAATCAGGATCAGAGAGGGAGATGAATGGAAAACAACTTTCAAGAAAAATGAGGGATTTTATGAGTGGTTGGTCATGCCATTTGGACTAAATAATGCACCTAGTACATTTATGAGGCTGATGAATGAAGTCTTGAAGAAATTCTTGGGTAAGTTTGTCAATGTTTACTGGATGATATTATGATTTTTAGTAAGACTAAGGAAGAACATTTGGAGCACATCATACAAGTATTTCAGAGGCTAAGGGAGGAGAAGTTGTTGATAAACAATAAGAATTGTAGCTTCATGAATGAAGAACTAGTGTATCTAGGATTTGCGATATCTGCAGAAGGACTAAAGATGGACTATGAGAAGGTTAGAGCAATAGTTGAATGGCCTACACCTATGAACATTGGAAAGGTAAGATCATTTCATGGACTAGAAAGATTTTACCAAAAGTTCATCAAGAATTTTAATAGTATTTGCACACCTATGATAAAGAAAATGAGGGGTGACCGAAAGGAATTCAAGTGGACATCAAGAGCACAAAAGAGTTTTGAGTTGTTGAAGCAAAAGGTGACAAAAAAACCCGTGTTAGAACTACTGAACTTTGATAAGGTATTCCAAGTAGATTGTGATGTTCATGGAAGTGCAATAGGAGATGTGTTGAGTCACGAAGGGAGACCAGTAGCCTATTTCAGTGAAAATTGAATGATGGTAGGAGAAGATATTCAGTTTATGATCAAGAGTTCTATGCAATGATACAAGCCTTGAAGAAGTGGAGACAATACTTTTTTCCTGAGGAATTTGTGTTGTATACAAATCACCAAGCTTTACAATATTTGAATAGTCAAGGAAAGTTGAACCAAAGACATATGAGATGGGTAGATTTATACATTTGTATTGAAGAACTGGAGTGGAAAGTCAAACAAGGTTGCAAATGCATTGAGCAGGAGAAGAAGTTTGTTCATAGAGATGATAATTGAAGTATTAGGTTTTGAAGAACTGAAGCATATATATGAGGATCACATTGATTTTTCCAAGGCATGTAAGGCTTGCAAGGAACTTGTAGAGACATGTAGAAGAAAATGGTTGGATTATTTCATTTAGGAAGGTATGCTAAATCAATAACAACTAGTTATGTATTCCTAAGATTTCAATGAGAGAATTTAATCAAGAAAAAGCATTGTGGAGGACTAGCAAGACATTTTGGAATTGATAAGACCATAGAATTGGTGATTAAGAACTATTTATGGCCATAGTTGAATAATGATGTTAGGAAATATGTTCAAAGTTGTAGGATTTTTCAAGTTGAAATAGTCAGAACACTGGAATGTATACATGATTGACAGTACCAGAGAGACCATGGGAAGAAATTAGCATGGATTTTGTTTTGGGATTACTGAAAACACCAAGTGGATTTGATTCTATATTTGTGGTTGTGGATATATTTTCTAAGATGACACATTTCATACCATGTAAGAATACCAGTGATGCAGTACATGTTGTAGACTTATTTTTGAAGGAGATTGTGAGATTACATGGACTACCAAAGAGAATAGTATTAGATAGAGACACTAGATTCACTGGATATTTCTGGAAGACATTGTGGAAGAAGATGAAGAAAAATTTGAAGTATAGTTCAACATTTCACCCACAAATAGATGGACAAACAAAAGTGGTAAATAGGATTTTGGGGAATTTGTTGAGGTGTTTGATTGAAGGTAAAGTAGGAAATTGGGACTTAATACTACCACAAGTAGAATTTTTATACAACAATTCAATAAATCAGAGCACAGGGAAGACACCATCTGAAATTGTGATAGGACAAAAATCCAAAGGAGTAGTAGAATTGAGAGATAATAGTATGGAGAATACAAGAAGTGTGGAGGAAAAAGAATTTGTAGGATCCATGGAAACAATGCATACTCAAGTTAAGGAGCATCTGGAGAAGATGAACAATACATACAAGGAGAAAGCATATAAGTAGAGAAGACATAAGAAATTTGTAGTAGGAGCTCAGAAGTAATGGTATATCTGAGAAAAGAGAGATTTCTAGTTGGAACATATAATAAGTTGAATATGAAGAAGTTTGGACCTTGTAAGATCATCAGGAGGTTTGATTCAGGATGTAGGTCCTTTATGCTAAGAGATGATCCCAATTGAGAATATTGAAGGGAATCTAGGCTTGGAGGACATACCTATCTAGGGTCTATCCTTGCAATTGAATATTCCTCTTCTGCTCCCTTCCTCTAAGGGTTATTTTCCTTCAGGTGTAGATCCCTTAATGAATCCTATCTCCCTGGAATTGGTAAAGGACTCCTATGATAATCAGGGCCAAGCTATTGAACTTTCTAGTGATTATTGAACCTTTCATTTGAATGGCCTTATGGACACATTACCCTAGGAGCAAAGAATTCTGACTGATAAGGAGTGGGAATCTAGTAAAGAAATGGAAATTCAAGAAGATACTAATAGAGAGGAGGTTTTATCCAAGAAAAAGAAGAAAAAAGATAAACAATGGGATACTACAAGTGGTATCTCCACTAGGTCAAGAGCCAAGGAAAACTGTGGAGCAACAAAGAACTCTCGTGGAAAATGATCTACTAAATGGACAAGAGAGCATAACAATTTTTAGGATATTGTGGATAGATTTTAGAAAACCATCCCAGAGTTTCTCCACCCCCCTGGAAAATCATGAAGATATGTCATGGAATAACATGGGACTTAGTAATCCCCATAAGTAGGATGTACTGTGCAATTTTGTTAGAGATCATAAGACAAATATTCTCCTTATTCAGGAAACAAAAATGTCGAAGGAAAAAGTGGAAAAGATGAAACTGATTCAGTATTGTAGTATACATGGCAATAACTCAAATGGTGCCTCAGGAGGTATTGCCACTTTCTAGAATAGTCACATAATCAAATGGGATCTAATTTTGGAAGGCAAAAACCACATTGCTACTAGATTCACCCACATTAGGGACAATTTTAGTTGGATTCAATCAAATATCTATGCTCCCAATGGAAAAGGTACCATAAAATCTTTCTGGTTGGAGCTGGCCGCTTTTCGAAGGATTTTTGACAGTGATTCCTGGGTTGTCATGGGAGACTTTAATACCCCCTTACTAAATGAAGTAAAATTTGGAGGATCCTAGATCAATACACAAAGTAAGGAGGATCTTCAGAACTTTATCAATAATTAGGCATTGATTGATCTAGATTTGCAGGGTGCTTCCTATACCTAGTCGAATCGCAGAAATGGTATGGATTTGATCTAGGTTACATTATATAGAAATTTAATTTTTGGCCAATGATTCTTAAATTATTATTGTTCTCTTAAAGCCCTTTCGAGGATTGGATCTAACCACTTTCCCATAAGTTTTGTTGCGGATACTTTAAAGATAAAGAAAAATATCCCCATCAGAGTAGAAAAAATGTGGCTTTCCCATCCTCTTTTTAAAAAATAAATTAGGAAATGGTGGAACATTAATATCTCTAGGACAACTATGTTTAGAGTTGCCAAAAAAATTAGGGAAGTTAAATTCAATTTTAAAAATGGAAAAAAGAGTCTTTTGGTAACATTTTAAGGATTAAAACTGATCTTTAGATGGAGTTGGTGGAGATCAAAAATAAAACCTAGAAGGAAGGATATTTGAATGATATTAAGGAAAAAGAGAACGAGCTCCTTATTAAGATACACAAATTTCTAAAGAAGAGGAGTTCTGGAGACAAAGATCTAGAGCTTTATGGTTATCTGCAGGTGACAAAAATACTAGGTACTTTCACTTATCGGCCTCAAAACATAGGGCCGTTAACATAATCTCTCTTATTGAAGTTGATGGTAACCGGTATGAGGAGGAGAAAATTAGAAGGCAAGCTATTATTCTCTTCAAAAATATTCTTTCTAAGAATGAGGAAACTAACCAAAATGATTAGGATCATTTGATAGAGGCTATACCTAATGTGATTAATCAGGAAGATAACTCTAAGCTGACTGCTATTCCCTCTAGTGAAGAAGTTAGGAAGACTATCTTTTCCTTTGAAGGGAGTAAAGCTCTGGGTCCTGATGGGTTTCCTATGTTCTTATTTCAATGGTTTTTGGAGATTGTTGGAGAGGATGTGATGAATGTTGTTAAAGAATTTTTTGGGTCCAGAAGTCTCCTAAAAGAGTTAAATGCTACTTTTCTGGTACTTATTCCTAAGAATACTAGAGTGGTGGAATTTGATGCTTTTAGACCTATCAGCCTTTGTAACTCTATCTAAAAAATCATCTCGAAGGTTATGACTTCTAGATTTTTAATTTTATTCCCAACTCTAATTTTACCTCAACAGAATGGATTTGTCACTACCAGATAGATCCTTGATTCAATAGTCACAGTACATGAGAATATCCATTCCCTAGTTGAGTCAAAGACTGAAGGTTTCCTCTTAATGCTTGATATATTGAAATCCTATGATAGAGTTGACTGGAAATTCTTGTTTAAAATTTTAAAGGCATTTGGGTTCATCAACAAGGTTCTTCAATTGGTGGAGCAGCTTGTGTCTACAACTTCAATCTCTATTATGGTTAATGGATCTCCCTCAATTTTCTTTCAAAGCTCCAAAGGTCTAAGACAAGGAGATCCTATTTCTCCTATTTTGTTTACTATTACGGCAGAAAGTCTTGGAAGAAATTTGAAAAGGCTAATAGATCAAAGATCCCTTGTTGGTATTAAACTGTCTTCTAGCAATTTGATCTGTTCTCACCAACAGTTCGTTGATGATACCATACTCTTGGGAAAATCTATTGTTTCAAAGGGAAAGACTTTGAAAAATCTGCTAGATGCGTATGGGAGGGCGTTTAGGTAGCTGATTAATAAATAGAAAAGCTCTCTCTTCTTCTTTAATACTCCTGAACAAAGACAAAATAAAATTGCTAGAATCTTAGGTTGCAGGGTGGAGTCTTTACCTACCACCTATCTAGGTTTACCTTTAAGCCTTAAACCCCCAAAGTCCTTTTGGATTTCATTGGTTGAGAGGTTTAGCAAGATGCTTGCTGGATGGAAAGGAGCTCTACTAAGTCAAGCTGGTAAATTATAGCTCCTCAAAGCTACTCTTTAGAATCTGTTGATTTATGCACTAAGCCTTTTTAAAATCCCTGCCAAGTTTGTGGATGCTATTGAAAAGATTCAGAAAAGATTTCTTTGGTCAGGTGTTGAAGAAAGAAAAAGGTTGCCTTTAATAGGGTGGGATCTGGTGTGCAGACCTAAAAAGGCTAGTGGTTTAGGTCTTAGAAAAATCAAGATGGTTAACAAGACTCTTCTTGCTAAAAAAAATTTGGAGACTTTTTTTGTCCTTAGGAGAATGGACTAAAATCTTGACAAGCAAATATTTGGAGAATAACAGATCTCTTATAATCATGATGGATCCCATATTCTACCCAAAGGCTCAACCTGTTGGAATAACTTGATTTCTAGAAGAAAAGTGGTTGATATAGGAGTGAGTTGGCAAGTCAGGAGTGGAAACCAAACAAGATTCTGGGATGATAGATGGTTGTTCAAGGAGGCCCTTGCCAAAATTGAACCTTTTTGTGGGTGGGCTGAGATTTGGAAATCTCTCTTTGGGTTGTATGCTAAAGATTATTGGAAGAATGGAAAATGGGTGGATTTTTGTCTTGTTAGTTAGGTTCTTGCTCTTGTTCAATCCTCCCTGTTGGCTATCAGACTTTGCCATGATCAGACAGAAGAATGGCTTGTTTGGAAAGATGAACCCTCGAGCAACTACTATGTTTCAACAACTTTTTCCAGGCTATCTTCTACCCAGGTTCCCCCCTTTCTGGTCGAATTCTTGGATCAAACACCTTGTACCTAAATTCAACATCTTCTTTTGGATCCTACTTCAAAACAAAGTGCTCACAGTTGATAATCTCTGCAAGGGAGGTTTTCAAATACCCAATAGATGTTATCTCTACAAGATGGAGGCAGAGTCAATTTGTCATTTGTTTCTTCATTTTCCATTTTCTTCCTCGATTTGGGAAAAACTTCTCTGTTACTGGAATTTATCTTGGGTGTTCCCCTCATTAATTGAAGACTTTTTCATCCAATGGAAAGCTCCTACTCACAACCCAATACTACGAAAGCTGTGGGATTTTTCCTTCCCTCATGTTGCTTGGGGTCTATGGAAAGAATGAAACAATAGAATTTACAAAGACAAGGAATCCTTAGAGATCATAGTGTTTGATAAAATAATCAGATTAACAAAAGAAAATTTCAATGCAATCCCCTAGAAGGATTGTAATCTTGAAAATCGGTTATGATATTTCCTGTGCTCCTAAACATGCTAAGAAGGACAGGGAGGGTGTCTACTGGAATTTTCTGCCTAATAGTTGGATCAAAGCCAACTTTGATGGGGCAGCTAAAGGAAATCCTAGTGTAGCGGGATGTGGTGGAGTTATAAGGGATTCTTTTGGAAATTTTCTAGGTGCGATTGCTACCCCCCTTGGCTCACACACCAATCACTTGGATGAGGCTGTCAGAGCTTTTCATGTAATAAATTTGGCTCATAGTCTAAATTTAAAAAAACCTTTGGCTTGAAGGGGACTCAAAAAATATTATTGAATGTCTTCTAGGTAGGTCCCCCCCTCGTGGACTATAAAGTCTTGGATTGATGATGCTATTTCGACCTTAGGTTTGTTTGATAATATAAAGATATCCCATGCCTATAGAGAAGCCAATGTTGTGGTGGAATTTTGTGAATGAAGGGGTTAAAGTAAAGGATAGCGCACATGGCTAAATATTAGTGATTTAGGTGTTGATGTCTGAGCCTTATTGAACTATGATGCTTCACATGGGAAAGATGTGTGTCACCTCAATCATAATGATAGAACGGGGTAAGTACATCATCATCATTAGATTGCATGGGGCTGAGCTAATCAGCTTGTCTTGTAAGCTTGCTTGGCATGCTTTGTGGCCTCACAGGTTTGGTGGGACCATTTCAAACCAAGATTTTGTCACTTTCTGCATTACTATGCTTGCTAAAATAGGAAGAGAAAGAAAAAGAGTTGAGCTAGACAACTTTGAGATGCACACAAGAAACACTAAAGTGTGGAACAAAGTTAAAAGTGGGGGTTTACTCCCTTTTTTGGAGAAAATCCATGGGTCTAATAAGGAAGCAACATACCTTTTTGAGAAAAATTGGGACAATGGGGAAATAACCCTTTTTGGCAAGAAAGTTAAGCTTGATGAAAATCTCATTGCTGAAGTGACTGGTATGTCCACTGAAGGACACAAATTTTTCTGGGACAAGAATTTATCTGATGAAGTGGTGGTCAGATTTCCAAAGAAAGACAAGGAAAAATTAAAACTTGTGAAAGTTTCCAATAGTTACTTTGAGGCCGACACCATTAAAGCTCTTTGGAGAAAAGTTCTTCGCATCATTATGGAGTATATCACCTTGGATGGTCGGTTCACTAGGGTCTACGACTATCATTTTTCTTTGCTCAATTATTTTCGCTATAAGGGTAGGGTTTCTCTCCCCTACTATTTACTCTGTTCCTTAAGAAAGAGTCTGGAAGACCATAAGAAAAACCCTAAAATATATCTGATATTACTTATTGGTCTAATAAGATTAATTTTTGAACATTTCCAAAATTTGTTGGCCCTTGCTAACCCGAATGCCTCTTTGGTGTCTAAGGAGGATGACACTGAACCTAGCTATTCGGGGAATAAACCAAATTTGAGCTTGGTAAGGATGGTCCTGGATCCGCCCTCTATCTAGACTGGCAAGAAAATTCAAATCCATAATACCCAGCTTGTTAAAGTCTATCTACTTCTGAGCCTAGAAGTTCTACTCCCAAAGCTAAAGGCGTTGAAAAGATTTTCCCTGTTAAAAACCTTGTTTCATATTTTGAAGATTCTCCTAACTCTGAGGATTCTGGGACAAATAATAATTCTTCCTCTTTTGTCCCGTCGATGAACAAAAATGTTAGAACTGGGTCCCCTGGAGCCTCTGACCCTATTAAAATTTGCCTCAATCTTGATAGGGAACCTACCACTGATTTTCTGGGGATTGTGAGGAATAATGCTATGGACCATTTCAAAATATCAAAATGGGTCTTTCATGAAGTTAATGACCTAAAAATAAAAAAACTGGGCCCTCTAGAGTAAATTGGAAGAAGTGGGAGCTAAGGTTTTCACGTTATGCAAGAAGGATGAAGAGCATAATGAGAACATGACTAGTAAAGAGATCCAAGACAATGCGGGTAAGGATAGAAGGATAGAAATTGATTTGGAAAAAAAAAAATGTTGTGAAGATAATTATTGAACAAAATAATAGAATGGCAAGACATAATGCTATCATTATTAATGCAATGACTGAAAAAACTTGATAAAGCTCAACAGGGGTCCTTGGTTGTTGATTTGGAAGAGGTGAAAGATAAAAACCAGGAAGAGGACATAGGGCTTTCAAAGAGAACCAAGGCTAATTTGAAAAGGAAGGCACCCCCCATGCCATAGATGATTCAAAATTTCAAGAAGGGTGTCCAGGATATGCAAGATCTAGAGGCTGAGTCCGAGATTGTTCTGAAGACTATGAATTAGTTGCTGCTATTTTTTTGTTCAGTGCTTCGACTGGTTCTTTGGTTGTCCTTCCTAGTTTATTTGGCTGGCTTCTATTTTTGCAAGATTTTTCTTTTATTGCAACATGTTTAATCCATTGGACTTTTTGTCCTTTCTTATCTTTTGTTGTAAACTTTGTGGTTTTGGGTCCCTATAAAACCCGCTTTTTCCTTTATCAAAAAAATTGCAGACCTATACTAGTATTGTGAAGGAGAGTCACCGAAGGACATAGAAGTTGGTTTGCTGGACCAAATAACACATCATCTGGAGGAGATTGAGGAAATTTTAGACAATAGAGTTGACCATAGTACTAGAAGAAGGCAATACAAGGAATATCTAGTCAGATGGAAAGGAAGACCAAAGGAAGATTCATCATGGATTTTGTTAGGCTGAGGTGGATTGCATTGGTTTTATTCTAGCCCCTAGAAGTGAGAGGTTCACTTTTCTTCAACCTCGGGTGTTTGATGTAGGAGTATCCCTGGTTGCCAAGCAATCTTGCGTCAACCAAAAATATTTACATTCATTTGTTTTCTTGCATTTCAATAGGACCCAGTCTCAGTGTTTCATTTTGCATTATACCACATTGTAACATTAGAGCTCATGGAGTGGGATACATGATCTTCATTACAACATATACATCATATCCATAATTCAAGTGATTTGGATATTCTAGCATGAAGGTATCACTAATAGAATATCAACTATATTTGGATAAAGAGCATTCACCAACTAGTCTTGGTTTTTTAGGTGTTCGAACCTATCTTGTGACTTATAGAGCTTAGGAAACAATTTCATAAGGATGAACATTCATCGAGGAGCCTTCATTTTGATCTACATCATGTTTTTCTGAGAATCAAATGAGAAATACATGTTTGGTTGACCTTCAAATGTTTCATCAACTTTGGGGTTTGAGAGCTCTTGAGGCTGACATAGACCATTTCTAGAGCTGGGAAATAGTATAAATAAGCATTGTGTAGTTTCATTAGTCACTCATTCACTTGGAGAATCAAGTAGGAAGATAGTGAGGTTGTAATAAGGGCTTTGACCAACATTGTATTTTTGGGCATAGTGCCATATCATTTTGTAACTTGTAAGTTGGAAGGAAGGGCATGTTGCCAGTGAATAATTAATATTTTTCCATATATCCATGTGTGATTGTTATTTCAATTCTTTGAGTTTTCGTTGTGTTTACTCTTGCTACAAGGTTGGATAGTCCTATTCCTGAACCCTCCATCCTTGATTGCACCAGATATGAAGAAAGTATTTCTCCCTAGAATTCATGTAAAGCAATATCCTTTTCTCTTGGATATCAAAGGGAATGCATTAAAAGAGCATAGGGCTCATGCATTGTGTGGTATGCATTTTCCTAAAGGTAAAAGTACAAAGTTGTGTCACACTTTATAAAGGAAACGACCAACACTGATTCAACTTTTAAACTTGAATCACTAAAATGTGGCATATATGATTTAAATTTTGAAATGATGTAAACTAGTAAAATATGTATTTTTAGTATATTTTATGTTTATATTTTTTTATAAAAACCTATTTTAAACTAGTTTTTAATAAATTAACACTATAATTTAGTTGCTGATAAAATGCTGAAAAAATGAAGTTGCATGGGATGTCAAACTTTTTCTAGTACATTTTATTTATTTTCTTTCAATTTTTTTGTGTGTATTTATAACTTGGAATTTTACTGCATGAATATTTTTTTTCCCAATTTTGACAAATATATATATTTAAATAAATAGTAAAATGTGTGGGAATAAAAAAACAACTATTTTCGTCGGATGTCAGCTTTCATATTAAATATTTATCTAAAATGGAAAAAAATTATACCATCTTGAAATAGATTCTGTTATCTAGTGCATCATATTTTTTTCAATTTTTTTTAATAAGTTTTAGTATTTTTGCTTGACATAGTAATCAACCTAATATTTTGTGTTGATAACATACTTTTAGTAAAAATAAAAAATAAAATATAAAAAATAATTAAATTATTAAAATAAATATATATTTGAAAACTACACTTATGGATCTACAAAAGGGTATTTTTTATATTTTTAAAAAACTATTATTTACATTAGCAGGAGTTCTTCAAGTTTTTCAAATAATTTTATTTTTTTGGTAAATTGGACTCAAAGTGGTGCTCCATATATTTTTAGCCAACAATTTTAGTTGAAATTTTTTGGAAGTATCTAACTCAACTAGAATGAATCGTACTAGATCATATGTTTGACCAAAATTGATTTTTAGTTAGAAATACTTATATTCAGTTATGCTAATAAGTTGGCTAAAAGTGTGACACAACTTTATGCTTTTACCCCTAAAACATATTTTCTACTTCAAATCAACTAATGGGGTTGAGTGGAGGGGCATTTTCCACAAATATATACAAGCTATGGGTGTGTTGCTTGATTTAGGGAAGTTTGTTGACTCCTTTTAGTGCGATGTTCATGGTCTCAACTTTTTTTGGTGTGATTCCATATGAATGGTATGATTTAGCTTGGTTTCCTAGTATTAGTGGTGTGAGTCTAGTTAGTATGTAATGAATTCTATTATATCCCTATGTCTATGCTGGTTTGGGCTAATGGGGGTACTTTTTGTATGTTGATGGGAGTAATGGAATCTATAAAGGGAAATCTTTGGTTTGGGAAGCATGAATATCATGCCATGGAAGCACCATGCAAACCTTTTTTGTATATAATACAAAACTATTTACATGCAAAAAAAATCTTTAAAGTTGAGTAACATTGTTTTCCATGTCTTGGAGTGTGATGTGTATGTTCTCCTCTTGCACTTTTATGTGATTTTGAAGATAAATAATTTAACTTTCTCTCCCCTTTCATTTTGATCCCAAGGAAGCCAACATGTGTATGCTCACCCATTGGGAAATATGTGATCTTAGGTGACCACAATCACTTGGATCATTCCTTTCTAAAGGTCCTACCTATGAATTTGATCACCTAAGGGATGACCCCAACTCTCCTTTTTGGAAATGCATCTAAAACAAGAGGTGAATAAAAAAACATGCCTCTTGGAAAGTAGATTTTTTTTTATCTTGGATAATCCTCCAAGAAGTTTATCCCTTGGAAAAATGAATGTGGAAAGTGGGTTACTCTATTCTCTTGGTTTTTTGACAATTTTTCTTTTCATCTATGAATTTTACCTCATGTACCCTTGGAGTATATGGAGGACTTCCCTAATCCTTGTGCAATCCTAGTCTAAGATACTTTGGTCATCTTATTTTGTGATACATTAAATACTAATTATGCATATGAAACTATCTATAATGTACTTTCAACTTAGGGAGATAAAGCACACTTTGGACAAGCCTTTGTTCTCCAAGGTAACAAGTGCATGGGTAGTACATGACCTTGTGTTTCCTAGCTATCTAGAACTAATAGATAGTATATGTGTGGATTCACAATACTTAACACACCACTCTACTAAAGCTAAGTTGCTATTGTGCTTGGAGTATTTTCTTGTAAAAAAATGTGTACTATCCCCATCAATCTAAATTATTTTTATGGTGTGATTTCAAATCCACCCCAAGTAGTCAAGAAACTAATTTTCATCCATCTAAAACCAAATCCATTACCACAACTTCATTCAAAAATCCAACCACCTCATCTCATCTAATCCGATTTCCTTTAATCTAATCCCCTACTAATCTAAACTCTTTTAATCCAATCTCCCTGCCAATCTTCTTCTTTTGATGTTTTAATTTCATCTTTAATCCTCCTTGTTCCATCTTCTTCCACTATTAATCCAAAATCCTTTCTCTTTCTCATTTTCCAACCTTTATCCACTTAAATTATTTTCCTCCAACTCCATCCAAAGTCAAACCTTCTCTTCATCCAAAAATCTATTATTACCTTCTTCCAAATCCATCCAAAATCACATTCCAACCTATAATTCTCTTCTAACCTTCTTAGTTCAACCCCAAATTATATTTCCTGATCCTCAAATTTCTCATCTTAACCTTAATCTTCCAATCACAACTTTTATCATCATCTCTCAAATCGTCCAACCCATTCTCTAAACCTTCATCCTTAATCTAATCGAAATCATTTAATCCTCTCAATACATCCGTGATCAGCATCCTCTTATCGTCCCTTCTAAATAGAGAAACCAAAGGGACCACATGAGAGCTTTTACCTTTAATTGGAGATTTCAATAGAATAATTAATGGTCGCTTTGGGCTTCCCACGTTATTCATAGATGGCTCACCTTTGCTATCACTTTTTGCTGATTTATATTTGAAGGATCAAAGTGGGACTCCCTTTAAATTTCTAAGTCCAAAAAGCTTTGATTCCCTTCAGCCCATTTTCATCCACTGCTTTACAGCCAGGCATGTGAAGTTCTTTTCTCTATCCCTACCCAACACCATTCCTACTCATGATTCTTTTTAGTCTTAGATCTTCACGCAATTGGTTGAAAGAACAAATGTTAACTCTTCCTGTAAATCTAATGTATGATCATAGGAAAGAAATCTCTTCCTGTAAATCTAATGTATGATCATAGGAAAGAAATCTGAAGTTGATTATTTTTGGGTTGTAAATTTGTTATTACTTAATGTGAGTTTTGATCTTTATATAGAGCTTGGAGTGCATTTATATTTTTTTAATGATATGGTTAAAAAAACTTATGTTATTTTAAGTAATTTTATTTAGAATAATTTTAAATATATTTTTTATTAATATATATTTCAATAATTTAAATATATTATTTATCGATAATTTAATTATTTGTTAAAATCTATTATTTATGTATTCATATATTAACATAAAATTCATATTTATGATCGATAATAAATGTAATGAAGAATGAATAAATTGATCATAATTTATGATTAAAAGGATTTTTGAATTTTTCTTTTAAATGACAACCATCAAATTAATATATGTTTTTGTGAGTAATTTTTGGATTATTAAAATTACAATGTTATGATATTAATATCAAGGTTTTTTTATCCAAGCTCTTTGATTTCTATTTTATGAGTTGTACAAAGTTATGATATTAATATCGAGATTTTTATTCAAGCTCATTGATTCATATTTTATAAATAGTGATTTGCATGAACTCATCTCTATGGGAATGAATAATCCACTTAACACTCATTCCATCTAAGTGATACTCACATAAATATCATAACTTTCTCAATATTAAAATACAAAAAAAAAAAAATATTAGTAATAGTTGTACTTGGTTAAAAAATTTATGGATATAGTTATTGTTTATTTATTTTTAAATATGTAACTAAATGGAATATAGTGACAAAATGTTCAAATATATAAAATTTATTGTCAATTTTGTGATACATTATATTCATTTTTCTCTACAAAATCAATATAACATATGTTGATATAAAATTTATATATGAAAAATAAGTACATATTAATTGCCATAAATATATTTGAATTTGTTACTTATAAAATAATATCGTAATAAAAAATTTATAATCCTTTTATAAAAATATTGCATATCAAGTTTCCAACAAAGAGATTAGATGTGTTTTGAAACTCAACATGAAGATTAAATATTCTAAATAATATTTTCCCAACAATTGATCATTTTCCCTATAAATTCATACAACCATAACAAACAATTTGTAAGGATGACAAATAAAGCCATAATTTTTTTAAAAAGACAATAAAATAACAAGAACAAATAAATTCATTCAAACTTGTTAGCAAATTTCAAAAATAATTTTCAAATCCATACATTCATTCATTTGTCTTACATGTTTGAATCCTATCTTTATGATATTAGTCAATGGTATGATACAACACAATTTTATATCATCCCATCAAATGAAAAAGTACAAATCACAAATAACAAGTTTAGTGGATGGGATGTCTATAAATAGACCATGTTCTCTACTAGCCTTTCTTACAACCCCATATAGAATTTTCTACAAGTTACTATAGTTTTTATAGTTTGTGATCAACTACAATATTATCAACTATAAGTTTAGATTATATTTGTCACATTTTCCTTTTCCTTGTATTTCTTTAATTATATATTTATAATGGCTTAAAAATATTATTTATTCTAATTTTAGATTATATTTGTATATCCACATTTGATGGGAATTAAAATCAAAAACTATTTTTTGTGGAGATATACACATTTTGCAAGATTTTTTTTTTTTGTTGATAAAAGTGTCTTATACTGGAACACACGTAATGGGAAACGAGAGCCTATATAATTTATAACATCTTCCTAGATATCCTCACACCCTTAACCTCTAGATGGTATTCTCAAATAAATTTAGAAAGACTTCTCTTCCTTTTAATGATCATCCAAGATACATTGTTTTCAAAATTAATGATTGTAGAGAGAACATGGCATCCTCCACCACTACATCTCCATGCATTGATGTGTGTGTGTGTGCACACATGTGCATGCATATGTGAATGTATATATAAGGAAATTGAATGTAACATAGAATCTACCAACTATATAGTGGCAAGAGTCCTCCCAAAGCCCACTACCTATGAAATTTTATCCTTTTCCTTAAAAAACTATGTTATGAAATAAGTGTAACTTTTCTAAAACACTATTGATTATAAAATGTAAGTTATTAAAAATAATGTAAAATTATTTTTCTAATTTTAAATTTTTAATAAAATATTTTAATATTTAGAATATAACACAAAATTTTAATAATAACTATTTCAAATCATCCTCAAATTCTTAACAATTTTTTGTTGTGTGTGACAAAAGGATAAAATTTGGTTAAAAATGCTATTTTAACTTTTTTTTTTATAAATTGGCATTAGTATCTATATTTTTAATTTCCCACTTTGATAAAAAAACTTGAGCACACTATTATAGGTTATTCTTATACAATGAACTTTTTTTTTTATATTAATTGAATAGTTATCAAAAGTTTGATTAGTTAAATATTATTTAAAAATAGTTTTAGTGTTGAATATTTTACAAGCCTTGATAATGGGTGCTACTTTTTTGAGTTGAATGCTTAAGAATCTTGAAAGAGTTTTATTATCCATATGTAAATTAAGTTTGATATCATGGTTCATATCATGCAAAAAAGCTACGGATTATTAGAAACATGAAATTAATGGAGCAAATAATAAACACAAGTGAATAATGCTTGAATATTGTATTTACTTGACCCAAAACGTACAAATGAGGAATTATTCCATATATAGGAAATGAAGAGGCAATCCACCTATCATTTGATTGAAAAGTGCCCCATGATGTGACAAAAATTAGTATACAAGTGTCCTATAGGTGTCATCTATGGATCACTAGGAATGTGCAAACCAACAACCTATTTGACCAAGTCATCAACCTTGATGCCAAGTGTTGACTAAAATATGAGGTAAGATGGAAAGTCTTCCAACCTCAAAAGGTATGTACATTATGTTTACCAAACAACTTGGAAACCTCTAGAGGCTTAAAGTTTACACATTTAGTTAGATAAGACATTGTCTAACCTCATCAATCTAAGTACAAATAAGTATAGTAAATAGATAATTTATTCAATCTAACATCCCCCTTAAGTGAAACTTGGGGAGATAAAAAAAGTGAAAATTGATAGAAATGGGTCCCAGTTACAAGCCCATGTTAGGTACCCATATAAAATGCATTCTTTAACAAATGGAGAAAAAAGAGAAAACCTAGTGGGGACAAAAATCCTCTCTAAAAGAGAGACAAAATGATAATACCTCCTAAAAATATGTCCCATGATGAAGAACTCATAAAGCATGTAAAGTTGTAAAATCTTCCGAAGATGAACCAATGTCTGCTGGAATCAACAAACCTCCACAAATTGTAGATCAAGATAAGAGATACAAAACACTACATGAGTGAACATATGAACACTCCTCAACCATGAATACTAAAAGGAAATCAAATCTTGTGAAGTTGAAAATATACATAGTACTATGATTAGTAGTACTAGAATCTCACAAAATATGATCCACTGACATCGTCACTATCCACGTTGTAAGTTTCTACTATTTCATAGATTGAAAATTAAACTACTACAAAGACCTTATAAACTCATAAAATGACACTAAGATTTCTCCATGTGACTCTCAATACATGCCTTATAAACAAGCCCTTGATAAGAGGCATACCAAAAACAATGAGATACATGTACGTGTCCACCCTAATGGCCTTGAAACTTGATGCGTATCCTTTTTATGAAATTTCGTTGAATTTTTGTAGGGATCATTTGAAATGTTTCATGAAATGGATGAATACTAATAAAATCATGCCACATGTTGACCTCATGATGCATTTGATAGAACCCTTTGATGGAATGCTTTCAATGTACAATGACATGTGTCCTTCCATGATTCTGCAAGGTGCTTGCAGGTCCCCCTAAAGGTACTCTATAGAATAGTTAAATGCTCTTAAAAAATTCCATGTGGCACTCATATGGTCTCAATAAGGGTTATATAGCACTGAGTGATGCTCAACACACCATGTGTCACTATTTTCATGGTTCCATGACCAATTTTTTCCTTTAGTAATATACGTCATGTAGAATAGAAGAATCCTCAAAAAATGTGACACCTGTTAATACATTAGTGGTTTTGCGAACAATAAAATATTTTTATGAAAAGGAGAAATGGGGTCCACATGTTGAATGGAAATAACTTAAAGGTTTAAAGCACACATGATCTTATAATAACTTATGCCCATTAGATAATGAAGGGACCAATGGGTTAATAAAATATGGGGATACAAACATAAGACTTTAGAAATTTTATAGATCATTTTAGATCATGGGCCCAATTGTTGATTTACTTAGGGGACAATAAATACATGAAGATACAACCCTTAAGTGATAACTTAAAGAGCTGTGTAATTGGATATAAGATGTTAATGTAAGGTTAGAACAAAACTAACTACAATGCCACTTGAAGCTAGGGGTTTTAGGATTTTAAACCTAAAATAAGTCCTGGGAGAATATTTATAATAAACTCTAACAAAGATAAAATTATTATGAGGCTTAGGACATGGCCTAAAAACCAAGAACCAAGAAATTTTGTAGAAAGTACTATTCGAGCCTATCTAAGCAATAGTAAATCCTTTTGGATCCTTGTTGACTGTTGCACCATGTAAACAAAAGTGGTGCTTTTCCTTCTTATAACCTTCAAGTGGATCAAAGATATTAAGCTTATTCCTCATTTTTTACTAGAAGCATTTTTCATTCCCCTTCCATTCCATCTTATTGCCTCCTACCTTGTCTCATTACCTTTCTACCATGTTAGAGTCCCGTTCAATTATCCAAGGGATGTATTGGATATTAAACAACCATTTCAAAAAAAAAATTCTCTCCAAGTGATCATTAGAGGCATAAATTACACACAAACCAAATTTCTTTTCTTCTTTCTTTGTGATGACCCAAATTGCTTCATTACATGAGGAGACCCCAAATTCAAAAACCAAGGGAGATTAGGTATTTGATAGTAGAATAAGTACACTCCCATTCCTTTTACATGAGTAGCATAGAACTAGGTGGCATCCTTCCAAATAAACCTTAAACTCATTTCCAAACTAAAGTTGACTGCTTTCACTTTTTTGCAAAAAAAATGCATCCTTGCACTATGCAATTGATTGATGATATTCTAACAATAAAGTTTCTATCAAGGGATAGCAGTCCACTTATATTCCAAATCATGAAAATTATCATCATTAAGAGTCTTATCTATCTTAAATTTTAGGGTTTTGGGTATTTCCAAAATTTTGAGTAATTAGGACTTCACTTGATTATTAATTAATTATTAAGCCCCTTATTGTTTTATTCACTTAAGGTAAAGTTAGGAGTGATTTTTTATTATTAGATTGGGATAATTTGAAGTTGTTTGATTGCATGAGATTAGAACACTTATCACAATCTAATGTGATAGAGCAAATAACACAAGAAATGTCAACTGCAGAAAACCTTCACAACAAACGAGAGAGACAACACTACCATTTCACCAAAACAAGAGTGAGAAATGAGATGATATTACATATTGTACACAGTTCCTTAAAAAGGCATAAAAGGTGGGTGAAGGGTGAGAAACTTCCCAACACCAAAAAAACTACCTAAATAACAAAATGCAAAATTAATGAACTAATCTACCTAAGTAAACTTAAGAAGGTAAATGGTGAAAACCATTCACTCTAACACCCCCCCTTAAGTTAATGAGCAAAATAGTCCCACTACAGGCTTCAAAACAATTTTTTTATAGTAAGTGCACACCATGAAAGCCTCCTCAAATCTGTATGTATACTTTCTTTTATATTTCTACACTTTGAAGAATTTATGAATTATGCACTAGGGTTAAGTGTTTTATTAGTTTAAGCATTTTAAAATCTTTTCAAAATATTTCAACTCCATCCTTTTGTCCTAAGAAAATAGAGATCCAAGTCTGATTGGCTCAACTTCAAGGTTGAAAGTCAATCTTCATGCCTTGCGATCTCTCTTTCTAATGAAAGTAGGAAAGTGTGTTTGAACCTTTGAGGACACCCCTTTTCATCACCCCATTTTATTCCACATCCATTTTCCTACATTTAAAAGTCTATGATTGAGGTTGAGCATAGTAAATTTCATTATGTAATATGATGTTCTATGTGCCTTTCAAAATATTATATTTTTCCACTTGCAAAATTCTAAGTTGTAGGACATCAAAAAATCTACTTGAGAACAAGGTGTGTATTGTTGATTGTTCTATTTTTTCAAATAGTTATTTTATGTGCCAAAAGTCTAAACAAAACACATCAACAATATAGTTATAAATCAAACTTGTTAAATTGTTCATAGACTATATTCATCACCCAAATTATAATGGAAAAGAGGACCATGAAGGACCATAAGTACATGGTAAATATACATTACATGTGGTTAATATTCACTTGAAACCAATTTTTTTGTAGATAATACAATTAATTTTCATTCTAGAGAGGATTGGACTCTTTTTTATTCCTTAGCATAGTGTTATAGCGTAGAAAGATATTATTGTTGCTAGAAATTTTGGATGCATTAATTCAAACAAAATAAGGGGCTCATCATTATTCAAAGGGTGCTACTTTCCTTTTTTTTCATTTGTAAATATTATTTGTTCTGCTTGTTAATGCATAAATTTTAAAAATGAGAAACCATGATTGATTAGACTTTTCATTTCTTGAATAGTGACATCTAAATTATAAATGCTTTAGAACTATAGATGTAGGTCCAATGTCCTCAATAAGCACTTGTATATTTATAATATCTCAAATCATATTGAAAATGCAAAATTCTTATTAAAAATAATTGTCAAAAAATATTCTAATAGAAACATAATACTACAAATTATCAAACAAATATGTTTCCCTTAACTAAAATAACTACTTTTCAACAATTAACTTAAAAAATAACAATATTTAATATTATAACTCTGATAATTTTTGTAACAATGAATTTCCAACAATAAACTAAAAACAATGTAACCATTTTTAATATTTTTTTTAATTTTTTCAAATCCTAACCCAAAAACGTTATCCTAAGGTAACACCTTAAATACTTTAGCATCACATTACTCACATTTACACTTTATCTACCACTTTTGTTAGTGAATGGGAAAGCAAATCATTTTGGCCATAAATTTTTCTCTTGAGATTTTCAGCCACTTTTATTAGGACACTTCCTTTTATAAAGTTTAAATTGTTTCTTTTCATGAGCATCTCATCCTCTCTAAATAATTCAAAACGACATAAGCGTATGATGGTGGATAATATTTTAAGGCTTTGTTTCCCATGCTTGAAATCTAGAAACTCAAATTTGTAAGTAGGATTTTTTATTGAATAAACTTTATTCAATCTTTTAAGTTTAAAAAGATAATAATTCATAATTCATAAATGGGAAGAAAAGTGATGAAAAGACACATTCTCAATGTTTAAACATATATAATTTGAAATAACTATAGTAAAAATAAAATATTGTGTATATGTAGAACATCATATTGTAAAATGCAAGTCCAATATAATCACATAATTTGATAGCTACTAAACTCAACTAACTTAAATAAAAATGAAAGTTGTAATTTTTAAATAAAGAGTAAACATAAAATATTAATTCATTACATGTTAATTTCTAATGAGATTTTACTATGTTCAAATATTACAAATTGATAAAAATCAAATTAATTTTGGTTATATGGAAGGGGAGAGGGGCCTATAGTGGAGCACCCTAACTTCACGTTTCTCAAAATCCTATGTGGAAATTTCAAATCACTCCAAATTCTATACAACAATTTATTTGGCAACTTATGTGCTTCTATATTTCGTTTTAGGGCCACATCATCAAATATGATGCCACAACATCATGCTTTTTGTTGAGGTATCCAGAAAGGCCCAAAAAAAAAGTGAGACCAATAGTGGTGCACTAAGTCATGTTTTATTGGTGCGCTGATGTGGCATCACATGATTTGTCACTTTTTTTACTTTATGAATAAAAAGTGTTTTGCAATTGGATATTAAAATGCTCCACTATGGGGCCTATTGAGGACTACTCCTATCCTCACTATTGGACCCTGTGCCATTATGGGCCCCTCTCCCCTAGACTATATGTAATAATAAATTAACTCATTTAAGAATACAATTGAGTTTCATTGTAAGTGGCTAATATTAATTTCAAGTCCCAAAAATAGAAGGCTCAAATGCAATTATGTCTTATAAATAAAGTACAACCAAACAATTCATGTGAGTTAACATTAGTCTTCTCTTTTACTATAAAAATATTTTTTCTTGCACCTAATACTAGGGTAATCCCACAATAGTGGTTTACAATTTTTGGCCAAACTGGACAGTGAAATATATTTTTTTCACTAAATTTTCACTTCCGGGCACCTATAGCGGCTAAATCGTGAGGAATTTGAAGATGATGCAAACTAGAGTTTCATGAAATTTTGTCTGTAGATTCTAAATAATTTTTTTTGGAATCAGATTGCACTTCTTTTTCCATCTCCCTTGAAAACTAGTTTTTTTCATAAAACAACATTTAAAAAAAGTGTCGCCACCGTATAACGTATAACCTTTTTTCCATGAAGGATAAAATTCTAATTATTTAAAATTTAGATTTGTAACTTCGATATCTAGTGCTTCCACTTGGTTAGATAAGTTTTTATTGAATATTTTTTCTTTAATAAAGTTTTAAGTCAAACCAATTACAATTCACATAGTGCAACCAGATAACACGTAACTTTTTTGTATGTATCAAATTTTTTTGTTGGATCAAGGACTTCAATATCTGGTGCACTCATATTTTTCAAATTTATTTTTGATAATATTCTATTTTTCCACATGTGCAAAACAAAAGCTTGATTTTCGGTGAAAACCTACATTCACAAGAAATAAAAATAAATATAATAATAAAACTAAATTTATTTAAAATTATTCTTTTTAGGAAGCTTATAATAAGGACTACATACTTACAATTTTTTTTTTTTAAATAAATTCATTTGATCCCCCAAAAAGTAAATCAAAAGTGGTTTTTATCAGCATTTTGATAGGTGTAAAAGATACTTTGTTATTGGTATGGTTTAAAACTAGTGGGGTTCTATCCAAGGAGGTTTGATCTAAGGTAGTTTGATCAAACCCTCTTCAATTGGAATGATTTAAATGGAAAATTTTAAGGCCTAAATCATTATATTTTCTAAAAATATGTGATTTTAGCATAAATTAGATCTCCTAGAAATTGTAAACCAGCTTTGTGGGATCACCCACTATATACATGGGTAGCCCATGGGGTTGATTTTTTTTTTGATATTCGTATAAGTTAGGTGTTGATGCCTCAACACACTAAAGTTTGATTTAGACTCAAATCTTATTTTCATTTGATTTTCTTAGTTCTACATTTTGAATATTTAGCCTTTACTATCTTGATTTTACTCCTACAAGTGTATTCCTTACTCTATTTGATAGGTGTTCATGAACCCAATTGAATCCAAATCAAGAAGATCTCAACTAGCTCATGAAGTTTTGGGGACCATTGAATCAAGTCTATCTAATGATCCTCAAAACATATTTTACCCTCCACATCATCTAATCATGTTCATGAATTTCTCATTCATAAACATAAACAAAGGAACTAGGTCCAAGAATTACACCTTTCACTAATTGGAATATATTGTTGATGTGCTCAATACATGTACAATGGAACAAAAAACCTAGGGTCTTGTTGTAATTCTTAAATTTTGTTAGTCTTTCTCTTATATGATGGCTTTGTTATCCATGTCTACCCTTATGAATTGTTTAATCTTGAGTATAAATATCTCTTTTCAAACAATCTACATTAAATTTTTCTATTTGAAATGTTGATATCGTATTTTATGTTTTTTCACTTACATAATGTCTTAAGTTTCCAAATACTCCACCTTTTAAAACACTACACCAACATGCTAGCACATTTTCTTTGAAAATTATAACCTAGCACTCTAACATACGTTCTTTTAATCCTACCTTTAAGCAATGTCTTATTATTACTTGATATTACATTTGCTACACATCACATGTTGAAACTCTTATAACAATCTTCAATAATCAATAATCTAATTCTCTAACACTATCACTAAAATATTTATTTCCCGACCATGTTTCCAAATAATCTATCTTTAGAATGGATGCCACTATTATTTCCCATCAAAACATAATAGTGTAGTATATTACTTTATTGTTTTTAAGAATTTCTCCATCTAAACAATTAACTAAAAAATTATCTTAACTATTATAATCGCCAGAATTTTGTCTAATGAAAATAATTGATTTTCAACATTAAACTATAAATGATATACCAACTTTAATATTATAATTTAAATTACTTTTCCATATTAAAGTCATAACCCAAAAACCTTATGATAAGGTAACACCTTAAACACTTAAAATATATCAATTAAAATCACATTACACTCGCATGCGCATGGTCCATAAATCATATTGTGATGTGATTTGGTTCATTACACATTTACACTTTACCCACCACTTTTGTATTAGTGAAAGGAAAGCAAATCATTCTGGTCGTAGAGTTACTATTGAGATGGTCGGCCACTTATATTGGGTCAATCTCTTTTAAAAACTTTTAAATATTCCGCTTTTATTAATTGAAAGTGACAAAAGCGCATGATGTGTATAGTACTCATCAGCATGTCCCTTGGTAGCATCTCTCTAATATGTTTCATGCCCTTCTAGGTTTGTTATCACCGAATATTCATCTTACTTTATTTCCCTATGCACATATAATAACAATAATAACTACTAGCACAAAATTTGGAAACTAAGCATGTCTTGGTTTCAAGCAGATTGTCCTTTGTCCTATAATCTATAATGTAGCAAGTAGAAAATTTAAATTATCATATTCTAGAATGAAAGATTCTAATCTAAATTATAATAATAGATTAAAAAAATATCAATTTGTTATGTATTTTTTTTTGTAATATTATATTATATTTAATTATTATAAATTAATAGAAATAAAATATGTTTCAGTTATATTGTTGTATGTCAAATTATATTCATATGAAATTATAAATATAGTCATTTAAGTATATATTTTGGTCACTCTACATATGAAAAATATTAAGATCAAACAACAAAGCTAGATGTCTCAAACCTAATAATGAATTATAAATAAAGTGAAACAAAATAATTCATGCGATCAATTGAAAGCTTTTGTCTCTTTTACTGTAAGGAATAGGAAGTTGGTTTCAACTAAAGTCATAGGCATGGGTGGAAATTGTGGTAGATCTCTATTATGTTCCTGTTTATATTAAGGTAGATATTAATGGCTCAATGCATTCAAATCTAATTTGGATTTGATGTACCTAGCTTCAAACTCTATAATCTTATTTGTGCTAGGCCTTCTTATTTCTACTTGTTGGCTATCTAGCCTTTATGACCTTGATTTTACTCCTATAATTTACCTTTGATAGGTGTTCATAAGCCCCATTGATATCTAAACTAAGAAGCTCTCAACTAGCTCATGGCCTCTCCTTTTTTTTCCTTACCACACAATTCCCCTAGTTGTGTTATATTAGGATTCAATTCTATATTCACATAATTCAAATACATAGTGTAGTTCCCTTCAAATTATTTTAGTGTGGCTCCTTTTGTATTTAAATTATCGTTCCTTAGAAATTTATTAGTTAGTGCAACCATACTTGCCTCTATCAAACTAGATGATATGTTCAATTACCACTAATATTAACTTGTTGATTGGACCAATATAAAATTCCAATCACTCCCACCCAATGTTTCCTAGATATCATCCTTCTATTTGTAGTGGTAAATAACCTTGTTCGCCACCTTATGCATTTGAGGACCATGGGATCATTTTCTACCAAATGAACCTTAGAAATTTTCTTTTATGGCTTATAAAGATCCCCTTTAAAAGATTTTAGATCATCTTATGTCACCTAATAATTGAATGTTTCTCAAAAAGTTCAATAACAAAATAATTTTTATATCTAGGAAGTTGAGCTCATGGGACAACCATTTCACTTTTATCTAATAAGATTTTATTTTTCAATTTATTATCTAATTGGGATAAGTGAATAAAAGGCTACAATCCAACATTTGTTAACACAACACCAAGTAAAAAAATAGTGAAGTTTTATTTGGAGATTATTATTATCGCCCCTATATCCTTTTAAGAGCCAATAATCATCTTTCATATTTCAGAATCATTAGACAAGTCATAAGATATTAAGAGCTCTTACAACTTTGGATTTTTTTGGGCCACAAATCACAATTTCATTAAATGGTTCTTAGATATCCCCACTATACAATGATATCCCCTTAACATATAAAGAATCAATGATCCCCATTCTCTATGAATCTCTTGTACTATTGAATGATCAATTTTCATTAGATGTGTGTCCACTGAAGAATTCATGTGACCTTGTTCAATTAAATTTAATCATGTTTGGCTACATATCTCTAATTAGGACCCACCAATTATCTCTTTGATGAATGAGACCATCCTATTGATGTGTTTCCTACACAAATGAGTAGAGACTCAAGAAAAACTCTTGGTCACTTAGTGGCTACCTTAGACTTCTAGTTACCATTAGATAAAATGATATTTGAAGACCCTCAAAAACTTTCTTTTCCATTTTAATACTTTATTTTAGAGCTCCAAGGAAAAAATACAATCCTCCATATCATGTAATAATGTTTTTGATTAAGTATTAAGGGATTTTGAAAGGGCCCTAATCCCTTTTATACAAAAGGATATTAGAATCAAAGCATACAACTAGGTAGAACAGACCAAAAAAATAGACTGGCCAGACACAACCAATCAGGAATGACAAGATAAAACATACGAGTAGCAAGAATAGAGCCACCAAACAAAACAGAGAGAACCAAACATAGAGAAATAGTTTAAGCACCAGAGCTTGAAACCAACAAATTTTCCTTCAAAGGAAACTCATCAATGGTTTTTTCAAGAGTACGTTTCTTCTTCTCTTGCACAATTATCTAGGGAGTATCAAAAACTAAATTAGAAACAAAATCAGAAGGAGCCTTAGGGGAGGCATCACTCACCACAAAGGGAACAACCAAGTGTTCAATCTGAACTATAGGGTATGTGTACAATCATGATGGGCCAAAAAGTGGCAATATGATGGGTATGTGGCTGACAACTTTTTCTTACCCAAAATTGTTGAAACGAAGAGGGTTTTTAAAGGAGATTCTCGGCTTTCCACCAACATAAATTATGCTTTACTTTGAATTTAATAAGTAATTATTAGTGATTTTCTATTCAAATTAAGACTAAAGTCCCGATTGATAGGCTGATTGAAAAACATCTATAGATTTCAAATGGTATCACATTTTTTGACTCCAAAACATGTGTCACATTCTGTGCTTCGCATACTATAGGATTAAAAAAATAAAAATTGAATTTCATGAAGTTTTGACCATTTTAAGGTGGTTAGACATACAAGTTTTTTATATTTGTTAAAAGTTGTAATAAAAAATTAATAATTAATTATTTACTTGGAAAAAAATTACAAAAAATATGCATCATATCGAAACATGAGTCCTCTACTTATATCTAAAATCTTATAAAAAATATTATCATTTTATTGTGGGGTGGTTAGATAGACACCTACTTCTTATTTTTTCCCGAAATTTAAGTACTACTACATTGAAATTTGAAATTTTCACCAAATAGATTTTTTTTTAAAACAAACCTAGTAGTTTAAAAACTACATTCAATTTGCTACAAATTCTATTCTTACATATTTTTGAAATAATATAGATAACTTATTCAAATTTTTATGTCAAGTTGCCTAACTTTGATTTTTCTGAATTTTTTGCCACTTAAGGGCCTATTTTTTCCATGATGATATTGCACATACCCTATAGAAGCCACTAAAGAGACAACACCATTAGCATCAGGAGCTGAAGGCAGGGGCCTCAAAGGAGACAACACACAACAGATCTGGAACATCCTTATCAGTGGAAGCATCACACAAATCATGCGAAGCAACTAAATTATGAACCAACACAGATGAATCCATTACAGGAGCAACAATATCAATAGTAGTAAACTTCTACACAGAAGGAGAAGGAGGCTCCTCACTATTAGAAGAAGAATCAACATCAGGGAACACTCTTAAATGCTCACGAAGAGCATGATTCCACTAGGTGGAGGAGGAAATAGGATGAGACCCACAAGGACAATCATGAGCTAGGTGTCCAATAATAAAACAACATCTACAACGAAAAGGGATACCTTCATAATCCACTAGCTGAGACCAGGACCAACCATTAACTTGGAGGACCACCTCTCCTGGTAAAGCTTGAGATAAATAAATTTCCACCAAAATATTTGCAAATGAGGTGCAAGTAAAATTCTTGGAAGTAGTGTCAACTTTCAAAAACCTACCTAGAGCATTTCTAATGTCCTCAAAAGAAGAGGAGCACCAAAACTATAATTGGAGATACGACAATCTCACCTAAATAGGCATAACATTAGTGGGTGCCTTCAAGGGGTTGAAGGTATGAATCCAAGGCCTCGTGGAAACGAGACGAGAGTCCCATTCCCACAGTCCATGATCCAAAATATCATGTCTATCTTTAGAAGAATAGAAGCCAACTACAAAAAACCCTCTAGCAGAAGGATAAATCTCCATCCTACCTTCCACCAACAGAGACTAGTGGTTGGAAATCTAGAGATACAACTTAGAGAGGGGAGGCCACTAGTGGTAGAACCTGCAGATAACGATATTATTTGACTAAGATTCAATATTATCAAATACTTATTTTCCTAAAGAGATAATAGAGGCAGCACTAACACACCATAAAGGTTGTATCTACAGCCCAATCCAACAATCTTATTCTGTACCACATCCCTAAAGGAAGTCTTGACAGGTCTCTGTGTTGTAAGAGAACCCTCACGGGACCCATCTGCAAGCCTTAATGTTTTAGTAGAGTCCATGCAATCTACATATTCCTTTAACCTAACCACAAGAGAAGATCCAACCTCAACAACCAGTAGCGAACAAAGGGAGGGTGAAATGCCCACCACCAAGTCACAACCTTGCGGTGAAGTAGCAGATAGAAATGCCTTAGGGGAGTGACAACAACAATAAGGGCAGCAAGAAGAATTCAAATTTGGCATAGAGTAGGAATGATAGGAGTCATCCAACATGTAATAATGTTGATCAAAGATTGCATCTCTTTAATTAGGACCCACCAATCATCTCTTTGATGAGTAAGAGGATCATATTGATGTGTTTCCTACACACATGAGAAAATAATCAAGACACACTCTTGGTCACTTAGTGGTTACCTTAGAATTCTAGTTACCATTAGATAAAATGACATTTGATGACCCTCAAAACCATTCTTTGCCATTTTAATACTTTATTTTAGAGCTCCAAGGAAAAAAATCAATCCTCCACATCATGTAATAATGTTGATGAATTGATTATGCACAGAAAAATATAAAAGGAGTCCCAAGTCCTATTAGTATACTTCTAACTAACGAGAATACTTCAAGTTTATTTGCTCGATTCATGCATAACTAACCAAAAATATTAGAACACATTATATGATGAATCAACCATTAATTATTGAATCCTTGAGCTTTCCTTTTGATCAATCCTATTCAGTATGGTTTTGTATGAGGGATATTGCATCAAAAAAATCAATGATCTTAAGAACCCATTAAGATTGATGTGCCCTAGCATTGTTAAAATCTTGGAGAACTATTAGATTATGTAGACATCGAAATTTGTTCATGCCTAGGTACATTAAACTTTATCCAATTCCAACTATTCATTTGTTAAAAATTATTTGTTGATTTAATCAATTTATTTCTATTATTAATCTTAACTAAATAAATTTACATGTACTTAGTTAATTCCTAATTTTTTTTCTCTTGTCCCATAAAATTAAATAAATTCAAAGTATTTATTTGATATTCCATTTTCCAATATTAATCATATGAGTAAATTAAATCAATTTAGTTAATTAAGCTAATCAGTTACACATCCCTAAGTACGATTAATTTAATTGATTATATCCTCATCCTAATTATCTTATAAAGTTACATAAAAATATTTACTATCCATTATACAGGAGACAATCTCAACCCTTCATTTATCCTATGTGACTCTCACACATTTGTGAGGAGTCACATGTATCCTTCCCTTATCACCATGTGATTTCTCAAACATGTGTGAGGAGATACATGAAATATTTTCACCTCCCTTGATGTGTCATGACATATGTGTCAGAGATGCTTTTTCAAAATGGATGAGAGGCCACATATGTCATGGCTATGTTTTGTATGTGTCATTATCACACATGTAAGATGAGTCATCCTCAACCATTAAATTTGGTCAACATATATCCCATCCCTTAATCCACTTTTTATCATCTCCATCCTTAATAGAATTAATCAAATGATGACACTCAACATCCTCCCATTAGCCATAACTTTTAACCTTTCATAGTATTTGATATTTAAATTAAATACTAGCCATTCATTTCTCATCCAAGGAAACTATAAATCAAAGGTCCCTCTAGGCTATTTTTATAAAGTCATGTTGCCAGATAAAGGAGCAATATGCATTCCCCTAACACTCATCAAACGAGCAAGTTAAGAAGGTTGAGAGAACTGTTGGAATTCTCTCAACATAGAGTGATTATTTTTTTCCTCAATCTAAAGGAACATTTAAATATAAAGGTATAAAGATTATTTCCTTTCTTTTAATATTTATTTTCCTTCTCATTTTTAAGTGTCTTTATTTTGGCACATGTGATCTTCTAACTCATTATCTTTCTTTAGTTTTTGTGAGTTTCCAACACATAGGTTCTAGTCTAACACCTACATTCTGTCATTCAATGGCTACATAGTTTGGTTCCTTCATTGCTTAGCACGTGCATACTTGTTTTATTCATAATTTAGTGTCTACATATTTAATATGCTTTGTTGACTCTTTTTTCTTAACTTCTAACCATTTTCTCTCTTCTATGTAGTATTTATCATTTTTTCCATCTATTTTTGTTATTTGGAACCCTATTCATGTAACTTTTACTATACTTCTCCATCCTCATCTATTTGTATGCTTGTCCTCTATGTTTTAGTGCCTACATACTTCAAGGTATTTGCACCTCTAGGGCTAGCTTTGAAAATTAGCACTTTTTTCCAATAAATCAATATCTTTTCATTCTTTGTCATACTCATATTCTTCTCACATTTATATCGTTTTCATCTTTTTACTTCCTATTTTCTACTCTTTTCTATTTATCATTCATCCTCATCTCTTTTTCCAACTAGCCCACCTCTTTGTTTTGTAGTTTTTCATTATTTTTCTATCCCATCCACTAAATTTTGTTACAAATTCTACATTAGTTCTTTCACATTGTGAACTAATCCCTATATAGATCGATAACTTCATAGATTGGTTCCTTCACATATTGATGCCTCCATAATTTCCTAACTTGTCAGTGCCTATCAACAATAGTTTGGTTCATCACCTTTGCTTCTCCTCAATATCACTTTGTTCCTCATCATCTCCACTCTAGTTAAAGTACCATTATTTTTTGTGTTTTAATCACTTAATCTGACCATAATTATGGTAGTATAAGAACTCCAATCATTGACCAAAACATTATCTTGAAACTACTAACCTTTTGTGTTTATAAATTCAATTATTCAATGCATAATTTTTTCACTAAATTGGTTTCACATTAATCTTTAAGGTTAAGGAACATTGTTTTTCATGTCTTGGAGTGTGATGTGTATGCTCTCCTCTTGCACTTTTATGTGATTTTGAAGATAAATAATATCATTGTCTCTCTCTTTATCTTTTCATCCCAAGGAAGACAACATGTTTATGCTCCCCTACTAGAATTTATGTGATCTTGGGTCACCAAAATCACTTGGATCATTCCTTTCTAAAGGGCCTACCTATGAATTTGGTCACCTAAGGGATGACCACAACTCTTATTTTTTGGCAATGCATATAAAACAAGAAGTGAACAGAAAAAACATGCCTCTTGGAAGTGTAATTTTTAAAATCTTGGATAAGCCTCCAAGAAGTTTATACTTTGGAGAAATGAAGGTGGAGAATGGGCTACTCTATCCTCTTGTTTTTTGGATAATTTTTCTTTTCATCTATGGATTTTACCTCATGTACCCTTGGAGTATATGGAGGAGTTCCCTAATTCATGTGCAATCCTAGTCCAAGAAAAAATGGTCATATTATTTTGTGATACTTTAAATACTAATTATTCGTAAGAAATTATCTATAATTTAAATTCAACCTAGGTAAATAAAGCTCCAACAAGTGCATGGGCAGTACATGACCTTATGTTCCCTAGCTATCTACAAACTAATAGATAATGTATTTGTGGATCCACGATACTTAACACAACACTCTACTAAAGCTAAGTTGCTATTGTGCTTGGAGATTTTTCTTGTCAAAAATTGTGTACTATCCCCCATCAATCTGAATTATTTTTATGGTGTGCCTTCAAACCCACCCCTTAGTCAAGCAACTAACTTTTGTCCATCTAAAACCAAATCCATTACCACAACTTCATCCAAAAATTCAATCATCTCATTTCATCCCATTTCCTCTAATCTAATCTCTACTATTCTAACCTCTTTTAATCCAATCCCCTTTCCAATCTGCTTCATTTTGATGTTTTAATTCCATTTTTAATCCTCCTTATTCCATCTTCTTCCACTATTAATCCAAAAACCTTTCCCTTTCCCATGTTCCAACCTTCATCCACTTAAATTATTTTCCTCCACCTCCATCCAAAATCAAATCTTTTATTCATCCAAAAACTTATTATTACCTTCTTCCAAATACATCCAAAATCACATTCCAACCTTCTTACTTCAACACCAGATATTTCTTAATCCTCAAATTTCTCATCTTAATCTTAATCTTCCAATCCTCATCTTTATTATCATCCCTCAAATCATCCACCCTATTCTCTAAACCTTCATCCTCAATCTAATTCAAATATTCTAATCTTCCCAATCCATCCCTCAATACATAATCCTTGATCATCATCCTCTTATCGAACCAAGTCGATATTAGGTTTTGGATTGAAAAACTTACCGACCAATGATGCATCCATTTTCAAAGCTCCCTTTTTAAAAGTAGTTCAGGCACTAGAAGAAAAAACTTATCGTCCTTTTTAGATAGAGAAACCAAAGGAACCATATCAGAGCTTTTACCCTTAATCGAAGATCTCAACAGAATAAACAACAGTCGCTTTGGGCCTCCCACTTTATTCATACATGACTTACCCTTTCTATCACTTTTGCTGATTTATATTTGAAGGATAAAAGTGGGACCCTCTTTAGATTTCTATGTCCAAAAAAGCATTGAATCCCTTGACCCCATTTTCATCCACTGCTTCACAGCCAGGCATGTGAAGCTTCTTCCTGTATCCCTGTCCAACACCCTATTTGAAAATGAAAACATCATTCCTAGACATGATTCTTTTTAGTCTCAGATCTCCGTGTAATTGGTTGAAAGAACAAGTGTTAACTCTTCCTGTAAATCTAGTGTATGATCAGAGGAAAGAAATCTAAAGTTGATATTGTTTGGGTTGTAAACTTGTTATTACTTAACGTGAGTTTTGATCTTTATATAGAGCTTGGAGTGCATTTATACTCTTGTTTCAAAAGAATTTTATGTTATTTTAAGTAAATTTATTTAGATTTAAGTTTAAATGTAATTTTTATTAACATATATCTCAATAATTTAAATATATTAACTATCAATAATTTGATTATTTATTAAAATTTATTATTTATATTTCCAGTAAAATAATATATAAGATGTCAATATTTTAATTTTAAAAATATGTATTCATATAATAATATAAAATCAATATTTACCATCCATAATAAATACAATGAAGAATCAATAAATTGATCATAATTTATGATTAAAAGGATGGTAACCATCAAATTAATATCAAGAATTTTTATCCAAATTCATTGATTTCTATTTTATTAGTCGTAGAAAGTTATGATATTAATATCAAGATTTTTATTCAAGCTCATTGATTCATACTTTATGAGTGGTGATTTGCATGAACTCATCTCTCATCAGAATGAATAATCCACTTAACATCCATTAAATGTATCTAAGTGATACTCACAAAAATATCAAAACTTTCCCAATATTAAAATACCAAAAAAATATCTAATATTCCTTTTATTCAAAATATTAATATTTAAAAATATATAGGCAAGAAAATACTTTCACTTCATTTCATGTCGCCGACTCGTTTACTTCAATTCTGAGTTAAATTAATTACCATAAATCAATTCCCTAACACAGCAGGACTAAGAAAATAGATCAAAAGGGCTACAGTGCTTTGTTGGCTTGTTGCTCGTGGTTGCATTGAAGTCTTTATACGACAAACTATACCAAAAAGATGATTAGAGAGCTGGCGCAGGATTACGAGCTGCATCCACAGATGATCGTGATATTCGCAACTTTCTTTCGGCCGAGAGATCCTGTGCAAACCTGCGCAGAAGTCAAGAAACGATCGTTAAAAATCAGATCATCTGCTAATACTTTCTTTTCCATTTCATAATAGAATTAACAAGAATTGTGATTCTTTTTACAGATGTTTACCTGATCAAGGCATCGCTGTTGGTGCCCTCATCACCAACTGGCTCAAACAATCCCGTCTCTAAATCGACTCTGGAAACAGGCTCATCCAGAAGTTGTCTGCCTATCTCTATAAGGTTCTCAAGATTTTCCTTAGTAGAGATATCAACAGAAGCTGCGTCTCCCGTCAATTCGTTTTCCTAAAATAAAACAATTAATGGGCAAAGATTACTTCAAAGTTTATGGGTAAAGATCTTCTATAGATGAAGAGAACTATTCTATACCTGAATTCTGAGATAGTTCTTTTTAGACTCAAAGGCTTGGAAGACCAAGGAAGCATAAATGTCCACCATATCGGAACTTGATTGCATAAAAGTGTCGAATATTGGTACCCTCCCATTGTTATACAGCCATCCTAACAGTCCCCACTTTCCAACGTCATTGGCTTTGTACGATGCCGTTTTGTACCCTGTTCCAAGAGATAGCACCAAAACCTTTCTCTTGTCCTGATTAAAAATGCTCCCCGTTAATAATTATTGAATTCTCTATGTTTAAATAATGATTCTTTCTTTAATTAATTCACCTTTGCTTTGCTTAGTGATACCCAATCTTTGCCGTGTTTGAGGGATTCTTTTGTCACTTCGTTGATAGCAATTAAAGTCTGCAAATTAAAAGTACAGTATAAAACTTTCAAGTTAATTGTACTTAAGTAACAAATAACAAGTACTGGTGATAATGGAAGAAGTATTACTGGATTGTTCGCAGCCACTCCTCCATCTATGAGGTGAAATTCTCTGGGATTGCCGGATGAATCTTTTGTTTCAAAATAGTGAGCAGGAAGATATGTTGGCGCAGCCGAAGTAGCAATGTATATATCATATAAATATGCATCTTTTGAGATATCATGTTCGGCCTGTAGATAACACATGTACAAATGACCATCTATTTATTTAGAAAGAATGGTATTAAAATAACCTGATATAAGGAAGAAGAAAAAGGGTACCTCAAAAGTAGAGAAAATTATGGGCTGCTCTAAATTGGTATCGTAGGTTGGGATCACCACATTGGTTAGTAGTTGGTGTAATCGAATGTCACCCACTAAATCTCTTATAAGATTGTGCAGAAAATCCCCACTATATTTGGGGCCTCTCACACCAGCGTAAATTGATCGCAACCAACCCAAAAGACCCCTGGGGAGGATTCATTCAACAAGTCAGTCGCTTATAGCTTTTTAATGGTCCTATTCTACTGACAATGCTTGAAAATTGCAGGGTACTAACTTTCTGGGTGGGAAAATTGAAGGGCACCAATCCAAATAGAACTGTGTAATGTCCTTGGCCGCAAACAATGGTCTGTTTTCCTTGTTTGGAGCAGTTAGCATTGCGGTAACGAGTCCTCCTGTACTTGTCCCCGCCATGACATCGAAATAATCAGCTAATCTGACGCCTGGACCATCCAATTTCTGTCAAAAAATTCCAGTTAATTTTTTCCAAAACAAAGCCTTAAAAACAGTAAGCACAGCAGAAACATTTTAGAATATGTAATAAGTTGGATCATACAGAAATAAATACTTGAAGCTTTTCCTCAAGAAATTGAAGAATAGTTGCAGGGATAATCCCCCGAACGCCTCCTCCGTCAATGCTAAGAATGGTGATCATATCTCCATAAGCGGGTGACAGGTTTTTCATGGTTGCCATTGCTCTTAGTTCAAGCCAGGAGTACGATTACAGGCAAATATGGAATGAAATAAGAGCTCTGTGATGGAAACAAATTTTCAAAGCAGCTTTCAGGGCAGAGAGTGGAGAGGGCCCGACAGTGGTGCGGGATACTATTCCAGCGACTGGGTACATCAATGAAAAAGTGGGACATACCATTAATTATTGAAAAAATCAAAGTATGTTTAGAGTATAATAGATGATCGTTAATTATCCACTAATAATTGTAAGGGTAAAAAAATTATGGATATAGTTATTGTTTATTTTTTAAATATGTAGTGAATGGAATACAGTGACAAAAGTTCAAATATATAAAATTTATCCTTAAGTAAAAATTATATTCAATGTCTCTCTACAAAATCAATATAACATATGTTGATATAAAATTTATATATGAAAAATAAGTACATATTAATTCTCATAAATATATTTGGAGTTGTTACTTATAAAAAATATTGTAATATAAAAAATTTATAATCCTTTTATAACAATATTGTATATCAAGTTTCCAACAACGAGATTACATGTGTTTTGAATCTCAACATGAAGATTAAATATTCTAAATAATATTTTCCCAACAATTGATCATTTTCCTATAAATTCTTACAACCATAACAACCAATTTGTAAGGATAACAAATCAAGCCATAATATTTTTAGTTAGGGTAAAAAATAATAAGAACAAATAAATTCATTCAAACTTGTTAGCAAATTTCAAACATAATTTTCAAATCCATACATTCATTCTTTTGTCTTACATATTTGAACCCTAACTTTATGATATTAGTCAATGATATGATACAACACAATTTTATATCATCCTATCAAATGAAAAAGCACAAATCACAAATGATAAATTTAGTGGATGAGATGTCTATAAATAGACCATGTTCTCTCCTAGCCTTTCTTGCAATCCCATATAGAAACTTTCTACAAGTTACTATAGTTTTTATAGTTTATGATCTACTACACTATTATCAACTATAAGTTTAGATTATATTTGTTACCTTTCCCTTTTCCTTGTATTTCCTGAATTATATATTTATAATTACTTAAAAATATAATTTACTCTAATTTTAGATTATATTTGTATATCCATATTTGATGGGAATAAAAATAAAAATATATTTTTCATGAAGATATACACATTTTACAAGATCTTTGTTTTTTTGATAAAAGTGTCTATTATACTAGAACACACATAATGGGAAACCAAATCCTATACAATGTAGAACATCTTCCTAGATATCCTTACACCCTTAACCGCTGGATGGTATTCTGAAATAAATTTAGGAAGACCTCTCTTCCTTCTTTGAACGATCATCCAAGATACATTGTTTTTAAAATCAACTGATTGTAGAGAGAACATGGCATCCTCCACCACTACATCTCCATGCATTGATGTGTGTGTGTGTGAGAGCGCACACGCACACGTGTATGTGAATGTATATATAAGGAAATTGAATGTAACATAGAATCTACCAACTATATAGTGACAAGAGTCCTCCGAAAGCCCACTACCTACAAAATTGTATCCTTTTCCTTAAAAACCCATGTTATGAAATAAATGTAACTTTTCTAAAACACTATTAATTATAAAATGTAAGTTATTAAAAATAATGTAAAATTATTTTGTAATTTTTATTTTTTAATAAAATATATTTATATTTAGAATATAACACAATATTTTAATAATATATGTTTCAAATCATCTTCAAATTCTTAACAATTTGTTGCTCTTTGTGACAAAAGGATAAAATTTGGTTAAAAATGCTATTTTTTTATGAATAGGCATTAGTATCTATATTTTTAATTTCCCACTTTGACCAAAAACTTGAGCACACTATTGTGGGTTCTCCTTATATAATGAACAATACATTTTTTTTTAATATTAATTGAACAGTTATCAAAAGTTTGGTTATTTTTGTTAAATATTATTAGCCGATAGGCTATTTGTGTCAACTTTGCTCATAATTTTCGTCAGCCTCGTCGTTTTTCAGGCTTCCGACAATTGAGAGAAAGGTGGTGGGTGGGTTATAACCTTGTTCAAAATTTTCGTTAGTCTCCCAGATTTTTGGCCTTCCAATGGCCGTGAAAAAGGTGACAGATGTAGTTGTTGGCTGCTTTGGGAATCGGGTGGCATTTTTCAAGCCCTGTGGATAGAGAAGGCTATGGAAATTAAACACTAGTTCACATCAACAGTAATTTTTGTATGCTTTGCATGTACTAGGGATCGTCGTAATAACAACTGTCGTTTAACGCCTGGGGGAACATAATGAATGTTTGGAAAATACAATAAGGAATTGTTTGGTGTCATTTTGTTGCTATACCTGATATGAGAGCCGTGAGCAACAAGGGTAAGATTTTGTGAGGATGCAAGCTGGATTAAGCTTTGTGCAACTTCTGCGAAGGTGGGTGGAGGTTATTTTGTGTTTTTTGCAAGGGAAGATAGTTGGAAATACAAAATAAAAGTGTCACACGTGATAATATTTTGCCTATTTTTGTGCAAGAAAGTTGGCGAGAAGATGTGTGTTTGAAGCAAGTGGAAAGAGGTGCATTTGGAAGAAACCCTTGGTGATATTGTTTGATTTGTGGTTGGCAGTTATATTACTTGATTTGCCATAAGGTACTGTTGATTGTTTTAAATACCTTGTCTGATTTATTGTTCACATTTTGTGTGCATGGTTTTGCATGGATTTGTTAGTATGATTTTTTGTGGGTTTGTGTCTATGGTTTTTGTTATCTGCGTATGTTTACAGGCTTGGAGAAACAAGGTAGCTTGGAGAAAGTTGGCGGAAAGAGGTTTGTTTGAAACAACCGGCAAGAGGTGCATATGCAAAATACCATTTGCCATAAGGTACAGTTGATTGCTTCTAATTTTGATAAGGGGTTGTTGAGAAAAGACTATATTGTTTGTGAAAATGAGTATTTTTTGGTTTAAGGTTCATTTTTTGTGTTTATGGTTTTGCATGGGTTCCTATCTATCATTTTTTTATGTTTTGTGAGTTTCTTCATTTGCGTTGGTCTTTAAACCAATATTGTTTGGCTTATGGCTTCCGGTTTGTGGTTATGGTTGCAATGGAATAAAATACTCAATCCTATCCACTTTGTGTTAGCTTCCATTGGGAATTATCAATTATAGTTGTGAACTAATTAAGCTATATTGTTTCATTTTGGAGAAGGTGTTGTTGAAAACACTGTATTGTTTCAATTTTCAAGGAGGTTGTGTTGAGAAAGGAGTGTTTTTTATATGGGTTTGTTACTGTCAATTTTTGTAGGGTTTGTGTTTATTGTTTGTATTTTGTGTGTATGTTTGTAACAGAATAAAATTGTAGAGGTTATGGAGTTTTTGTCGATTGTTATTGTATAGCTTGGGCTATATTGTGGCTTTTTGCATGTGGGTTGTTGTTGAAAGTAATGTTGTTTGATTTATGGCTTTCATTTTTTGGTTATGGTTGGAACATAATAAAATAATTAATGCTATTGATTCTATGTTTGGTTACATTAGGTATTATTGATTATTGTTCTCTACCTTAGGCTATATTGGGTATATTTTAATATCAATATATATATGTAAGATTAAAAATGTTAAGGTTATGGAGTTTTGGTTGATTCTTATTATATAGCTCAGGCTATATTGTGGCTTTCTGCATGTGGGTGGCTATTGAAAGTAATGTGGTTTGATTTATGGCTTTCATTTTCTGGTTATGGTTGGAAAAGAATAAAATAATTAATGTTGTTTATTGTTTGCATTTTGTGTGTATGTTTGCAATAGAATAAAATTGTAGAGGTTATGGAGTTTTTGTTGATTGTTATTGTATAGCTTGGGCCATTTTGTGGCTTTCTGTATTTGGGAGGCTATTGAAAGTAATGTTGTTTGATTTATGGCTTTCATTTTCTAGTTATGGTTGGAACATAATAAAATAATTAATGCTGTTGATTTTATGTTTGGTTACATTAGGTATTATTGATTATTGTTCTTTGCCTTAGGCTATATTGGGTATATTTAAATATCAATATATATATGTAAGATTAAAATTATTAAGGTTATGGAGTTTTGGTCGATTCTTATTGTATAGCTCGGGCTATATTGTGGCTTTCTGCATGTGGGTGGCTATTGAAAGTAATATTTTTTTGATTTATGGCTTTCATTTTCTAGTTATGGTTTGAACAAAATAAAATAATTAATGCTATTGATTTTATGTTTGGTTACACTAGGTATGATTGATTATTGTTCTCTGCCTTAGGCTATATTGCATATATTTTAATATTGATATATATAGGTAAGATTAAAATTGTTTAGGTTATGGAGTTTTGGTTTATTTTTATTGTATAGCCCGGGATATATTGTTGCTTTCTGCATCTAGGTGGTTGTTGAAACCAATATTGTTTGATTTATGGCTTTCATTTTCTGGTTATGGTTGGAATAGAATAAAATAATTAATGATGTTGATTCTATGTTTGGTTACATTAGGTATTATTGATTATTGCTCTCTGCCCGAGGCTATATTGAGTATATTTTAATATGAATATATATGTGTATATATATGTATATATGGGTTTGGTTACATTAGGTATTATCGATTATTGTTCCCTACCTTAGGCTATATTGGGTATATTTTAGTATCAATATATATATGTAAGATTAAAATTGTTAAGGTTATGGAGTTTTGGTCAATTCTTATTGTATAGCTCAGGCTATATTGTGGCTTTTTGCATGTGGGTGGTTGTTGAAAGTAATGTTGTTTGATTTATGGCTTTCATTTTTTGGTTATGGTTGGAATATAATAAAATAATTAATGCTATTGATTCTATGTTTGGTTACATTAGGCATTATTGATTATTGTTCTCTGCCTTAGGCTATATTGGGTATATTTTAATATGAACATATATGTGTATATATATATATGTATATATGTGTATATATATATATATGTATATATGTGTACATATATAAATATAATTATATATATATTAATTTTTCGTGGGTCTCTCTTTATGGCTTGCATTTAGTGGATATGTTGGCAATAGGGAAAAATCCTTGCCCTTATGTAGTTTTTGTCTATTGTAACTATCTTGATTTGCCATAAGGTACTGTGGATTGTTTCAAATATCTTGTTTGATTTATGGTTTGTATTTTTTGTGTATGGTTTTGGATGAATTTGGTACTATGATTTTTTTCTATTTATGGCTTCCGGTTTGTGGTTATGGTTGCAATGGAATAAAATAGTCAATCCTATATGCTTTGTGTTAGCTTCTATTGCATGGTGTCAATTATACTTCTGTTTCTTAAGCTATATTGTTTCATTTTGGAGGTGTTGTTGAAAAGGGTGTATTGTTTTAATTTTCGAGGAGGTTGTTTTCAGAAAGGAGTGCTTTTTCTATGGGTTTGTAACTGTCAATTTTTGAAGGATTTTTGTTTAATGTTTGTGTTTTGTGGGTATGTGTGCAATGCAATAAAATTGTTGAGGTTATGGAGTGTTTGTCCATTATTATTGTATACCTCGGGCTATATTGTGACTTTCTACATGTGGGTGGCTATTGAAACCAATGTTGTTTGATTTATGGCTTTCATTTTTTGGTTATGGTTGGAACAAAATAAAATAAGTAATGTTGTTATTCTATGTTTGGTTACATTAGGTATTATTGATTATTGTTCTTTTCCTTAGGCTATATTGGGTATATTTTTACATCAATATATATGTGTATATATATATACATATATATCTATACATATATACATATATTTGTATATATATACATATATACATATATTTGTATATATATATATATATATATATATATATATATATATAAATTTTCCATGGGTCTCTCTTTATGGCTTGCATTTAGTGGATATGTTGGCAATAGGGAAAAATTCTTGACCTTATGCAATTTTTGTCGATTGTTACTGTCTAGCTCAACCTATATTGTCTCATTTTTTATTAGGTTATGTTTAAAAGGCTATATTGTTTCAATTTTCAATAAGGTGTTGTTTATAGAAGAGAAAATAATTTGTTAAAACAAATTATGTTTCATTTATGGATGCGTTATATGGGTCAACTTTCAATGGGTTTCCCTTTAATGTTTGTGTTTTGTGGGCATGTTTGCAATGGGATAAAATTGTTGAGGTTGTGCAATTTTTGTCGATTGTTATTGTATGGCTTGGGCTATATTGTGGCTTTCTCCATCTGGGTGGCTATTGAAACCAATGTTGTTTGATTTACGTCTTTGGGTTTTTGCTTATGGTTGGAATATAATAAAATAATTATTGCTATGAATTGTATGTTTGGTTACATTAGGTATTATTAATTATTGTTCTATGCCTTAGGCTATATTGGGTGTATTGTATTATTAATATATATGTATATATATGTACATATGTGTACATATATACATATATTTATATATATTTGAATTTCCTACTGCTAATTATATTTATGTATATGGTTTTTCATTGTTAGTTTGTGAGAATGTGTTGTGGAAAAGTCTATATTGTTTTAATTTTTTTATAGGACTGTGTTGAGAAATGAGTATATTTTAACTTGGGTTTGTTTCTGTGAATCTTTGTGGGTTTCTGTTTATGGCGACCGTTTTGTGGATATGTTTGGAACAGAATAAAACTATTGTTGTCATGCACAATTGCCACTAGAAAGGAACCATAGATCAAATAGAAATCATCATTAACCTATGAAAATAACAAGCATATTAAGCAGCAAAAATGAATATTATCTACATATAATTTCACATAGATATATGTTTGCACCTTTTGTAGCCATCAACACATGCAAAATAACACAAGATAAGATCCAACCACCTTCACATAGATTCCACAACTGATGAACACACTTGCACCTTCACAGAAGCTTGCCATCCTCACTTATAGCTACCTTCAACAATAACATAGACCCAGAGAATGACACTGAACAATACCTTTTCGATAACTACATAGACATTCATTCCACAGACATATGTATGTATACATAAGCTGTCTAGAATGAGGAAGAACAGGACAAGGGCTGCTGTGGTAAATGGAAGCCATAAATCAAATAATGTAGCATAAGGTAGACGACAATAGTGAACAATGCCTTATGCAAAGCAACATGAACTACATAACATTAACAATTTTATTGCATTAAAAACATAAGATAACATCCAACCACCTTCAGATAGATTCCACAGCCGATGAACACACTTGCACCTTCACAGAAGCTTGCCATCGTCACTCACAGCTACCTTCAACAACAACATAAACCCAAAGAATGATATTCAAAAATACGTTTTCGATAACTACACATACATTCATTTCACAAACATACGTATGTATACATGTAGCCTAATTGGAATGAGGAACAACAAGACAAGGGCTGGTGTGGTAAATGGAAGCCATAAATGAAACAAAATAGCATAAGGAAGATGGCAACAATGAACAATGCCTTATGCAAAGCAATATGAACTACATAACATTAACTATTTTATTGCATTGCAACCATCACCACAAACAAAAGATGTAAACAAAACAATATTGTTATCAATAGTCACCTAGATGGCCAAAGGTGCAAAATAGTAAAAAACACAGTGAGAAACCTATACAAAAAAATTTGCGCAAAAGCCGAACCATAAATCAAACAATATTGCTACAAAGAAAGTATATACTCTCTTTTCAAGAGAACCCTATCAAAAAGGAAACAGTATACCCTAAAAGAACGCAACCTGTATAACATTAACTATTCATTGGGTTGCAACTATCGCACACACACTGGTACATTTTGACCAATTTTTTGACGACGGCCCGTTGGTGTCACTGTTATTTTGTCAAAATTTTGACATTTCAAATGCCGTCGAAATTTCAATGAAATAACAGTGACGAACAACAGTCAAAATTATGACTGGTCGTCGTTGAAAATTTGGTCAAAATGTACCAATGACAAAAGCACAGCTTCCAATAGTTGCTCACATGGAAAACCCACAAAGCACAAAAGGCTCCTAGTAACAAATGGACTCAAAACCTTCACCAAGAAAATGCGAACCCTAAATGAATCAATATTGATTTCAATGGTAACCCATATGTGAAGATTCGCCAAAAACACAACAATTTAACTATTTTGTAACCATTCACACAAACCAGAAGCCATAAATGAAACAATATTGCCAACAGTCATGCAGATGCCAAAACCCACAAAACACAAGAAATCTTGTTTTGAAGATTCACCAAAAATGCACCAAATTAAGTATTTTTCAACCACTCACACAAAACCAAAGCCATAAATGGAACAATATAGCCAACAGTCACCCACATGCCAAAACACACAATTTTCGACTATTGATGGCTAGCCTGGGTTGTTTTTTTGGCTTAGTTTGTTGCTGTGCAATTTTTTTGTGCTTTGATATATATTTATATGTATGTATATATATCTATATATATATATGTATTTATATGTATATGTATGTGTATATATGCATATATATGTATTTATATGTATATATATGTAGATATATATGTATATATATATATGGATATATATCTATATATCTATGTATAGATATGTGTATATATATGTATGTATATGTATATATAACGTCCAAAAAATTGACTATTTTGTTGCGTTGTAACCATAGACAATAAATGGAAGCCACAAATGAGACAATATAGCCTAAGGTGGTCATCAACAAAATGAATTGCATAACATTAACTATTTTATTCCATTGCAACCATTGCAACCATTGCCATAGAATGCTAAAAATCACAATTATAAACCTGTGCAAAACCTTTCGTGTGAAAGGGTGGTCCATATACAGCTTATGTGTTTAGATATATATGTATATGTAGATTTGTATGTATATATGTATATATATGCATGTATATTTACATGCATATATAATGTTCATAACATTTGGTATTTTGTAGCATATATATGTATATATATATATGTGTGTCTGTATATATATATATATATATATATATATATATATATATATATATATATATGTATATGTATGTACATACATATATGTATATATGTGTATATGTATAGTATGTATATATATGTATATGCATAGTATGTGCAGTATGTACATACATATATGTATATCTATATGTATGTATGTATGTATATATATATGTATAGTATGTATAGTATGTACATACAAATATATATATGTATATATCTGTATGTATATATGTATATATGTATATGGCTATTTGTGTCAACTTTGCTTGGAATTTTGGTCAGCCTCCCTATGTTTCAGATTTCTTGTATTCTAGGAAAGGGTGGCAGATGGGTCATAGCTTTGGACAAAATTTTCATCATCCTCCTAGATTGTTTTCCTTCTGATGTCCGTGAAAAGGTGGCGAAGGCGGTTGTTGGTTGCTTTGGGAATAGGGCGGCATTTTTCAGGCCGCATGGATAAAGAAGGCTATTGTTAAATGCCTCGACAAACAAAATGAGTATCTGGGAAAATTTCAATAAGGCATTGTTTGGTGTCATTTTTTTACTATACCTGATATCGAAGCCATGAGCAATGAGGGTAAGATTCTATGAGGTCCAAGCTAGATTAGGCTTTGTGCATCTTCTTTGAAGGTGGGTGGAGGTTATTTTGTGTTTTTTTCATGGGTGAATGGTTGGAAATGCAAAAGAAGTGTCACCTATGATAATATTTTTCCCATTTTTGTGTAGGGAAGTTGGTGAGAAGAGGTGTGTTTGAAGCAAGTGGGAAGAGGTACTACGAGATTTTTTTTTTGCATGGATTTTTAACTTTCAAACCAATATTTTTTGATTTATGGTTTTTGTTTAGTCATTATGGCTGCAATCCAATGAAACATACATTGTTATATAGTCTATGTTGAATGTTGTCCTCTATATTGTTAGCTAATGGTTTTATTGTGTGTACTTTGGTTGGAATCCTTGCAAGCCTTCTTGTTTTTTGAGATTCCCACCAAGCAAGGAAAAGGTGGCAAATGGCCTTCCCTTTAAAAAAGTCTAGGATGGAATTCCCACCAGCCCCCCTAATTTAATCCTTGTGGTGGTTGTAGGAAGGGTGCCAGATGTGGTTGTTGGCTGCCTTGGAGATATGGCATGTGTTCCCCTCTGTGTTGATAGAGAAGGTGACTAATGTGGCTTATGTTTTTTTCCATAGGGAATTGTCATTGTCCCTTGTCTGGTGTTGGTTACGTTGTTTCATTTTTAGTTTTGCAATCCTAGAAAAAGTATTTGGATTGTCCCTTCAATAGGTTTAAAAAGGTGTTGAACACATGTATCTGGCAGCTAATGTTCTTTGGTATGTTCAATGCAAAGCCTATTTTTATAGGAATTCCTTTTCAAGAATGAAAGAAATGAAAAATTTCTTTCAAACTAAATAACTATCTTGTCAAAAATTATAAATTTGAATGCTTTGTCTCCCTTTTCAAATAATATCTTCTTTAATATGTAATTATTATTAAAATAAGTTGTAGCGATGCTTCATATGGTGCTTGATTAGGATAACAAGGTGTTGAGAGGGAAATTTTTTCCCATCAAATCTTCGAATAAACACCTCAAGGGTCAATGAAGAGGACACACATATAGGTAGATATATAAATATCTATATGCACAGATGTAAATATTTAATTATGTTTAGATTGCTATATCTAAATAGATGTGTATACCATATTTTTTCCTCGATATGCAACTAGCTTGATCATAATTATAAAGAGAACAAACAGCTAGATTGAATTTTCCCTCATTTTCTTGAACGAGAAGGATAGGAATTCAAACCTTTTGTTGGCTATAATATATTGCATAGCTAGAAGCAAGGAATTATTATAGGCAATAAAAGATTTGAATTCATAGCCTCCTTAGCCTGTCAACTGAGGGAAAATGCTGTGTGGATGTTTGGTCTCTTGAATGTTGGTTGATTTCAAGTTTAGTTGTTGTATGGTTCACATGTGCTTGCACTACTTGTGATCATTGTTGTTGTTTATCCAATTATATATAAATTTTGAGATGAAAGATTGGTCTTGCTTTATACTATACTTAATGTAGGTGCTAATGTGCATATAAATGAAACCATAAATGAAACAATATTGCTAACAGTCACATGGATACCAAAACTCACATAATAGAATAAATATTGATATCAAGATTCACCAAAAAAATACCAGATTCACTATTTTGGAACCATTCACAGAAAATGGAAGCCATAAATGAAACAATATAGCTAACACTCACCCACTTGCCAAAACCCATGAAACTATATAGTATTTTGAACAACAATTGACACAATGAAACAATATTGGTTTGAAGAGCCAGCTAGATGAAAAACTTGCATAAACACATGAATTCAACACAAGAAACACAAAAAATAAAAAAGATGTTGGAAAATATTAATTGTTTCAATTTTCAATTAGGTTTTGTTAAGGAAAAAATAGTATTTCTTTACATGGCCTTCACACACCAGTTTTTTGGGTATGGGATTTTATTTAGTCCTTCAACTTTGTAGCTATGTCTACAAGGGAATTACATTGCTAACACTATTTAGGATTTACATATATACATATACACATATATGTATATATACAAACATATATATGTATATATATAAGAGAGAGAGAGAGACAAAAATCTACATATACACACACATATAGTTTGTTGAGAAATGAGTAGACTTCTACTTTCATTCCTCATTGGATCTTTGTTGGTTCCTCTCAATATATATATATATATATATATATATATATGTATGTGTGTGTGTGTATGTGTGTGTATGTATGTACACCAACCATTACCACTACATGCACTTGCACCTTCATATAGGATTTCCCTCCATCATTACAACTACTCTATATATCTACATATATACATGTCTGTATATGTATATCTATATGCTTTGCATGTACTAGTGATGGTCGTAATAATAGTTGCCGTTTAACACCTTGTGGAACAAAATAAATGTCTCAAATATTTTCAACAAGGAATTTTTTGGTCTCGTTCTGTTTCTATAACTGATATGGGAGTCATGAGAAATGAGGGTAAGCTTCTATGAGGGTGCAACCTGCATTAAGCTTTGTACAACTTTTGTGAGGGTGGGTGGAGGTTACTAAACACATCAAATGCAATAAAGAAAGAGTATTGTCTTCCACTAATGGAGGCTACATAGAACCCATAAACCAAGCAATTTATAGTAAGCTATAGAGCAATAATCAACAATCCCCTTTCAAAAATAACATAAAATATTTTAAAAATACTCCACGAATGGTTTTTCAAATATGGACCTCTTCCGACTTCCTTCAATTACACCTCTTCCCACTTGGTTTCTCTTCTCTCCGTCCTTTCTCCATGGCCTACTAAAAATGAACATAGAACTATGACAACCCACCATGGCTGTGGAAATTTTGTGAAGGTGGTTGGACGTTATCTTGTGTTCTTTGTATGTGTTGATGGTTGCAAAAGGTGTGGGTTGTGATAATTATTATATATCTATCTATATATATGTGTGTATATATATATATGTATATATATATGTGTGTGTATATATATCTATATATATATATACATGTGTGTGTGCATATATGTATGCATATATATGTGTGTGTGTGTGTGTGTATCTATATATACATACATACATACATATATATATATATGTATATGTATATACATGTGTACATATATATACATATATATATGTATATATATATGCACAATACATTATTGAAAATTGTACAGACATTTGCTTTGTTCTCTGAGGAATTTAAACATAGATGTTACTTGCACCATCAACACTACATGAAAACCATACAATGATTAATGTTGATGCCATTTCGGTGGCCTACTCTATCGCCATGCCAAACACTTTTTAAATTTAAAAAAAAAAAAAACAAAACAACACCTACTACATGGTGTCGGACAGCTAGAACCGTGAAGGCCAATGAAAATTCCAACCAATGTTTCCCATAGCTCAATGCTAATTGTTGTTGTCTAGCTTTGGCTATATACTTTCATTTACAATGCATAATAAAATAACTAATATTATAGAGTTAATGTTGTTTTCCAAACAACATTCTTTTCAATAGGGTGGAGCTCAAGAGGCTGTACTGTTTCAATTTTTGATACAGTGTTCGTGAATACATTTATGTAAGTATATCTATATATATACATACATACATACATACAGATATATATACATATATACATATATATATATATATGTATATATATATATATGTATATATATATATATGTATATATATATATATGTATATATATATATATATATATGTATATATATATATATATATATATGTATATATATATATAGTTCATTGCACAAAGGACAAAAAAGTTGTGCTTGGAAAACCAATGGATAGAAATAACTATATACTTTCATTGTTGTTGTCTAGCTTTGGCTATATACTTTCATTTACAATGCATAATAAAACAACTAATATTATAGGTTACAGGACATAATAACCCGGCCAAAATAACCCTGGACAAAATAACCCGGACACAATAACCCAGGGACAAAATAACCCAGGGTCATAATAACCCAAGCCAAAATAACCCGTGGTCAGAATAACCCATGGATAGAATATCCCCATAAGAATATAGAGAAAGGAAAACAAAATTTATAAATTACATGTATGTTGCTAAAAAAAAATTATTATTCAAATTTTCAATTAAAGTGTTAAATTATGAGCGATGCCTCTTATATAATCTAAAATGTTATAGTTTTCATAACCATCAACCAATCTTTTTAGTCTTTCTTTGAGTTCACGGTATTTTTTCTTGCTTGGTTGCCCAGTGTATCCAACCATATATTTCTCTATTCTAATCTCTTGGAGACTCTATTCTTTTTTCACTACTTTCATGAATTTCTAGACTGAGTTGTGCAATGCTTGAATCAATTCACTAAATCCTCTATGTCATCCCTCAATAGTATTATTGGTTATGGGAAGATCATCTTGAGTAGCTGAATAGCAATTCCACATTATGATTGGAAACTTGGGTGATCATCTGTTGCCTCTTCTAGTTAGTCTTCCAATCCATGTGTCTTCAAATTAATCAACTTATTCCCACGAAATTGCCTTTATTTTTATAATTATTTACCATTTTATAGGTTATTTAAGCATATTAAAGATGTTTTAAGGCTATTTTAGGGGTATATAATGGATATATGGTCCAAAATTGACCTAAATAGCCTCTATGGTGCCTCACAATCATATTTATAATCTATTTTATGTCATTGATAGCTTACTAGCTTGATCTAAAATGACCATGGGTTATTCTATCCATGGGTTATTTTGACCACGGGTTATTCTATCCATGGGTTATTATGACCCTGGGTTATTTTGTCCTTGGGTTATTTTGGTCGGGTTATTCTGTCCAGGGTTATTTTGGCTGGGTTATTATGTCCTGATACCATATTATAGAGTTAATGTTGTTTTCCAAACAACATTCTTTTCAATAGGGTGGAGCTCAAGAGGCTGTACTATTTCAATTTTTGATACGATGTTGGTGAATACATTTATGTAAGTATATCTATATATATACATATATATATACATACATACATACATACATACATACAGATATATATATATATGTATATATATATATAGTTCATCGCACAAAGGACAAAAAAGTTGTGCTTGGAAAACCAATGGATAGAAATAACCCAAGCTAGTGCAACATACCACAAAAGACAACTAGAATATGTTAAGAATTTTATTTCATTGCAACCATAGCCAGAAAATGGAGGTCATAGAAAGGAGCTAACAACCAAATTGACATTCACAAACCCATGCAAACCACTGCCTTGTTATCCCAAAAAAGGGTTGGAAAAAGTTATCACAAGTGACACAAAAAATATTATTTGCTTTTGCAAACATCGTTGCCTACAAACACAAAAAATAGCCTCTAACCATCTATACAAAAGTGCCTAGTAAGTTTTCCTTATGACACTTAGTATATAGTCCATCACTCTAACAACTGCTTTTTTGAGGCTAAAGAAATAACAACTGGGAATGTGTATTTAATGCATGCTTGGCCCATTGTTGATAGCTATCTTGAAGAAAGCTAAACCTAGAGAATGACACCCAACAATGTGTCATCAAAAATTGAAACAATATAGCTTTTTCCTTAGCATGACCCTCTAAGAAACAAATCAATATAGCTATAGGGAAATTCCCTTTCAAACATTGTTCAAGAATTTTTTATCAAGTTGTGACTACTTGAAAAGGCAGCTACTGCTTATACCTATTGTCACTACATGGAAACCATACAACAATTAATGCTAATGCCATTTCACTAGCCTTCTCTATTGATGCAACAAATGCTTTTAATATAAAAATCAAAATAGAATCTACCAACTTCCTTTTCTAGCCATACTGACTAGAGGCCAGAAATGAGACAATATAGCCTTGTCTAGACAACAACAGTGAACAATTCCTTGTGCAAAACAATATCAATTGCATAACATTTACTATTTTATTCCATTCCAGCCATTGCCACAAAAATACTTCTTACAACAGCGACCCATATGGAACACCCTCAAAACACAAAAAAATTGCATTAGCAAAGTGAATCAAAGCCTTCGCCACAAAACGTGAATGATTAATGAATCAATATTGCATATATATATGTATATATAAATATATATGTATATATATATTTATGTATATATATATATATATAAATGTATATATATATATCTGATAGCAAAGAATTTGTTTTGGATAATAATATAAATTGTATAATATTAAGTATTTGATTATGCATTGCAAAGAGTGGAATATAGCCAAAGCTAGTGAATAAAAATTAGATTATGTTGTGGAGAACAACATAGACTATTTTAATATATTGCAACCATTTACATAGAAAAAAAACCATAAATGAGATAATATTAAATTTTGTTGTGTGTAGATTTGTATGTATGCCAAAGTAGATGTGAGCAATGCACATACAAATTCTTCCCAATGTTTATTGTTTTCTCAAAATAGTTATTTATCTGAATCTTGACATGGCATACTTCAAATTTTATACTTCATATTAACTGTTATATACAACATTGAAGCCTTTTCCCTAATTGTTTCTTTTCCTTCGTACTCTTGGTGTTTCTAGGGAAAAAAAGGAGGGATTTTAAAATTGAAATAGTGAACTTGGAATAACAAATTATATGTTAAGTATTATTTGAATCATTGAAGCCCTTGTTATTATTAATCCTTTCCTATCATATTGTTAATGCTTGTGTAAGAAAATTGGGTTCCCATGTTGTGTTTTGAAGTCATAGACCTTCTAGCCAGCCGCTAGCGTTGTAGCTCTTCGATTCTAAAAGAGCAGACAAAACAATGTCAGTGGCCTCTAGCTCTTCTGAGGTTGGCAAACAATCCTCAAGTAGTAGTCCTGTAAGTGTGTTTTCTATTTAGTTTATTTTTGTTGCCAATTATCTTGACAGTTTCTCAAGTGTACCAAACAAACCAAGAATATACTTCATTTGAATTAACAATTACTATGATATATGTTCTAACTTATTTATATTTGAACTGTCTGTCTTGTTTCTCCTTCAATTTATTGGCCATTTTTGGAGTAACTTATATGTTAGAGGGGAAAATGTCTTAGATTCCAAATTTGTCAATATTACTGTTTACTTTTAGAGTTGAGTCATAGTTATAAATATCTCATTGCTTCCACTATGCTGAGTTTAATTGCCTTGTAGGCTAAAAATGTGAATCCACCCTTAACATGAGATGCACTACGATTTATAGATGTTGGAGATGTTGTCCCATCTACAGTCCTCCAACTAATGTCTTACCAAAAAATAGAAGATGATCAAAGCCTAGTCGACTGGTACAAAGTTGTCCTGACTGATGGAACCCACATGTAGATGGGAACTTTGCCTGCAAAATACAATGACCTTTTGTTTATAGGTGAGTTGAAAATAGGTTCGATTGTGTGCTTGAAAAACTATTTGTCTAGAAAGCTGCATGAATCGAGGTTTGATATAGTTCTTCCTTGCTTCTACTTGTAGTTTCCTACCTCCTTGTTTGTGGGGGTTTCCTTTTAAATTATTTAATGTTTGTTTCATTCTAGGGAAATTGTCATACTATCCCTAGATGTGAAGATGATAGATTGCCAGCTAATTAGAAAACCTAAATATTTGTTTAGAGATCAAAAAGAACAAAAAGTTGGTTGTGAGTCACTCTCCTCATCCAAACGATCCTCCACTTTTGGAATTAATACATCCCCAAGGCAACAAGATGTTCCTACAAAAATTAGCCGTATTAAAGGGTTGAATGTTTACCAAACCAAATGGATGATAAAAGGCCATGTGACAACAAAGAGGGATATGCACCATTATAGTAGGCAAGGGCATGAGGGGCAGGTATTCAGGTTTGAAATCATTGATGTTGAGGGAAAAAAAATATGGATTACGCGCTTTAATGACATTGCAGACGTGCATTATGATAGGGTTGAGGTGGGATGTACGTGTCAAAGGGATTGGTGAGACAAGCATACATAAAATTTAATAAGTTAAATGACTAGATGGAAATCATTCTGGATCAAAGTTCAATGTTAAAATGTTGTGATGTTGAGGCCTTTGTGCTAGAGAAAGTATTTATGTTCACCCCATTAAATGAAATTACAAATTGCACTAATAATAGTTTAATTGATGTTATTGGCACTATGGTGCATGTGGGAATGGTTTCGACTATACAAAGAAAGGATCAGTCCCAAACAATTTGGAAGACTGTTAAACTTAATGATTTATCATCCTTTCAATTGATGTTAATTTGTGGGGCTCAAACTAGGAAGCAAAGGGTCATGAGTTGGAGAGGTTGTACACCCGTTGTTCAACTCTCATCCTTGCTACTAAAAATGCACGTGTTGGGTACCTCAATGGAGCTGTTATGAACATAGCCACAAGGGCTCTTCTATATATAAATCCTGACATACCAGAAGCACAACCATTGATCAAAAGAGGATATATTGATCCACCTACTATTGAGGCCCCTCAGGCAATCCCTCAAAAGGTTGCTTTGGGAAATGGGAGAGTCACAATTGCATATATGTTCAACCACTACCTTGGCTTGCCAAAGACTTTGCAAGCTACTCTCAAGGAAATAGTAAAATTTTTAAAAACTGATGCACTTTGTTATGTTGCATGCCCATTGGAGGTGAATTGTAGGCAATGCAAGAAAAAGTGTGAACAATCTGAGAAAAATACATGGTTGTGCCCAAAATGCTAGAGAATAATAGCTAACTGTAACTTTTTATATTTATTGCAACTAAAGATCGAAGAACACACAAGCGAGCTTTGGGAAACTGCTTTTGATGAGGCTGCAACAAGCCTATTAAAAATTTCAGCAAAATAGCTTTACATGTTGCAATATAAGTCTATCGCTTAAATGAGTGTTGAGTTTGTTATCAATGATGTCACCTACACATCATTTTTTTTCACTATTCTAATCAAAACTCAAACTTATAATTCAAAAACAAGACTGAAAACAACAATAATGAAGGTTGCAAAGCTTAACTTTGAAGCTGAGTGCAAGCTCTTACTATCAGATTTGTCTACCATTTCTCCTACCATGCAATAGTCTCTAGAGATAGTTGGCGTACTGCCTTGAACACAAAAACAACCATGGATAATTGTGACTTTGCATATTTCTTATAGTTCATGTTGGCTGGACATTTAGTTTTTTTTGTTCCCTCGCACTGCTTGTCGCATCAAAAGGACCTTTCCTTTCTACTGTTATTGCTTTGTTGTTTGTTTGAGTGGTTACATATTAAGACAATGAAGTATAACTTATAATGTTTAAGTAAAAAAGATTCGGTTGTTTTCTTTTCTATTATTCATGTTACTTATAATTTCATTATGTTTTAAGTGTATATTTCTGATTTAATTTTATACTATTTATTTATATAGAGTTCTTCTCCTTTTTAGGAGATGTATCGCTGTCTACACCTGCTCATATATCTACTTGTGAACATAGTTGTATGTATGTGTACATTTACGTATGCATATAGATAAATATACATGCATGCAATTGATATTTCCCTGTGTTATACAACTTCATGGTACATATGTGTGTAGATATTTGTTCATGTGTTGGATATCTATGCATATATGCATACACAATTCAATATTTACAACTATCTATGAGTTGTTTTAAAGAGAATGTTGTTTTCATCTTGTTTATAATGTTCTTAGTGCATAGAATATCTTGAAAGAGTTCTATGTAGATATATGTGTCTATGATGTATTTGTCTATGTAACTATCATGTCTGGGTATCCATCTAATGCTTTCCAAGTGTTCTTGCTACTGCTTTGCAATCCCTAATGATAGTTCCATGTTGGATGTGGATGTCATATGGTTCTTGGCTATAATGTCATGTATGTTATGTAGCTCAATCCACAACCCAGTGTTGAATAATGCATCATTGAAACTACCGCAAACTACTCAATTAGTTTGGTGAGTTTTAAATGTAAAGTATTACTACAACCATTGGCAATATATGTAGCACATACATGAGCCAATATTCACATGGTAAGCTATGCAAAGTGACGCTTGTTTCCTCAGTGCATGCAAATCAAATAGCTCAAGTTATACAGGTTGCCTTGTTTTCTATAAGGGAGAGTTGATTGTTGTTCTCTAACTTAGGGTATATTTTTCTCTTTTTGGTTAGGTTGTATTGGGAGAGACTATATATTTTATTCAAACCAATATTTTTTCATTCATGGATCGGCTTTTGCAGCGCGTCCCCTGTGATAAATTTTTGCTAGTGCTTCTCTTCAAAAATAAGCCAACGGTTTGCATGGGCTTCTCAACATGAATTTCTTTCTATGCTTCTTTGTATGGCCTCAATTTTATGGCTATGATTGCAACGAAATAAAATTCTCAACATAATCTAGTTTTCTTTTTGTGGTTTGTTGCTCTCTACCCTAGGTTTTTTTTACCCATTGGTTTTCCAGTCCCAATTATTTTGTGCTTTGTGCAATCAACAATGCGTATATATGTGCCTCTTCAGAAAGTCTTGGATTTGTCCTAGAGGTCAGGCATATATAAACATTGCAACGAATAGCAAGGAACTAAATTGTTCACTTGAATTGTGTAGACCTACCTTTGTATTTTGCTAGAAAATGCAGGATACATACCAACAATTATAGTGCACTGTAAATCAAACAAGATGATCTTCTCCAACAAAACTGTTCATTATCATCATCATCAAAAGTTTCTCTTTTTTTTGGTAAGTGAATTTCTTCTACTTTCCTTTTCACCTCTATGCATATAGAATCAACACCCTCTCTATATTCACTTCATTATCATTTTTTATATGTAACATGTAATTGTACTATTACATATATTTTGCTTATAAATTATATATCCACTTAAATTTTATGTTTTAGATATGGCTTGCCAATAAAACATGTTTGTAGTACCAAAGTTTACAATTTGCTTCTATGTAGGTTTATCCCACTGAAATGATTTTAGATTACAGCTACATTGTATTCGTATACAAGATGTAGGGCTCTGTAAAAATGCTAAATGGCTTTACAATTCCACATTCATATGTTGTACGACCTTCCCCTATATTCCATCTATATACAGTGTAAACCTACATATCTTTTTTTCCATTTCTCATTTCCCAACTCCATGTCAAATTATAAAAAATGTATAATGTTGATTTACATTGAACAGATTTCCTCAGGTGCCAAATCATTTCCTTCAACATTCACTAAAGTGGTGGAAAATTAGTGTTATTGCTAGGGGGTTTGGTCATATCCTTGATGATGCTCCATAACTTGATATGGTAGGGTGGACAACAAGATTCCTTTTCTATGTCCATACTCCAATCCATTCCGCGCACAAGGCATTTGCAGATTTTATTTACTTACTTTGTTGTACTGCAACTCAATTCCATCTCATTTGTAATTACTTCTATAATTCTTTATATTTTTTCATTTATTTATTGTCTACCAACCAAAACAATTGTCCTTTGTGGGCCTTTTCATGTGATTAGATCTTGTATTGAGTCATTGGCGGCTGAAACATTGCTCTCACCATTGATCATAGTGGTGGATAGTTTATTCTCTTTCTTGGGGGTTTGGTGAGAGTGCACGATGTTCCATGAGCCAATATGGTAGGGTGGAAATCAGGCCTTGTTTTGTTTTTTTCATACTGCATTCTGCCATACACACTAGGTATTTCTAAATTATAATCACTACATTCATCCAATTGCAAGTAGAGAGAAAATTATGTATTATAAAATATACACCTTTGATATATTTTGATTTACATATCGTCTATCAATAAAACATGATCACTAGAATAGAATTCACACTTTGTATATACATAGGCTATATATGGTTTAACCTTTGCACTAAAAGTTTTGCATAGGACTGTAGCTATGAGTTTTAGCTTTCTACTGTGATGGCTGTAATGGAATAAAATAGTTAATGTGGGTATGTGCAGGATCATGATGGGCCAAAAAGTGGCAATATGATGGGTATGTGGTTGACGACTATTTTTTAACCCAAAATTGATGAAACAAAAAGGGTTTTTAAAGGCGATTCTCAGCTTTCCACCAATATAAATTATGCTTTATTTTGAATTTAATAAGTAATTATTATTCATTTTCTATTCAAATTATGACTAAAGTCCTAATTGATAGGTTGATTTAAAAACATCTATAGCTTTCAAACGGTATCACATTTTTTGAATCCAAAATATGCATCACATTCTATGCTTTGCACACTATAGGATTAAAAAGAAAAATTAATTTCATGAAGTTTTGACCAAGTTAAGGTGGTTAGACATATGAGTTTTTATATTTTTAAAAGTTGTAATAAAAAATTCATAATTAATTATTTACTTGGAAAAAATTACAAAAAATATGCATCACATCAGGGCATGAGTCCTCTACTTATATGTAAAATATTATAAAAAAATATTATCATTTTATTGTGGTTAGGTGGTCGAAAAGAAACTTTATTTTTTTTTTATTTTGTAACCAATTTGCATAAAAATTTTTTTTTTTTTTTTTTTAAAAAGTAGTAAAAAATAATTATTTTCTAAACAAATTCTATATAATAATTAATTTAATTTTTCCTCTGATTTTTTTGAATTTTTTGCCACTTAAGGGTCTATTTTTTCCATGATGATCTTGCATATACCCATGTTATGTGGTTCCTTCTGTTTTTGCATAATCACCACACTAAACTTTAGACTTTTTTTTATTCTTGCAGACCATATTCCAGGCATAATGCGGTGTTTGATGAACTAATATGTTACAAAAAACCTTTCAAAATAATGATAGTGACTAGAAAATCAGTGACAATGGTCAAATAGATAATCATATCCTCATGTACCCTATATTGATTGTAATAAGTAATATTCATTTCACCACTAATTAGAGTGGTGGGAAATTTATATTCTTTCTCAGGGGTTTGGTGAGATTCCATGACACTCCATGACTCAATATGGTAGGGTGGAGAGCAGCCCTTATTGTGTTGAGTTTTATTTTCTAGTTTTTATTTACAAATTTCTATCTTTCTCACATAGGATTCACAAAAAATTCAAATGTTTTAAGTTGTGGTTACAATGTACTAAAATAGTTGATCTTATACACTTTATGTTAGCTTGCATTGGCCATTGTTGATAATTGATCTCTTGCTTAAGCTATATCATTCCATAGAGGAGGCTAACAAAATAGCTCAGTTGTACAGGAGGCCAATGAAATGTAATAAAAATTGATTTTTGTATGGTTTCCATGTAGTGGTGATCGTGCAAGTAACATCTATTTTAAAATCCTCAAAAAATAAAATGAATGTCTGTGCAGTTATCGATAATGTATTTTTGGGTGTCATTTTCTAGGTTTATGTTGTTGTTGAAGGTAGCTATGGAGGCTAGTGAAACACCATCGCATTAATTGTTGTATGGTTTTTGTGTAGTGGTGATGGTGCAAGCAACATATGTTTTAAAGTCCTTGACAAACAAAATGAATTTTTGTGCAGTTGTCAATGGCGTATTGTTTGGTTTCATTCTCTGGGTTTCTGGTGTTGTTGAAGGTAGTTGTGAGTGAGGATGGAAAGCTTCTGTGGAGGTGCAAGTGTGTTCATTGACTATGGAATCTCTATGAAGGTGGTTGGATGTTATATTTTGTTCTTTGCATGTGTTCATGGTTGCAAAAGTTACGGGTTCTAATAAATTTGTGTTCATTTTTTTGCAGGTGGTGGAGAAAGAACGGAGGGAAGAGAAAGCAAGTGCGTAGAGATGTAATTGAAGGAAGCAAGAAGAGGTGTATATTTTTTAATTTTCTACCCCCATCATCTGGTTTCTCTTAGTCAGTTCTATAATCTCTTCATATTTGCAAGTGCTCTAGAAAAAATGCTTCTCCCTAACGAGAGAGAGCCCAATAAGTGGGATGTTGATATTCTAGTATACATGCTAAACAAATGAATGAGCTTTCAAACAGCTGTGAAGATGAAGTGATTATAAGACTGGCTAAGAGAATGGGAACATTTATTTCACCATTCATCACTGTAGTGGTCACCCAATATTAGAGAGCAAGCCTCATTTTGTTCTCTTCTATTTTATATTTACTACGTGTGCAACTGAATTGCTCACTTGAATAATATTGTTCATTGGCATCATCATGAAAAGTTTTTGTACTTTATGGTAATTAATTTCAGGGGTCTGGTGATAGCATATGATGCTCCATGATAAAAAATGGTAGGGTGGAGAGCATGGCACCTTTTTTGTGTTCAGACTTCAATGCATTGCGTCCAAAAGGTCTGGCCTTTGTAGTAAAAGTTTTGCATAGGAACATGGGTATCAATTTTTAGCTTTATGTTGCGATAGCTATAATGGAATAAAATAGTTAATTTTATGCAGTTCAATCTACTTTTGCATAATCAACATACTAAACTTCACACTTTTTTGTTATTCTTGCAGACCATATTCCAGCCATAATGCGGTATTTGATGGACTAATGTCTTACAAACAACCTTTCACAATAATGATAGTGGCTAGAAAATTAGTAACAATGATCAATTATACAATCAAATCGTAATGTACTCTATATTGATTCTAATAAGCAATCTTCATTTCACCACTGATCAGAGTGGTGGGAAATGTATATTCTTGCTCGGGGGTTTGGTGAGAGTCCATGAGGCTCCATGACCCAATAGGGTAGGGTGGAGAACATGCCTTATTGTGTTGAGTTTTATTTTATATTTTTTATGTAGAAATTGCTATCTTTCTGACATAGGATTGATAAAAAAATCATATGCTTTAGGTTATGCTTACAACATAGTGAACTAGTTGATCTTATACACTTTATGTTAGATTCCATTGGGAATTTTTGATTATTGTTCTCTTACCTAAGCTATAGCGTTCGATTATTGAGAAGGTGCTATAAAAAAGGCTCTGTTTCATTTTTTGATAGGGTTGTGTTGAGTTGTTGTCAATTCCCTCTTGCTCTCCCTTTATGCTTTGCACTTTGTGCTTGAATTTTTAAATTACCTTGCCGATTGTTTGATTTCTCTTCTCCTTTGGGAGAGATAGTTCAAGAAATTGGGTGTTGATATTCCAATTTATATGGTAAATAGATGGACGATTGAAAATCAAGTTCAACCAACTATGAAGATGAAGTGATTGTAACTGTGGTTATGAATCAACATCCTAGTTCTTGAAATCTCTTTCCCAAGGGAGAATAGTCGATGACGCTCCATGAGCCAATATGGTAAGGTGGAGAGCAGACCTACTTTTGTATGTCCAGACTTCAATCCATTCCCTATAGAAGGTATGCCTAGATTTTATTTACTTATTGTGTTCTACTACAACTATATTGCATCATCTTTGTAATTAATTGTATAAGTCTTTATATTTTCTGATTTATTTATTGTGTACCAATGGTGTGTGTTTATTACACTTACACTATTTTGTTATTCTTGCAAACCATGCTTCAAAAATAATGCGGTGTTTCATGAACTAATGTGTTAGAAATAACCTTCTCTAATAATGATCTAGTGACTGTAAAATCAACAACAATGGTCAAATAGACAATCATATCCTAGAATGTACTCTATATTGATTGTAATATGCAATATTCATTTTACCCCTAATCACAGTGGTGGAAAATCTATTCTTGCTTGGGGGTTTGGCGAGAGTCCATGAGGCTCCATGACCCAATATGGTAGGGTGGAGAGCATGCCTCATTCTATTGAATTTTACTTTATATTTTGTATGTATAGATCACCATCTTTCTGATGTAGGAATAAAAAAAATTCATATGTTTAAGCTAATGGTTACAATGGAGTAAAATAGTTGATCTTATACACTTTATGTTAGATTCCATTGGGCATTGTTGATTATTCTTCTCTTTCTTATACTCTACATCACACAAATAATTAATTTTTTTTAACCAAAATTTGTCTATGGTGCTTTGTTGCTAGCTATGAAAAGATCCTTAGTTTATATCATAAAGAATTGACGAAGTTGCCAAATTATGGGGTGTCCTTATATAATCATGAATTCAACTAATAGTATGCCACAATTATTATTTCCCCTCTAAATACACATTAGTAATGTCATCAATTATTTAGACATTCAACCTTATCCATAATAATATTGTATTTTGATTAACTAATGAAACTTAATGACATTGGTATTATTTTTAGATTCTTTTAACTAGAATTGATGTAGGGTTCTTTGTTACTAGCTACAAAAATATCCTTAGTTTGTATCATAAAGAATTGATGTAGTGGCTAAATTATGGGGTGGGCTTATATAATGATGAATTCAACTAATTTTATGTCAACATTATTATTTCCCAACTAATTGCACATTAGTAATTGTAGACACGTGAAATTACCATTATGCATATGCATCCGCTCATTCATAAATCAAATTCACATTAATCCATTCAGTAGGCAAATCAGGTTCATCATCCATTTAAATTAAATAAATTAACTTTATTTGATTTAAACTTACCATTACCTCATTTAAATAAATCAAATCCTAACATTTCATTAATTCACCTTTATCTTGCATCATCCCTTTTGATTTAAATAAATTAAATATCCAAGTCAAAGAGGTCAATCATCTTAATCATCATTTAACTAATCTAACCATGACTAAATGCTAATCCTATCCACTTGCATTCTCTAGATATCTCCACTTGCACAAATAAATCAATTTATTGATTTATTAAAACCTTCATTTTCACTCAACATGGCATTTATGGGGAATATTCCCTCAAGTTTGAAAAATATGACGAGTTGATTTGTCCCTCCAACATTGCATTTATTGCTCATTTTCTTGTCCCCCACTTAGCATTTACTCTCAAATTTGAATTTTAAATCACATGCATCAACCACTCACATGATGACAAGTGGCCTCTTTTCATTGGCCTATTTTTAGTCCCACATTGGTCCATTTTTAGCACTCTTAGCATTTGAAAATATTTAAATAGAGGCATCATTCTATAGCAAACCCTCCACAAAAATCTCTACAATCTTTATGCAAAGTCATTCTCTTAAATTGAGAACTGATTTTTTCCACTCCACAACTCCACAATTTCATCCTCAAATCATATGCAAAGTCACTCTCCTTGAGAATTGATTTTTCCATCTTACTCCATCATCATCAAGGCATTTCATCATTCAACTTATTTATCAAGGATTGGGAAAATGGCTATTTTCAACAATAGCACCAATCCATTATGAAATAAAGTTTTGATTATGTTTTTATATGCTTACATTTGATTATCTTTGTTTTATCTAATTTGCATATTTCATCATAGTCAAGTATTTCATAGGGATTTCAAATCTAATGTTTTCAAGAGACTAACATGATGATATTATGTTAAGATTGTTAACCATTTGCAGATTTGATGTCCATAGAATGGCGCTAGAAGGAGGGAAAATAGACATGGGTACTCTTAAAATTCTTAGTTTTCCAAAGTTTCAGATAAATCTATTTGTCTATAGTATGTAAATTTTGTTATTTTCCATTTTTGTGACTTACTTGTGCTTGGAATAAAAGCATGTCGTAGAGTTAGCTGATAGGTTCATTGAAAAGAATCGCTGATTAAATCATAGCATTATATAACTGATATCTTTACGGCTTTATATTGCTGCCATGAAACTTTTCCTTGAACCGATATTGTGATGACTAATACAGCGACTGTTAATGTCTGTGTGTTGAAGCTTGTTGCAGAGTGGGTACTGCTGATAAGAGAAGTAATAATAAAGTATTCACAATAGTTGCATTTTGAATCCCCATTGCTTCTGCAAATGAAAGGTACATCTTTGTCAGTATAAATAATCATTGAGAGTAGTAAAATTTTTAGACATAATTAGGGTGTGCATTTATTATTTATGCAAATACTAATGTCACTACATTTGGAAGCAATCACATTTCTTAATGTTTTTGTCCAAGGAATCATAGAGTGGATTTAATCACTCATATCACTTTTGTATGCCATTTTGGATTTTGTAGCATTTGTTTTTTCAGAATGGCGTTATTTTCCCAAATTCCACTGTCCATTTCAAATTGAAGTAAGTAGACTGGGAGGGGCGCTTCTGTGTGGAGGAGCGTGTTTTCTTCACTCTATCTACTGGTTGATTCAAAACAGTCACATCACTCTGCTTAAGCCGACGCATTGAGGAGGTCATTCCATCAAGTGGAAAGAGTCGATGCATCAAGTGCAAAGGCTCGATTTATTGCTAACTCTTTGGTATGAACAACTTAGGTGTGCAATTCAAACTCTAGACTTTCTTGAAGGATGAAAAAGGATTGTATTTAATAGCACATACAGAATAGTCAGAAGAGGAAAGTTTTTTATTCAAAAAGTTCTATTAAGCATAACTCTGTAATCCTCTTTATGTAATTTCACACCTTTAGAGAAGGAAGGATTTTACTTTCACACATTTATTGTAGACCTTTTAGTAGTCTTTTATATGACTATAAATTGTATCAACTCAACAATTTATCGGCCCCTGATAATGTCTAATTTCATAATAGATTCAATAACATTATTTGTTCATCCAAATCTAATTTTGTTGTTGTTGTTGTGTTCCTATAATTTATGATTTCAACTTGGATTCAGAGTTGGTACGCATCAGCAAACATAGAGGAATACGTTGTCATTCACTGGCTGCGTGAGGGAAAGAAGAATGGAGTCTCCCAGCAATTTGTAGCCCTCTAGTCGGGTGCTCTGGTCAAGCATGATGTAGTTGAAAAATCTGATTCTCACCTTTTCAACAGATTAGAACCTCATTGAAAAAAGCTGCTCACTCACTAGATTGAAGAAGTGAAAGCCATTAGCATACAGGCAGCAAAAAGATCTCAAGCCGAATCTTCTATTCAAATTGCTTTTGAAAATCGCTTATCACTGTGAATGCTTTTTATTACTACTTAGTGTCTATGAGCAATATGTAGAGCATTGTGATGTGTGAAGGAGCTGATTTCTTTATGATATTCACATCTACTTTTATTTCTTTGACAGTGGATAGATCTTGGGAGGATTTTCAAAGAGGATAGACTAACTACGGCGAACTAAGCCAATCTCTTCTGCTTTTGATGAATAATTATTTTCTATGTAGGGATATCTTACGCAATGTTTCTAAGCATCTTATTTAAAAGTTGTGAGGATGTTGCACGTCGGTTGTGGAATACAGCTAGACACCTGACAGCGCATTTGCTTCTTTCTAAATTTCCCATTCTGCAAAAGACAAGTTCTCTGTTTGCTTTTTATCCTGAGTGCCAGCACTGTATTGAGCTGAACTTACTGGAAATAATGATACGTTGATTTCCTTGTACGCTATTGACAGTGGTGGAGCCAAATTCATTAAATGCATGAGGCAGCTGTGAAAGGTCCTTTTACTGGTTTGATATCATTAATACATCAAATTTTCTTATTTTGACTACATTCAATGCTCTATATTTCTTGGGGCGCTTGTTGTGTTGTACGTTGATTAAGTGCATCTGCATAGAAATATATTTAACTGCAGGATTTGGCCTTATGCCTGTCAATCACATTTTCTTGAAAATTTCTTTTGTCTCCCTATAGAAAGTAGGGAGTTCTGTCATACACCGCCATTTGCATTTAATTTGAAAGCCTTTCAATGAGTACGCCCTTTTCAACTGCTGGCAATCAATGCATTTCATGGATAATATTTCTTTAAAACTTGAATGATGAAGGCTACTAAATTTGAATGTAGGATTTAATTAAGGTAGTTGCTTTGTTATAACATAGGGGTGACTTTCGAAGATATTTGGAAGGAATTATCATATAGGGGTTTTCAAATTTTTTGAAATCCTTCCAATTTATCTTTGACATTTACATTTAATGCTATATGAAAATATAAAGTCTCAAATCATTTTTAGCATTATATGTTTTCATCACTTGAGCAATCTTGATTGTTATTTTTGTCTATTAGAGGTCAATAATCTTGCATGATGAACTCGTGAGCCTTGTCCAATATTTTCTCAAATATTTGGCATGTCTTGTGTTTCTTTTATCATTTTACAATACATGCATAGCTCATATCTGTGATGTTTATAGGTATAAAGGAGAACAAAGGAAGAAGGAAAATGAAGGAGGGGGAGATTCATTTATTTATTGATAACCCATCTATTGATGATTCACTAATTAGACATTTCATTTAAAATCATTCTATTACTCGAAATTAATGCTTACAATGATTTTAATTGAATAACTTGATTTTCTTTCTTAATAGGAAACAAAAGGAGGAAGGAGGAGCATTATTGTTCATGCAAAGGACTTACAACATTGAAGCATAAGAAGTGATCTTTGGAGGAATCTTGGAGAATCAGACATTGAAACAAAAATTTGTTAAGCATTTTTTAATGCTTGGAGCCTTCATTCACTGCCTTAATTTTCTATTTTAGGCCAACTATATCATTATTTTCTTTCAAAATTGGGCTAAAATTGAACCTTAGACACCTACGGATTTTGATTTGGTCTAAAATTGAACAAAGCAAACTTCACATTTGACATTGGTGTTTTAAAATGAATCAAATCATTGCTTTGAAGGATAAAATGAATGTGTGCCTTTATTGTTTTGTAATTATTTACACAAAGTAATATCATCAAAAGACGTATGCACTTCTCTCACGCCTCACGGCAATCTTGAGAATCAAAAGGCTTTTGGTGACATTAAGTTGCGTAAATAATTTCCCATACACACTTTGATTTGGGTTTAAAATTGAACAAATCATTTTGCGAGTGTGGGTTAGGTATATCGCATGTGTTCTCCCTTTGTTTCTAAACGAAGGTCAATCGAATGATGGAGGTGCTTGCTCGCTATTGTTTACCTTTAGAGGGGCCTGCCTAAGAGACACATCCGAAAGGAGAACTTGAAGGTGACTCCAACTAGTTTTTCATTCAGGCCGGTATATAAATGGATAAGACTAAACTGTCAAGTCCTCATGGTATGTAGGCCTTATCCATACAGTGTCTTTCAAAATGGGGTACTACCGTAAAACGTATAAGAGCCCCTAGTAGGATTGATTAAAGCCTTTAGTGGCTTGCTGGACACTTGCAAGGTGCCATGTCCCGATGTTGTGTCATTAAGAACCTTGTTTGTAGTTGCCAACCAAGTCCATCCAATGAGTTTATCAAAGTGGTGCATTGGAACTTAGATTCCAAGAAGTTACTTGCCATGTCTAATCTTGGTTGAAATATAGAGGTTAATACTTCATTCTTAACATACCTTTATATTTTTTCTTTGGTTGCATGTAAAATCATCTCTTCTACTATGAAGGGCATGAGGAAAGCCCACCAAGAAAAACATACCAATTGAGCTAGGATGTTATATTGCATGTGAGTCAGTTTGAAAATACAGTGCTTTTATCAAAAACATTTGAAAACCAACATTCAACGAATCATCAAAATTGCAAACCCTTTAGGAGAGGAAAATATCCTTGAAAAAATTCACATGTTATTGTTTTCCCTTGTGATTGTATCCTTAGAGGCATCTAAATGTTTGGATTTCATCTCAATTTCTTCTACTAAAGTCAACTTTAGGTAACCTTTGCCTTGATTTCCGCATAATGCACTTTGTGGGATGAAAGGGAATAAGGACATTGGACATCTAGATTCAAAATCTAATCAAGAGTGTGTTTGTGGTAAAAAGAATCCATTAAGCAAAGATTAAATCAATTGGACCCCACATATGTGCTTGGCATCTTTTGGTCATATGGTTTTCATGCAAACATTGGTCTTTTGATTTTGAGTTACTTTTAGAGAAAGGCATGTTCTTCACTATCTTGGCCTAGTAAACAAATCCTTCCTAGGTTCATTTAGGAGCAAATCAATCATTTCATCCATCCAAACATTTACCATCTTCATCCCAAACAACTTTAGAGCTTTTGAAAACATCATTCTAGATTTGGGTAAATCATCACAATCAAAATCACCTTGTTTAGTTAGGTGTATGGGAATGCATCCTTTCTCATACATTTAAATGAATTAGAAATCCTTTGAACAAGTTCATCCTAAAATCACATCCAACATCTTAGGGTTTACAAGTTCATTATCCAAATAAAACCAATCAAAATCAAACCCTAAGTCTAGCATTGATACAAAGTCCCTAAACGTTCAAACACTCATATCATTCACCCCTTTTATCCTTCATCTCGTCATTGGTCCTAAGAACCATAGAGGTCACTTTTACAACAAGGTCAAAACACAAGAAGAACATGGAATACAAACTTGATCCATACATCATGAGTAATCCAAGTCAAACAAACTTTCAAAGCCTTACAATGCCGATTGGTTATCGAAACTTGCACTCATACAATCCATACATAGGATCATTACCTTCAACAAATGCCAATGACACAATGAGTGTGAGTATGCCCAAATCAAAGATTGGAACACATTTCCCGATGTTAAATCCAAGTTCAAACCTACAAATTCACCAACCAAACAATCAAAGCATGAGCCTTCAAATGAACAACGTCATCCCACCAAATCCCTACAGCCCAAATGAGAAAGTACCAAGCACAAGTTTTCAAAACATGAATCCGAAAAACTTTGGGATGGATACATTTGCAAATCATATGAATATTCCAAACATCAACAATGTTCAATTTCAATCTATCAGGCCAAATCAGAACAATGTCCAAAATCAATTTGCCCATGATCCCATTCAAAAATCACAAGTACACACTCAAAATCTGCTTAAACAAAAGCCAAATCAACTATATCAAGGGAGTCAAGATCAAAATCGAGAACAAATTTGGCTAGATCAAATCGCTACACTTACCAAAATAGTTAAGTCATTGCGCCAAGGGAAATCTCCACCACCATTACCCACATCATTCCTTGGTTTAGGGCTTCCCCCTTTACCTAGCACCAATCATTCCATCCAAATCAATCCACCTAACACCAATCAAGCCATCACATCAAATCCTTTGAATATACCAGTGACATCGCACCAACAGATGGTATCTAATCAAATGAAAACATCAATCCTGAAAAATCAAAACACTGTCTCCCAAGGACCTATCACCTCGGTCATTCCAACCATCACTATCCCCTCGATCACTCCTATCACCCCTATCACACCCATCATATATCTCAAAACCCCAGATCTCTCCAAGCGTATTTCAACCACTCATCTCTACATCCAACATAATTCCAAATCCACCACCACTACCACCAAAACCAAACATAGCAAGACAATATGACATTGCCCTAAAAGCTCACCGTGCCTACCAAAAGGCCATCTGACAATATCTATCCACACAACAAGCAAGACAAGCTCAACAAGTGCAACAAGCCTCTCAAGCTACCCAAAAAATACAAGCACAAGCACAAAAAATCACAACTTTTGAGAACAAGGATCGAGATCAATCCATCACTGAGCACCTTGAAGCTATGTCTATGTCATCCAATGATCAAATCAACATATGTCAAGAGTCACTTCTCAATCATGATCAAAATCCACCAACAATACTCAACAATGATCCAATTCAAGAAATGTCAACATCATTTGACCCTATGGTTGAAGACATTGGAAATCCCTCACCCACAATTGTTGAAGACAATGATCAAGATCTCTCCATCGATGAGCACCTGGAAGATGTTTCCACCCCATCCGATGATCGACTCACCATACATCAAGAGCCACTTTTAGTGATCTATTTCAAGGAGTGTTAGGATTATTTGATCCTATCAACATAATGCACGATCCGTTGACCTATGAACATGTTGAAAATGTCTCTACATCACCTTATGAGTTAGAGGACATCTCTCAAGAATTCATTCCAAAGCATGATCAAAATCTTTCACCAAGGTCTAGCAATGGTCCTTTCCAAGACATGTTGACCCCCTTTGACCTCATGATTATAGATACTGAAGGAACCCTGAACTCGACACTTGAGGATATTGAACCACTTACCATGTCTAATGACGACATCCAAGAACCCTTTATAAGCAATCTATCCTTTGAAACTGACCCATGTCAAGAACTTGATCCTAAGCACGACAAAAGCAACTCTGAAATCATTCAAGATCAAGAATTTGTATCTTCAAGATACTACAATAATCTAATGGACACTCTCCTATCTATGCAAGATGATCATATCCATGTGACACATACTCCTCCATCTACCCATGAGATGCTTTCTGCAGATGGACACATAGATGATCTTCATCTAGAACAAGATTTTGTTACACAAAAGGAGCATATTATTAATTCCTACAGTCAAACTCAGTTGTCAACATCAAGATCAGGTATATCCAAAATGTAGACTAAGGACATCATGAATAAAGATATCGAGCATTATCTGCTCAAAGAAACAAGTCAAATAGAGCATCCAAAGTTAGTAAAGTAACAAATTGAAACATCATCTGCAATGGTCATTTATCAGAGCATGCTTACTGAACAAGACCTCTCAAAATAGGCAGAATCAAGGAACAAAGAGGCTACTACCACCATACTGGGGGCAACTTCATCTCAAGAAAACGTCAACATAGGGAACACAAAGAATCCTTATGATGAAACCGATGTCAATACTACAACCAACCACATCATGAATCCTGATCCACCCATTACCCCATCAACGAATTGGGACCAACGTCAAAAGAAAGAATTGAATCAAAGTATGAAGAAGGTTATCAAAGAAAAAGAATCTAAGAAGCATAATGGACAAGTCAAATACAAATGGATACCAAAAAATACAAAGAAAGATCATCCCTATCAAACTCCATCAGTCAAAGAAACTATGGGGAAAAATAAAAAAGGGAAAAGTATCCATCAAAGATGTCCACAAACAAAAAAGCAAGCTTTTCAAGCAACATACAAGGTATATCAAGCAGTTGGTCCTAATTCCATGCACACTTTTGTATCCACCCATCATTGTTCATCTTCCCAATTTTGGAGAATCAAAGATTCCAAGCTATCAACCAATCCATCTCTTATCCCTAAACACACTCCATCCACGCCTCCACGCATGATATCCAACTCTCATATTGACCATGTATTGGCAATGACCCTTCATCATAAGGATTCAAAAGGCACTCTATCGCGATGTGCGCACAAAGACAGAGTTAACCCTGGTATCAATAAAGCAGATCAAGAATCCCAAAAGTTGCATTCAAGTGCACGTATCTTAGCAAAGTAGCTCCTTCAGGCAGGATATTGATGGCACATTATGAAAGGGACATCTACATCAGCAACACCTTGTGATTCAGCATGAGCTTAAAATCTTTTAGAAAAATAAAAATAAAATAAAAAAATATGAAAATCCAAAAAAAATAAAAAAAGGATCGAAAACAGTAAAGAGAAAAAAAACGTCCTCTAGTGAAAACCGCATGGGTGGTGCTTTGGGTAGGTACCATGATGAAAACCTAGCAAACAGACGTCATGTGTAGAATTGAGCATCTATGTGCACCAGTTCAAGTGAAAGCATCTCATCCCATCTATAATAAATCGAGCATTCCATCCATCTTATCCATAATAAATCCACACATCCATGAACCATTTATCTAATCCGTTTTCATCTATCTGCATCCATATAATCTGAGTTATCTTGATCTTGATGAAATTTTGGGGCACACTTTGCACTTGCTTATGGTAAACATCTTTGACATGGGTCATTTTCATTGATCCTGTCCTACCTAGCATTATCTGAGCCATGAAGCATTATCCAAATGAAGCATTATTTATCCAAAAACACCTTATCTTATTGCAAGATAATCCTTGGCATCCTTTGCATGCTTTCCATATCCATCCATCCATACACATATCCAAGCATCCATCCATGACATTACATACATTGCTAGACATTAAGGGCAGTTATGTACATCTTGCTTCGAGAATAAATCTTGATCTATATCCTTCACCTTATATGGTGATCTAAACATTGGTAAACCTAAATCAAATTGGTCAAACCACTCATGAAAAAAATTCCAAATCACTAGCCCATGGCATATTTTGACGAGAAGACATTCCTTATCAGTCTTCATCATTCATCTAACATCAATCCAAACAATCACTATTAGTCACATCTAATTGGTACACCAACATCACATCGAATCATTCAAACAACTTTTGCTCCAAATCAAGCTTCAACAATCCTAATCAATTGAATCCAATCAATCTATAATCTTGGGATATCCTTCCTAATCTTTGTGTTGCTTAACACTATCCTTGCATTGTTGTGTATCCTCAACAATGTTATCATCATCATCAACCCATCGATTTGATCAATCAACCTTAGCTTGGTATTCAACAAAATCCCAAATAGAGAATTGATATCATCACACATATCCATATCTAAATCATCAAAATCATGCAAAAATCCAAAAACATCATAAAATCAAAAAATCAAAAAAATCCAAAATATCAAAAAATCCATAAACACTCAAAAAGTCAGAAAAACATCAAAAACATTGGAATCCAAACTACATTGTCTATGAGCTTAAACGTAGGAAAGGCTAATCTTTGATTAGCCCCCGAGACATCAAAATACAAAAACATTGAAAAATCAAAAAATCAAAACATTTAAAAAATCCAAAAACCCAAAAACAGCCTCAAAACATTTCAAAAACATCAAAAACATCCAAATATTTGAAAAAACCCATTCATCCCCATCTTGATTTCACTCGCAATAATCAATCATCCATAATAAACTGATCATCACCTTCACCCTTTGGAAACACAAACAAAAACAATCACATCAGTCAGCAAAATCAATCTTCAATCGTAAAATCAAAATCGAAACAACAAACAATTAAAACAAAATCAAACTCTTGATCATTTGAAAATATGCCAATCAACATTGTATCAACAGCCTATCGATCAACTTATCAAACCCATCATCATCCTATATAGTGCATGTCCTAGGATACATCGTTCCGACAATGGGCATCATTTTGGATATCACTTGGATTCTTATCCTATCAAAACACATCCCTCTGGCTGAAGGTATGAAGAACATTGGCTTGTTTGCATACTTGATCTTTTCTTTTGATTTATCTTATTGCATTCATTCCAAGGACCTCTCGACGATATCTGAATGAAGGATTTAGAGAGATAGGAATGGAGCAACGATCATTATCCTTTTGTTTGTTGTGCTTGTTGGATGCTCTTGTAAAATAACTTGGTGAATACTGACTTTGTTAGGTATGTCCTAGCAAGGTTTCTGTATGTCAAGTGTGAACAAGAATAATCCTATCTATTTCTCGAGTCAAAGTCCATCGCACTAGGTACAACGCCATCCTGGTTCTTTATACCTTGGTGCATCGTATCTACGTGTGTAATCAAACATAAGGTAAGTAGCCCTTTTAAAATCCCAATCCTTGATAAGCAAATCATCATCATCTATCATCATCATCATCTCTAATAAAGTCTCGTCAGATCATGGACTTGTGGGATCCTCTTGTCATCATCTCATTTTCGCACTAACATCATCATCACCAATGCATCCATCATGCATCCATCCTGCATCCATAAAACTGTCAGCATACCACATATTATTCATATCATACATAATAGGAAACACTGATCATTGCACATACATGGCATTTGCATCATCATCATCATAATATAGATATATTAGTCTAAGCATTTGCATAAATCATACATCGCATAATCATAACATATCACATCATCCATATCATCCATCATCACATCACATCATCATTTAAGTTGTTTAAGATAATATAGATTTGCTATTTTAAGCATCTTAAAATCATACCATTTGCATCATCATCCATAACCATCCACTTTGAACCTCTTTATCACAAGATCAACCCTTAAATTGAATCTTTTTGCTCGATCTCTCGAGGGGGCAATGTACCAGTGTACTTCTTTTTGTTGGGGCATCCAAAAAATTGGATTTTTTTTAATTTTGATCGCAGCAAGTTTATTCTTTGAACCAACGCAACAAGTATATTGCTTCAAAGAGGGGAAAATGTAGACACATGAAATTAGCATTATGCATATGCATCCGCTCATTCATAAATCAAATTCACATTAATCCATTTAATAGGTAAATCAGATTCATCATACATTTAAATTAAATAAATTAACTTTATTTGATTTAAACTTACCATTACCTCATTTAAATAAATCAAATCCTAACATTTCATTAATTCACCTTTATCTTGCATCATCCCTTTTGATTTAAATAAATCAAATATCCAAGTTAAAGAGGTCAATCATCTTAATCATCATTTAACTAATCTAACCATGATTAAATGCTAATCCTAACCACTTGCATTCTCTAGATATCTCCACTTGCACAAATAAATCAATTTATTGATTTATTAAAACTCTCATTTTCACTGAACATGGCATTTATGGGGAATATTCCCTCAAGTTTGAAAAATACGACAAGTTGATTTGTCCCTCCAACATTGCATTTATTGCTCATTTTCTTGTCCCCCACTCAGCATTTACTCTCAAATTTGAATTTGAAATTTCCCCCTCTTGGGCACATTTCCCAAATCTTGAACATGCATCAACCACTCACATGATGACAAGTGGCCTCTTTTCATTGGCCTATTTTTAGTCCCACATTGGTCCATTTTCAACACTCTTAGCATTTGAAAATCTTTAAATAGAGGCATCATTCTATAGCAAATCCTCCACAAAAATCTCCACAATCTTTATGCAAAGTCATTCTCTTAAACTGAGAACTGATTTTGTCCACTCCACAACTCCACAATTTCATCCTCAAATCATATGCAAAGTCACTCTCCTTGAGAATTTATTTTTCCATCTTACTCCATCATCATCAAGGCATTTCATCATTTAGCTTATTTATCAAGGATTGGGAAAGGGCTATTTTCAACAATAGCACCAATCCACTATGAAATAAAGTTTTTGATTATGTTTTTATATGCTTACATTTGATTATCTCTGTTTTATCTAATTTGCATATTTCATCATAGTCAAGTATTTCATAGGGATTTCAAATCTAATGTTTTCAAGAGACTAACATGATGATATTATGTTAAGATTGTTAACCATTTGCAGCTTTGATGTCCACAGTAATATCATCAATTTAGAAATTGAACCCTATCCATAATAATATTATATTTTGATTAACTAATAAAACTTAATGATATTGGTATTACTTAATGAAATCATTTCAAATTTAATAATAATGCTTTTCTTTAATTAACAACTTAACTACATAATATTATTATTTACCCCGCCAAACCAATTACCAATAATAATGATGTTATCACCAAATAATTAATTTAATGTTAATACAATTGTTCTTTAACCAAACCTCTATATGTGTATATATGTATTCTACAAAGTTACTTTTTCACCAACTATTGCTTACACACTTTCTCCTTTATATACATATCCTCCTTTCAACCCATTAGGGTTAACACCCTCCTTCAGTCCCCATTATAATTTAAAATAAAATAATGATGCTAAAATATAAGGTAGAAATGGGATCCAATATTGTTCCCACTCAATCACTTTAATTATCACACATAATTTATCTAGCGATCCATTATATAGTTCGTTCCAGATTCCCTAATGTGTAACTATATTATCTACATCTACATATAGCTACTATACCCACTCATGCCATTCAAATTCTCATGTTTTTCCACAAACACTTCATACACATCACTTGCCTTTCACATTTCTCTTCACCTATTGGCTCATTGTTGCGTGTTACTACACAAAACTGCTAGTTTAAAAATAGTTTTAGTGGTGAATATTTTGCAAGCCTTGATAATGGGTGCTACTTTTTTGAGTTGAATGCTTTAAAATATTGAAAGAGTTTTATTATCCATATGTAAATTAAGTTTGATATCATGTTTCATATCATGCAACAAAGCTACTGATTATTAGAACATGAAATAAATGGAGATCAAATAACAAATATAAGTGAATAATGTAAATATTGTATTTACTTGACCTAAAATGTACAAATGGGGAATTATTGCATATATAGGCAAGGAAGAGGAAATTCACCTATAATTTGATTGAAAATTTTCCCATGATGTGACACAAATGAGTATACAAGTTTCGTATAGGTGTCAACTTATGGATCATTAGGAATGTACAAACCAACAACCTATTTGACCAAGTCATCAACCTTGGTGCCAAGTGTTGAGTGAAATTTGAGGTGAGATGGAAAGTCTTCCAACCTCAAAAGGTATGTACATGATGTTTACCAAAAAACTTGGTAACCTCTAGAGGCTTAAAGTTTGCACATTTAGTTAGATAAGATGTTTCCTAACCTCATTAATCTAAGTACACTTAAGTATAGGGTATGTCTAGGATCATCATGGAAAAATAGGCCCTTAAGTGGCAAAAAATTCTAAAAAATCAGAGTTAGGCAACTTGACATAAAAATTTGAATAATTTATCTATATTATTTCAAAAATATGTAAGAATAGAATCTATAGCAAATCAAATGTAGTTTCTAAACTACTAGGTTTTTTTAAGTCTATTTTGTGAAAATTTGAAATTTCAATGCAAGAGTACTTAAATTTGAGAAAAATAAGAAGTAGGTGTTTTTGACCACCCTAAGTACAATAAAATGATAATATATATTTTTATAATATTTTAGAAATAAGTAGAGGACTCATGTCTCAATGTGATGCATATTTTTTGTAATTTTTCCAAGTAAATAATTAATTTTGATTTTTTATTAAATTTTAAAAAATATAAAACTCAGATATGTCGACCACCTTAACTTGGTCAAAACTTCATGAAATTCAATTTTTATTTTTTTAATCCTATTGTATGTGAAGTATAGAATATGACACATGTTTCAGATTCAAAAAATGTGATACTATTTGAAAGCTATAGATTTTTTTCAATCAACATATCAACCAGGACTTTAGTCATAATTCAAATAGAAAATGAATAATAATAATTTATTAAATTCAAAGTAAAGCATAATTTATATTGGTCGAAAGCTGAGAATCTCCTTTAAAAACCCTTTTTGTTTCATCAATTTTTGGTAAAAAAAAGTCATCAGCCACATGGGCCATCATATCACTTACATATCGCCACTTTTTGGCCCATCATGATCCTGCACATACCTTATAGTGAATAGATAAGTTATTCAATCTAACACCCCACTTAAGTGAAACTTGGGGAGACAAAAAAAGTGTAAATTGATAGAAATGGGTCCCAATGATAAGGCCATGTTAGGTACCCATATAGAATACATTCTCTAACAAATTGAGAAAAAGGAGAAAACCTAGTGGGAACAAAACTACTCTCCAAAAGAGAGAGACAAAAGGATAATACCTCCTAAAAAGATGTCTCATGAAGATAGGAACATCATGATGAAGAACTCATGAAGCATGTCAAGTTGTAAACTCTTCTGAAGTTGAACCGATGTCTACTGGAATCAATGAACCTCCAAGAATTATAGATCAAGATAAGAGATACCAAACACTACATGAGTGAGCATATGAACTCTCCTCTACCATGAATACAAAAAGGAAATCAAAGTTTTTGAAGTTGAAAATATAGATAGTACTATGATTAGGAGTACTAGAATCTCACAAAATATGATCCACTAACATCATCACTAGCCACATGGTAGGTTTCTTCTATTCCACATATTGAAAATTAAACTAGTACAAAGACCTTATGGACTTGTAGAATGACTAAGATTTCTCCACATGATTCTCAATCCATGCCTTATAAACTATCCCTTGATAAGAGGCATACCAAAAACAATGAGATATAGGCACGTGTCCACCCTGATGGCCTTGAAACTTCACATGTGTCCTCTTTATGCAATTTCATGGACTTTGTGTAGGCCTCCTTTGAAATGTTTCATGACATGGATGAATACTAATAAAATCATGCCACGTGTTGACATCATGATGCATTCGATAGAACCTTTTGATGGAATGCTTTCAATACCATTACATGTGTCCTTCCATGGTTTTACAAGGTGCTTGTGGGTTCCCCTCAAGGTACTCTATAGAATAGTTGAATTCTCTTAAAAAATTCCATGCAACACTCATATGGTCTTCATAAAGTTCATATAGCACCGAGTGATGCTCAACATGCCATGTATCACCATTTTCATGGTTCCATGACCAAATTTTTCCTTTAGTAATAAACCTCATGTAGGATAGAAGAATCCTCTAAAAAAGTGACACCTATCAATACATTAGTGGTTTTATGAAATATTAATTTCACAATAAAATATTCTTATGAAAAGGAGAAGGGGGGTCCACATGTTGAATGCAAATAACTTAAAGGTTTAAAGTGCACATGCTCCTAAAATAACTTATGTCCACTAGGTAATGAAGGGACCAATGGGTTAATAAGATATGGGGATACAAATATAAGACTTTAGGAATTTTATAGATAATTTTAGATCATGGGTCCAATCGTTGATTTAGTTAGGGGACAGTAAATACATGAAGATACAACCCTTAAGTGATAACTTAAAGGGCTAGGAAATTGGATAAAATAGGTCAATGTAAAGTTATAACAAAAGTAATTGCAACGCCACTTGAAGCTATGGTTTTTAAAATTGTAAAACTAAAATAAGTCCTGAGGTAATATTTATAACAAACCCTAGCAAAGATAAACTTATTGTGAAGCTTGGGACATGGTCAAAAAACCAAGAACCAAGAAATTTTGTAGAAAGTACTATCTGAACCTAACCAAGCAATAGAAAATACTTTTGGAGCCTTGTTGACTGTTGCACCATGTCAACCAAACTGGTGCTTTTCCTTCTTATAACCTTCAAGCGGATAAAATAGAATAAGCTTATTCCTCATTTTTTACTAGAAGAATTTTTCATTCCCCTTCCATTCCATCTTATTGGACCTCCTACCATGTCTTATTACCTTTCTACCATATTAAAGTCCCCTCCAATTATCCAAGGGATGTATTGGATATTAAGCAACCATTTCCAAATATCAAATCACTCCAAGTGATCATTAGAGGCATAAATTACACACAAACCAAATTTATTTTCTTCTTTCTTTATGATGATTCAAACTACTTCATTACATGAGGAGACCCCAAATTCAACACCTGAGGGAGATCAAGTATTTGATAGTAGAATAACCACACTCCACTTCCTTTTACATTAGTATAGAACTAGGTGGCATCCTTCCAAATAAACCTTAAGTTTGTTTCCAAAGTAAAGTTGACTACTTTCAATTTTTTCCAAAAAATACATCCTTGAACTATGCAAATGATTGATAAGTCTTCTAACAATAAAGTTTCTATCAGGGGGTACTAGTACACTTATATTCCAAATCATGCAAATTATCATCATTAAGTGAACCTAGTTGAGTCGAGTAAGCGATACTTGACCCTTTTGGTCTAAGTTTATTTATCAACTCAACAAGTTTTCAATGTCGTTAAAAGTCTTTTTTCATGTTGTTCAACATCAACCTAAACATTTTGGGGAAAGTGACATCGTCAGGGTTGAACATTAGTTGTTTTGTGAGTCAGACAACTTTCTATCAAACACGTCGCTTCTTATGTTGTATTAGTTTATGTTGTGACCTCAACAACATAATTGGTATAATTGATAATATATTTCTTGTTAGTAGATTTGATAACTAATTCTAGATTTTTTCTAATAGGAATTGGCGTGATTTTCTTCTATTCATCAAGGGAAGAATGTCTCAACCCAGTCACATTTTGTGTGTAAGTTTACATAACATCTTTGTAAACCCTATTGGTACTAATACATACGTTTTTAGATTATTAATATATAATATCCTTGAGCTAAGAGAATCTTTATCCTTTTGTAGTGATCTTTAATGACCTGTAACTCCATTTATGCTTGCAAGCTGCTGAGTAAGAGATTTTGTAGGTTCATTAATGGAGGTTAAGATGGGAATGATTATGAAGTTAACCGTTGGGTCTACATGAAATTTCATGTTAAGATAATTAAAGGAGTGGCCCATTTTTTTTGGTGTATCTAGTGTAGTGAAGGAGCTTTTTATTAAACAAAGAAGTGATCTTTAAAGAATTTTCACTCCAATTCTAGTGCATGCTAATGTAGCTAAAGTTTAGGAAAATTTTATGCCTATGATACCGTGACTTATTAATGAATCTTTTAACAAACCTGAGTTTAGTTACCTATAGCTGAGTGGGTAGTTGCTTAACAAATTTTGAGTGGAACATTTAATGCTCTTGAGGTGTGGGTCACTGGGGAGGAAGATAACTACTTTTAATTGGCTGAATAATGGTTGGTATTATTAAAAAAAAAAGGAAAAACCAATGGTGGGTTTGGGGGGAGTTACCCGACCCCTTAACTATTTGATAGTAGCCTTTAAAGGGAAATGGTGTGGATAGTTTAAGGGTATTCAGTAGGGGAGAAAACATAAACAATGTTTAACACAAAGAAAGTAGGGGGAGTTGCTAATGCTGATAGTTTTCAAATCCTCATATCACTAGATAAGCTTCAATATCATTATGTTATCAAGGATAATAGGACATAGTTCTCCTAGACATAACTCAAGAATGGACACCATGAGTTTGAAGAAAGGAGAATGGTAAGAGACTTGAGGGCATGAATACATGACAAGAAACAATCATAAATGTATGTATTAACTCAGAATAGACTTATTCTATACTTGGGAGGATCTACATTGTGACCAAGTAGGATGAGAAGGCTTACACCATCAAATTAAGGGAGTGGAACACCATATATGCTCTTGGATAGTAGAATGATGGGTAGAGAAGGTGAGGTGTTAAAAGAGAAGGCTGATGTTTGGATAAAATATATAGCTTAGTAAGAGGTGAGGTCATTTTACTCCTTTACTACGAATAGTGGTTATGGTATCAGATTTTGGAATAGTTAAATAATGGGCTATTTTTATTATGTGACCAAGATAATATATGAGAAGATATATTTGCATCATGTTGGGACAATGCTAAGTCATGATAGTGTAAGACTTAGCAATAAACTCCTAGATATAATACTACTACTACAAATTTTGGAACCTATTGAACCTTGTTTTAGAAGTAAGGGTTAAAATTAATAAGCTTAGGTAGAGATAAGATGGCAAGCCAATAAAAGGTCAATTTAGGGTGAGTAATAATAGAAGATGTCTATTGATAAATTTTTCCAATCTATTCTTTCAAGAATGCATTAGATGTTTCTTTCAAGAGAAATAAAATGACCTTTTATATCCTTTCATCATGTCTTCTTAAAAGATAACATTATAGTATTAGAGGAATATCTAGGTTGAAGACTATGATAGTTCAATAGATGTATTCTTGCTTTTAGAAGCATATCATTGGTATTTATCTGAATGGATATTTTAGTGAAGATAATAACCTTATGATACTAAAGTGATAATGTTACATCATGGATATAGAATTCCTTATGTGAAATTGAGTTTTGCATGTCATTTTGTAAAAATAATCTAGGAGAATAGGTGAGCCAATGATGTGGAAATTTAGATAGCATGTGGATTAACAACTATTAGTTATGTTATGTTTTCTTAAGAGAGAGAGTAATCTACGCAAAGCAAGATATAGATCATGTAGCCTTTACAAAACTTATTTTATGGCTAAGTTTACATATGACAAAGTTAACCCTAGGTTGGGCATCACTAGAGTGATTAATCCAAGGTTGGGAATATTGTGAGATTCGTATCTCAATCTCATAAGAAAGTGGTAAAAAAAAATGATTGATGAAGGTTTTTGTGAAATGTATACACTAGGACGTTATATATATGCTAGTTCAAAACCTAACTTATTTTGGAAGTCAATTGTTCCAAGTAGACCAAAGGGTCAAAAATAGATTATTATCTTTTATAAATCAAACATTTTTAGGGTTGAAAGATTGACTCTGATCAAAACTATTGATATGAAATGATAGTATTCTTTTAAATATTCTAATGGTGAGGGAATTCCTTGAATACTATTTTTATTCATCTTACATAAAATGTGAACTCAAGCAATGCCAAATGGTCTAGAAAACACTAGAAGTATTTGTTCTTATGTTTTGCTACACTTATGCTATTACCTTAGGAAAACAAGGATGTTTGGTATTTCCATGTATTTGGTTAGAGAAGCTAAACCCTAGTATTGAAACAAGGAGGATATAGGAAATCTATAACTCTTATGTCGGATAATATATACATATATATATATATACATACATATGTATATATACATACATATATATATATACATACATATATATATATATATATATATATATATATATATATATATATATATATATATATATATATATATATATATATATATATATATATTTACATACATACAAACATACATATATACATACATACATATATATATTGATAGTGAAAAGTTGAGAAAACCATAGAACAAGACAAGAAGAGTCTTTGTAATACTTTAAGAGATTCTATGATAATGTCAAAATTCATTTTAATGCATTAAATATTTTTGGTATTTGAATCTAGAGAGTAAAATGATAGAAATTCATAAACCCTAAAAATTGCAAGAATGCAATAAGGGACTCTTAAAAAGGTTAGAAATACCTAATTCTGTATATTACATGTATATCCTATATTAGATATTAGTTCTAAGTCGGATTGGCTAAAATGGATTTTTAGTTCAAACAATTTTTTGTCTAGAGTACCCAATAAATTAAGTAAAACTATAGGATGGGATAGTTTGTAAGTCGATTCAGTGGTGTGTGTCTTGATGACATGACCAATCAGAATGATCATAATTAGCTATATGGGCTCTAGATTTGTATGGTCAATTGAGTTTTGTAGGACACATCACCAGGCCTTAGATGGAGAAACTTGATAGTTCCTTATATCTATAACCTTCGTGAAGGGAAAGGAAACTTCAAGTTAGGAAGTGTGTGGGGGACCACTTGAGTTTGTGGTTGGAGGAAAAGCACTCAGATGAGGCTCTCCCTTTATAGCAAAAGACTCATTGAGGCTCGTGAAGATAAATATCAACATTCTAGATGCCATGAAGTCCATTTTATGGCATATGACAGTTGAACTTATGAGGTAGAACTATTATTTTTTCCAAGTGCATTTTATGTAATATAAATGAAAAGTGTAAAGACTTCTCCTTGATTCCAACTATGATTATGTATGATTTCAAGTTTGAAATTATCTAGAAAGTTGTACTTTATTTCTTGTGCTTATGCAAATGTTATTTAAAAAAAAAATCTCTCATGTTTACTAAGTTTATTTACCTTCTAGTAAATTCTTGAGTTCACTCAAGTATTAAGAGGAGGTATGTTACATATGGTATCAAAGCCAAGTTCAACGCATGGACCTATGAGCTCATTACGTGAAAACTTGTTAAACATTCAACAGTTTTGCTAAGGCTTGAAACTGGATTGATATAGAATGGCATAAATAAAAACAAAGGAAAGTGTCAGTAAGACTATTTTTCCAACACTTACCCAAGTCAATGACTAAGAGAAAGTGAACTATGGAGTTAAAAATCCAAGAGAAAAACAATTCTACTAAGGTTGCATTGTGGAAAAGATTTTGAGACTTGAGTAGAATGGTAAAACCTTGCTCAGTTACTAATTAGACTAAGAGATCGGGTAGAGGAGTGTCTGTATGAATTCAAAATCAATATTATTTCTCAAGAACTTAAGGATGGGAATATCTTGAAGTAATCAACCAGCTGTAGGGGCATCTGAGTGTTGAAAATCCTTGAAATTATATCAAAGACACCTAGATAAGATGGGTTCTAGTCTAACTTCTAGATGGCTTGGAATGAGCCAAGTGGAATAAATGGATCATTAAAGGATGAGTGTTGATATACTAGCATACAATACTAAAAATAAAAATGGTTGAGAAAGTAATTTCCTTTTGGTAGAGCTAGAAAGTACAACCACATTGGTGAATTTAATTATCATCAAGATATTTAGTCAAATTGTTTAAGTTTTAACAAGTAACTTATTCAGTGAGGTAAGGAATAGAGTTTTGGTTAAGCAGAACGAGGGGAAGAACTTTATGTTCCAACTATAATCTTTGTGTTGCTATAACACAATATTATAATATCATCTAAGCAATGAACGATAAATACTCCAAGAAATAGAAGTGGATGTGTTATAACCTTTTTACTTGCAAAATTTTTGAGCATGATGAAATTCATAAGGGACATTTGTTTGATGCACCTAAAACACAATCTCTAACCACTGTAATTTTTTGGAAAATCCAAGTACAGTGTAGCAATCTACTCCCTTGTTAGTGACTTAGTCAAGTCACATTGTGCATAATAAGTGTTCATTTGTATTTTGACACTTCTTTGGATCTTTGGTAAAAATCCTTTTAATACTGGCAAGGAATGTCATTGTTTTATTTCTTTATTTTGAAATGGTCTAGCCACTAAAATTTGAAGATTGTTTATTTTATGCCCAGTTGGTAAAAATTTGATTTATTGCTCAAATTAAAACTATTTATATTTTGATATTGAGTTAAGCTATTGTGGTGGCTATACAAGAAAATTTTGGTTGTTCATTTTGTTTGATGTAATGTTAATCTTTATCATGTCCTGGATGGGTCTCTGATGGATTGTGTAAGGGAGTAAATTGTAGAAAATGCACCTGGTATGTCCTTTATAGAAGAAAGAAACCTTGTGTGGAAGGAAATTAGTTCCAAACCATTTTAGGGTTATATAATTAATATGTAAACTACTGGAAGGGGGTCTTATGTTGATATCACCTTTTGAACCTTGTGTTATTGTGTGTGGATGGATGAGTAGTCCAGTAATCCCTGGTTAATAGTCTCTCCAAGTTGAGTAGGCTGGTGAACCATGACTACGTTAATTGTGAAACATATATTTTATAAAAACTATGGCCATAGTGAGTGCTATTTCCACTAAGTGCACTCGTCAGTTCAGTGTACTCTAGACAATTAGCTAACCGAAGTTGTCGTACTTAGTAGGACGCTATCCTTAGTAGTGCAACAAAGTTGGTTAAGTGGGGGTACACACCAGAGCTGAAATGACAACTGAGAGAGTTCCAACACAACCTTTCATTGAAGGGTAGGATTGCTTCTAGGTAGGAAGTGTTTGGGGGGACTACTTAAGTCCATGGTTGGAGGTAAAAACAACCTGGTGATGCTTTCCCTCTTATCAGTGGCATGCTGAGTCTTGGAGGATAGTTGAACTACAAAAGGAATTTTGATCCTTTCTCTTGTATTTACTTATCAACTTATTTTAATGATGCATGAAATAAATGAAATTGGTACTTGACGATTAACCTTTTTAGCTAGAAAAGTTAAGGTTGATCTTACTCTTTGTATCTTACATGATGAATAGTGGTACCTTACTCACTTAATGTTGTTAACCTTTGGTGAAATTTTCTTGGTAAACCTATGTTAAAAGTAGTTGATTGCTACACGTAGAAAGAGTATCCAACTTTTATGGATTTTGTTATAACAACTTCTATAATTCTTCTATCAAGATGACTCTATTTGAAACATTCGACAAAAGAAGATTTTGAACTCCTATAAGCTGGATAAGCTAGAAGATAGGATTCACATTACTCAACAAATGTTGTTAGAAATGGATAAACAAATCAAACTGACCAGAAAAGATTGGTGGAAGCTAATAATAGATAGAAAAGCTAAGTAAATTCCAACTGTACACTAACACAATTCTCAACTAGAGAAGAAAAGTTTCATAAAGGAATGTATTCCCAACCAGCTCCTAGATATAAATGACTCTTCAAAATTCTTGAAGTTATCAATTCGATTGATTACAAAAGAATTCTATTATCAACTATTACTAGGAGGTATAATTCTTTTTTTTGAAAAGTATATAACAGTTGATAATTATATTCTTAGAATGTTTTAAACGTGGAGGACCGAGGAGTGGTCATGATTAAGCTACTTAAATGCAAGGTCTAGTGGGACTAGTATCTAGAGGGTAATATGACATGGAATGTTTACTCTAATTTTATATCAAAGATTTTCCCAATTGCTTACGCTTTTGCAATATATATATATATAATCTTATTAAGGTTTTAGATGCATTGGATCATTGAGGATTATGACTCTTATGGGGGGAGATATTTTACACCCCTAACTTTAACTATGTTTTAATTTTTACTTTTGAGGTAATTAGTAGATGATTACACATGATTCAATGATATGATGTTTAGTAAAAATGTCTAGAAAAATCAATGTTTTCATGATTTATGTTTATTTGACTATAATTGACATGTGTTTAAAAGTTTTCAAGGTGTGATGATTTCATAAGGATTATGAAATGATTAATGATACACTAATCTCGAGTTGGTGTTTGTAAGTTGTATTCAGGGAATAGGTTTCCACCCTCCAAGAAAGCGAGGGGGAGAATCATCAGAGAGAAGGGTATAGATACAAGGAAAAGAATAGGTTGTCGCTATCTTAGGTCTAGTGTTGGTGAAAAATGGTGAACCTAGTTGAGTCGGGTAAGTGATACTTGACCCTTTTGGTCTAAGTTTATTTCTTGACTTGACAAGTTGCTAATGTCATTAAAATTCCCTTTTCATGTTGTTTAATTTCAACCTAAACATTTTGGGGAATGTGACATCGTCAAGCTTGAACATTAATTGATTTGCAAATGAGAAAAATTTATGTTGAACATGTTGCTTCTTATGTCATAAAGAAGTTTATGTTGTGACCTCAATAGCATAATTGGTATAATTGATAATATGTTTCTTCCTAGTAGTTTTGACATTGAATTCTAGATTTCATCTAGATAATCAAAATTGACGTGATTTTCTTCTATTCATGAAGGGAAGAATGTCTCAACCCAGTCACTTTTTATGCTTAAGTTTACATCACATCTTTGTAAACCCTATTGGTATTAATACATATTTTTTTAGATAATTATTATGTAATATCCTTGAGCTAAGAGAAGCTTTATCCTTCTGGAGTGGTCTTTAATGATTGGTAACTCCATTTGTGCTTGCAAGCCATCGAGTAAGAGATTTTGTAGGCTCATTAACAAAGGTTAAGATAAGAATTATTGTGAAGTTAACCCTTGGGTGTACGTGGAAATTTATGTTAAGATAATTAAAGGAGAGGCCCATTTTTTTGGGGGTATCTAGTGTAGTGGAGGAGCTTTTCATTAAACAAAGAAGTGATATTTAAAGACTCATTGCTCCACTTCCAGTACATGCTAATGTAGTTAAATTTTAGGCAAAGTTTATGCCAATGATACCACAAATTATTAATGAATCTCCTAACAACCTTGAGTTTGGTTACCTCCAGCTGAGTGGGTAGTTGCTTAAAAAAAAATTAGTGGAGTATTTAATGGTCTTGAGATGTGGGTCGTTGGGGAGGAAGATAACTACTTTTAAGTGGTTGAATAATGGTTGGTATTATTCAAAAAAAAAAGAAAAGGAAAAACCATTGGTGGGTTTGGGGGGAGTTACTTGACCCCTTAAATGTTTGAGAGGAGCCTTTTTAGGGAAATGGTGTGGATAGTTAAAGGGTATTCAGCAGGGGAGAAACCATAAATGATGTTTAACACAAAGGAAGAAGAGGGAGTTGCTAATGTTGACAGCTTTAAAATCCTTATATCGCTAGATAAGCTTTGATATCATTATGTTATTAGGGATAATAGGACATAGTTGTCTTAGAAATAACTCAGGAATGGAAACCATGAGTTTGAAGAAAGGAGAATAGTAAGAAACTCAGGGGCATGACGACATGACAAGAAACACTTAGAAACATGCGCATTAACTCAAAATAGACTTATTCTATACATGGGAGGATCTACATTGTGACTGAGCGGGAGGAGAAGACTTACACCATTGAATTAAGGGAGTGGAACATCGTATATTCTCTTGGATAGTAGAACGATGGGTAGAGAAGGTGAGGTGTTGAAAGAGAATGATGATCTCTAGATAAAATTTATATCTGAATAAGAGGTAAGGTCATTTTACTCCTTTATTGTGAATAGTGGTTATATTATCATATTTTCTAGCATAGTTAAATAAAGAGTTATTTTTATTATGTATCCAAGATCATATATGAGAAGATATCTTTGTATGAGGCCGCAACAGTGCTGAGTCATGATAGCATAAGAATAAGTAATAAAGTCCTAGATATAATACTACTATTGCAAATTTTTGAACCCATTATTGAACCTTGTTTTAGAAGGGTTAAAATCAATAATCTTAGGTAGAGATACGATGTCAAGCCAATAAAAGGTCAATTTAGGGTGAGTAATAATAGAAGATATCTATTGATAAATTTCTCCACTCTATTCTTTCAAGAATGCATTAGATGTTTCTCTCAAGAGCAATAAAATGACCTTTGCTATCCCTTCCTCATGTATTCTTAAATGATGATATTATAGTCTTAATGGAATATCTAGGTTGAAGACTATGATAGTTCAATAGATGTATTCTTGCTTTTAGAAGCATATCATTGCTATTTATCTAAACGGATATTTTAGTGAAGATAATAACCTTATGATACTAAAGTGATAATGTTGCATCCTAGATATAGAATTCCTTATGTGAAATTGAGTTTTGCATGCCATTTTGTAAAACTAATCCAAGAAAATAGGCAAGCCAGGGATGTGTAAATTTAGATAGCCTATTGATTAACAACTATTACTTATGTTATGTTTTCTCAGGAGAGAGATTAATCTAGGAAATGCAAGATATAGATCTTGTAGCCTTTATAGAACTTATTATATTGCTAAGTGGACAAAAGACAAAGTTAACCCCAAGTTGGGCATCACTAGAGTGATTAATCCAAGGTTGGGCATATTGTGAGATTCGTATCTCAATCTCACAAGAAAGTGGTAAACTATTTTTATTGATGAAGGTTTATGTGACATATATGTACTAGGATGTTATATATATATGTGAGTTTAAATCCCAACTTATGTTGTAAGTCAGTTGTTCCAAGTAAACCAAAGGGTCAAAAGAAAATTATTGTCTTTTATAAATCAAACCTTTTTAGGTTTGAAAGATTGACTTAGATAAAAACTATTGATATGAAATTATAGTATTCTTTTAGATATTATATTGGTTAGGGAATACCTTGAATAATATGTTTATTCATGTTACGTAAAATGTGAACTCAAGCAATTCTAAGTGGTCTAGGAAAGACTAGAAGTATTTGTTCTTATTTTTTTCTACACTTATGCTATTACCTTTGGAAAAAAAAATATGTTTGATATTTCCATGTATTGGTTTAGAGAAGCTAAACCCTAGTATTGAAATAAAGAGGATATAGGAAATCTATAACTCTTATGTCGGATATGACATTGTACATATATATATATATATTGATTGATAGTGAAAGGTTGAGAAAACAATAGAATGAGATAGGAAGAGTCTTTGTAATAATTTAAGAGATTCTATGATAATGTTGAAACTCATTTTAATGCATCAAAGATGTTTGGTATTTGAATCTAGAGAGTAAAATGACAGAAAGTCATAAATCCTAGAAAATGCAAGAATGCAATAAGGGACTCTTAAAAAGGTTAGAAATACCTAAATATTTATATTACATGTGTATCCTAGATTAAGGATTAGTTCTATGTCCAATTGGCTAGAATTTATTTTTAGTTCAGACAAGTTTGTGTCTAGAGTACCCAAAAAATTATGTAAAAATATAGGATAGGATAGTTTCTAAGATAAGCCAGAGGTGTGTGTCTAGATGGCATGACTAATCAAAATGATCATACTTATCTAGATGGGGTCTAGATTTGTATGGTCGATTGAGTTTTGTAGGATACATCACTAGGACTCAGTTGGAGAAACTTGATAGTTCTTATATCTATACCCTTCGTGAAGGGCAAGGGCACTTCTAGTTAGGAAGTGATCTGGGGATAACTTGAGTCTGTGTTTGGAGGAAAAGCACTTGGATGAGGCTCTCCCTCTATAGAATAATACTCACTAAGCCTCATGAAGATAGATATCAACATTCTAGATGCAATGAACTCCAAGTTATGGAATATGACAGTTGAAATTATGAGGTAAAACTATTCTTTTTTCCAAGTACATTTTATGTAATATAAATGAAAAGTGTAAGGACTTCTTGATTCTAGCAGTGATTATATATGTTTTCAAGTTTGAAATTATCTAGAAAGTTGTACTTTATTTCTTGTGCTTATGAAAATGTTATTTAAAAAAAAAATTCTCTCATATTTACTAAGTTTATTTACCTTCTAGCTAATTCTTGAGTTTACTCGAGTATTAAGAGGAGGGATGTTACATTTTCAGGCAAATAGGATTTTTTCGAGCTATAGGGAACATTCCTGTGAAGACCAAATGACCGTCAAATTTAATTATGTGCATTGCTAACGTGAGTAATATAGAATCCTTATGAACCTCTCCAAGCCCCCTCATAGCCTTGATTTTCCCTTAAGGAGTATTTTTCTGGCATAACTTGGACATACGTTGTCAAAATTGGGCAAATGAGCTATCATCAAAAAGCTAGTTCAGAGCACTTTCTAATGGTGTAGGTCTTATTTATTAGATTTTGCTGTTGGTTCTTATTATTCTCAGTCGAAGTTAGATCTTAATTTTGTGCTTCTGAGCTCATAAATTTTTTCATGTATCTCTGATTTTTGTGATTCAAGCAACATTGAAAAGGTATTTCAAAGTTCTTGAGATCTATTCATGCATTTTTTGTAGAGTCTACCCTAGGTACATTTTATTTAATATTTTGTGTTTTCGCATTCTACTTAATTACTTGGATGTATTGGCACTTGTAAAGGATCTATTTGCGTGAGATGACATAATTTGATCTACTTTATCAGTACTGAGATTATTAGTCTCTATTTTTATCATTTGAGTACCATTTCACCAAGACTCATAGTTATCCTTATCCTTCTGTGATCAACTTGGATAAGAATAAATATGATTCTTGGTGAAATGGTATCCTAACACATCTCAAGTGGCTTGATATTTTTCCTTATTTGTATGGACTCATACATACACTAGACACACCAGGGAGTTTATCAGCATGGGGCATCATCAAAGATCATATTATAGGGGTTATATGTTCTAGTGTTGATTTTGACACTATATGTGTTGTATCGAACATTGAATGTCCCCACACACTTTGGACATGACTTTGGGAGGTCCATGGAGACCCTAATATATCTCCGTACCCAAAGGGTCTTGTTACATACTTTCTCATCCCTCTTACAAATGTAGATTCCATACCCTTTGATGACAATACTTTAGAGGAGCTTGAGTATATCATAGGTCTTGCATGTTTTGATGGTTCAAAGAATTGTCTTCATGTTCCCACTCCTCAGATTGAGACTACATCATCATCTTCTATTGTTCTTGATCATTTTGAAATCACCACATCTTTGGACCCCATTGGTTCAGTGCAACAGGACATCATACATCTTCTAGAAATAGCTACTTGGGATTTGTATCTAGCAAACATATCATCCTTGTTTGTGGACTCCCATATTGTATCTATCTAGAGGATTACTTTGAGGGAATTCATCTCCTCTTTGTTAGCACCACATCACCATTTTCGACCCACCATCTTCATCACCTTTGTAGCTTGTTCTATATCAGTCTTCATAGGATCTTGGATTGATATCATCTCTTTCCAACATGTGGAAATGTGTGAACATTTTCAAAGGCACATATCATTTGGATTTGGGTTCCTAATTAACCTAGATCATGTTAGATTGGCTTCTCTAATAACCAGTGGATCTATTTCTTTCTAAGGGGAGAAATGTATTTTGTAGGTAGTGGAACATATTCTATCTTTAGGCGTTCATCATTAGCATAGAAGCTCTTTCTTTAAGGGGTAATTTATATCCTCTTTTCCTCTCTCCTATTTGGGGGACATCTATTATAATTTTGTGATAGAAGTGGGCCTTGGGGGGTCACATTTAGTCCTCCTTCTATCCTTCTTTCACTAGTGCAGTCATTTCATTTACTCTCTTTTGGAGAAGAGTTTTTTCCCATGTGGTTTTCCCCTTTTTCTATAGTTATGAGAGATTCATTTATTTTACATGGGTAACTCATCAGGACTTGTATCTAGGACCCATCCATGCATCCAAAATAATAGGAAAATGGGTGCTTTATGACCTATGTCATAGAACATCACTCTTCTCCAATTATCATTCACGAATGCCTTAGGATCCCAAATTGGATTGATTATCAACACAAAGGTAAGTCAATTCTCAACAAGGAAGACCAAGGGGGGTTCTTTAGGCTTTAAAGGGTTCACCACCAAGAAAAAGCTTGGAAAAGAAAACTTAACATTCAACTCACAAAACCTTGTAATGCAAGCCAAATGATCGATGCAAATGACAAAATTAAGTAACAAAAAGTTGGGATGTATGTACCTACGAAGTCTAGAAATATGATGAGGATTTTGGAAAGGAAAAAATGTTTTCAAAATATGCTGAGGACTAAGATGCCCTTACTATTGTCTTAGTCCCACTGCTATTTTTTGGGGGAAATGTGGAATCTTTTGATGTTAGAATAGAATCTAAATGAATCTCTATGAAATACCCTTAGGAGAACGAAGACGCCCTTACTAAATTATCTTAGTCCCATATTGAATTTTTGAAATCTCTAAATGTGATCATGAGGCTCAATGTCTATACTTCCTTCTTCTCAAATCTCAGGTCTTGAAACTTCCAAATCTTTCATATAGGTGAGTTTCCGTGAAGATGAGAAATTTGCAATGCAACTTTGCAACTTTTCAACTTTTCACTTCAAATAATCTTCAACCTAAATCTGTAAACAAAAACACACAAGAGAGGGAAAACTTGTTGATTGTTAGTAAATGGGGGTTTTTCTTGGTCAAACCCCTTATTGGTAATTAAACATTAGAATGAAACAAAATAATGGAGGGAATGATGAATGAACAAAGTGCTATCTTGCAACTCACCAAACCCTTGTTATGAAATCTGTAAACTTGTGTGAAATGGCTAGCTGGAATGTAGATCTTGACTTGAATTGCTTACTTGAATCAAAACCCTACATCACAAATGTTAGCTCAAAAACACACATATCACAAGAATATATTTGATATGATGCTTGAATGTTGATGGCTTCAAATGCTTGATGAATTACTCTTGAATGCTCTCTTTATCACAAACTTTCTATAATGCATGAATAGTCAAGTTGCTAGGATGAAAATGAACCTTGTATTTATACTTATCTACGCTTAATATCCCAAAATTACACCACAACAAGCCTACATATGAAATCATTAATTAAAGAAAGCTAAACCTTGCCAATATTTGAAATTAGATCCTAAAAATAACTTAAGGGGGACTAAGATGCCCTAGGTGGCATCTTAGTCTCGAGGCTTAAAACTCGGGGCATAGACTCCAAAAGGGGCCCATTTAAGGTGCATTTGAAAAGAGGGTCCCAAGACCTTTGGAGGACAAAGATGCCCTAGGTGGCATCTTAGTCCTAGTCCAAAAATCAGGGACATAGAGCCAAAATCATTAAATTATCATTTACCCTTTGATGTTTGTTGAGATTATCCATAAAAATATATGATTTGTTAGGCTTGTGGATGTAAAATAGGACCAATTAAGAAATAAATAAGGATAAAAAAAGCAAGGTGGGCCCAAACAAGCGTGAAAATCCAAGGGTATGAATTTTCCTATACTACAATGCATAATTGCATTCTACATTAGGGTTTTATAGCTTCTCCCTAAGTTGATCTTAAGAGGTAGTGTTGGAGTAATTAGGACTTCACTTGATAATTAATTAATTATTAAGTCCATAATTATTTTATTCACTTAAGCTAAAATTAGGAGTGCCTTCTTATTATTATATTGAGATAATTTTAGGATACGTTGTATCATTTCATGAGATTAGAACACTTGTCACTATCTAATGCAATCCTCATCTAGGGTTTTATTTTTCTTGCTTTTATAAAGCTTGCACATTCATTGTAAACATAAAATCACATGTATTCATTCAATCAAAAGGCATATTAGATGTTTTCTTTGGATTCATTCTTTTCTCTTAGTTTCATGGAAAACCAATTACTTTGATCTCTTGTTTGTGATAGGTGTTTTGGTTGCAGGGATTTTTGGGATCTATGGGGTTCACTATCAACTTCAACACAACAAACATGGGGAGACTATATTCTTTGTCTAGTCTTTGCATGTCAGGAAAAGAGTACCCTCTACTAGTGTATTTTCTTTTGTCTTTCTTAATTTTAATCAATCCCCCATTTACTAGTTTATCCCCTTTTTTAGTGTGGGATTCATCCATACTAGGGGCCTATGTGGCCTCTGAGCATGTAATTGTTAACATGTCCCTAAAGTCCATGCTGGTATGTTACCAATTTGTATTATAAATTCATCTATTGCATAGGATTTTCTAGTAGCATTAACCATATCCAAGTTTACTTTCTATATCTATAACTACTAAGGCACTAGAGTAGTAAGTAAAATTATGATATTAGCTAGCATTACAACCTGCTTCTAGATTTGATATTGTAGCATCATAAATTGTCACCCTTGACAATTTCACAATAGGTTTTTCTCCCCCTATGTGCATTGACCTAATTATGCACCTAATGTCCTAATTTTGCATGTAATTTCCCATTTCAAGACATTTATCATAAAATAAAACATGGGAAATCAAAGTAGGCATTTAATATTTTTCTTCGAATACTTTGGACCCCTAAAAAATAGGAATCTAGTCTAGGGTGCAAGGTGCCTTAGACTACCTATTTTGGCTCCAAATGTAAATATGTCGATGTTAATTTAGTATTGGAAATTCAAATTTTCAACTGTAGGGATTCATTTTCTAGGAAATTAGATTAATTGCGTATAAATACGTAGTATTTTCACAATTTTAATTAACAACAAATCATAAGAAAATTCACTAGAAATTATTATACTTCAATAATCATTCAAGCACAATCAAGAGCATAATTTCAAGAATTATTGCAGTATTAAATATCATCCAAGCATGATGTCAAGTTTTATGTGAGTTTTGTTCATGTTTTGCATGCATTTCATTTTTTAGTACTAACACTTGTAGGTCTTCAAATCAAATCAAGTCAAACAACAATTGATCCTTGAAGGTGATGAGTGTGATTTCAGTCTATCAAAGATGTCAAATCTAGGTGGTGAGTTGTAGAGAAGTGTAATTTCATTATTATTTTTTTATCATTTACCATCTATCTCTTATAAGGATAAGCCATCTCTTATCATCAGTTTTGTCATTATGGAGGTAGAAATACCAACACATGGTTTGACTGAAGTAATCGCCTATATGGGGCGTTGGGCCTAGCTTGATTGGATAAAGCATCTTATTGCAGGAAAGAGGTCACGAGGTTTAGTCTCCCCACCATCCCCGTGGTATCTAAGGGCATGTCATGCCAGCACCACTGATCACGTGAAAATTGTTTACCAAGCACACTGCAGTTTAGAGGGGATGGATACCCGACTAATTCCTGTAGTCTAAAAAATATTAAAAAATTAAGCCCCTATATGGAACAAACCTTCCCAACCCTTTATGTGTTCAAGTTAAAAATCTAAAGATGATTGGAGAATGATTGGAAATAATTTTTCCATTCATGCATCAAAACCCTACAAGTTGACAAACCACAAAATTGAACCATTATCTCAACAATAGATGAAGATCCAATAACCATATCCAGAAGGAATCTTTGAAGCTATAGACCAGGGACCTCAAGCTTGTGAAAGTAATTTTTTAGATCCAGGTCCTTAATCTAGGGTTCCCTTACACCCTAGACCACCTAGAATCAACTCATTTTTAAACCCCAAGTACATCAAGGTGTGCCTTCTATTTTTTTGGAACTCAAATTTGTCTGTCTAATTTTAGTTTTTCATAAATCATATTAGAGCACTACATTTCATTAATTACATAATTACATCATTGCATCACATCAAAATCCAATCTCTAAGGCCCTTAAAGAATTTAGATCCAAGGTTGATTGACTCACCTTTTAGGATATAAGTTATTCTCACACCATTGCTAATCTAAATTCTAGTGTTTATTGGAAAAAGGCTTGATCTTAATGATCTAGACATTAGACATGGGATCCATTTTCCTATAAAAAAATACTAGGTACTTTATCACAATCTATTCGAATTTTAGAAGGCACAATTATTAATGGGATCCCTTTTGGATTGAGTATTAGAGCTATTGAGAAAATCATTGTGTATTCCAAGTTTTTGTAACTCACCCTCTCTTAGGGAGATGGGATTGAAGGGCTAATTTTTTAGAAGTGTTACTTATTTTTTATGATACTTCATTATTAGTAGGTCGACAAGGACCTTCATGTGAACATATAGCCAACTTGCTATTGGAGGAGCATCCATCTTTAATAGTTTTCTAGCTATGCAAGTTTGAGGGTAAAGTTTGGAAAAGTTTTGCATGTCCATGTTTATCCATGGGAATCATAGCCACAAAAGGATTAAAGGTGGAGTTTTTTAAACACACACTTAGATACTAAGAGTATAGGTGAATCAATATCTACAAAAAATTAAGCCTTTTTGCATCATACCAATTCAAACTTTTAATAGGTTCAACAACCCTTAACTAGATCAATAACACTTAATCAAATAACTAATGATGAAAGATAATAAAATGAACACACATTCACAAGATAAAACCAGATATACATGAAAATCCCAAGAAGGGAAAACCATGATGAGAAATCTCATAATATATGATGCTCATTGCTTAAAAAATAACAAATTGTTTTAACGCTCACTGAATAAGGAAGCACACTAATCCCTAAAGGACTTGTAGGCTAAGACACATAGCCTTAGGGAAAGATACAAAATACTTTTAGGCTGAGGTGCACAAACCGTAGGAAAGATACATGGACCTACTAAAGAGACTCACTATCTGATAGCAGGATACATGAAGATTTAGATTTACAACATCTAAGACATTAAAGCACATTTGACTTGTCTTTTCACAACTCACATTACTTGCTGCATCATTCCATACTTAGACACCACCACTGACTTTCTCAACTTGCAACTAACTTTTTCTTCCATTTATATCCTTCACAAGATCACAAAAGACTAATTAGGTCAGCTATAATATAATACAAACAATAACCTGAACAAGTCAGACCAAAAATATAATTGCAGTGAAAGCGATCCTATCCAAGAGATAGAGAGGACCAAAACCAACTTATTACATATTCCAAAGTGAGATCCAAAACATTAAAAACATTGGTGCACAACATTCCGAGTCAACAACAAGGAAACATGTACAAGAAATGTGTGGTACATTACCAATTGGCCCAAAAAAACATTTTCCAACTAAATTAACTCAAAGAATTTCTCAACAAGATAGGGCATGACCCAAACTTAACTTAAAACAACTTTAAATGCTAGTGTAGACTCCCAAGCACATAGAACAAGCAATAGAACAAGCCTTGTAGGAAAAACACCCACAAATTACCTAGAAAACTAACTCAAAAGAATATGCAACACCAAATAGATCAACCATTAATGTGTGGACCACAAAGGGACATTCCATGAACATCCAACAATGCTTCCAAATACTTATTTCTCAATGTCATGCCACAAATAGCCATCACAAACCAAATAGAAATAAAACACTTCAACCTAGAAGCCCAAAAGACACAACCATGAGATAGAACATTAATAGACCAACTTGTAGTAAAGACCATCAAATCAAAGATGAACTAAGACACTATAAAAACATTGAAAAGAAATCCTTCAAACTACAAGAGTAGAAACAACAATGAAGAGAAATGTGGAGCATTTTTTGAACTAGTCTTGATAATTAACAAAATTGTCAACCCACTACAATTACAAAAAACCTCCTCAGCGAAACTAGTGGCATGCAAAGATAGGAGTGAAACATCCAAAAAACATAAAAAACTAAATCCTAAACCACAAGATCATATCTTCAAAGGAAGAGGAATACAAAGCATTCTCCCAAACAGTCTTCAAAGAAAATTTCTATATAGTAGAACTTTTCACTAACATCCGGATACCAAAAATTCCTTGTAGTAGCACATAATTCCTTAGGAACAACAAGAGAGAGCATACAACACACTAGAGACCATCAACAACAACTCTCCAACTTTAGCATTACTTTTAATCCTCATCTTAAAGCTTCTAATCTTAATCTTAATATATCATCTTTGTTGACAGCAACCATACTTAATACAACTTTACTTGTCATCATACAAGGCATGAAATCCAACCATGAACATCAACAACATCACTATTAGCACATCATCATACATCAATGGGTCCCCAAACTGAGAGTTCATCATCATACATCAATGACAACTCAAGCTAAGTTTTGAAATCAATGACAAAGAATGCCAAGCATAGGTAACATATGTGCAATAGAGTTTTCCAATGAAAGATCCTTGTTATAGTTAGTTTTTTGATTGACATTGCTATTGAGAGAAACAAAAAAATCTAGATTATTATCCCCTAGAATCTATTACTTTTTCTTCTTGGTATTCTTGCTTTGTACCTTGTCCAATGCTAAGTCTATGAAAGCATTAATTTGTTGAGGATTAACATTGGGCAACTCCAATTTAGAATTCCAAGAAGAATAACATGCATTAATACTTAAAACCTTAGCCTTAGATTGATTATCCAAATCTTTTTTAATTGGCTCGTTATTAGAAGCCTGATTTGCTCTATGCAGATTTTGGTCTGCATCTAGGGTTCTATAACCCTATTAGGCTCCAATTGTGAGGATATTCCATCACCCATAGGCTGCTTAGAAATTGTTTCAAATGAATTACATACATCGAAAGGATGATGCTTAATCTGAACCTCAACAAAAAAACCTTTATTAAATCATTAAGATGAATTCTCTTAGAAAATTCTCCATCTATGGCATCATTTCCTATATTTAAAAACTTTTTTTTCATATCTTCCTTTGGCTTGGCAATCCTTACTTGATTTCATCAAGCATAAGGTCTTGAGTGTTCTTTTTAGGACCAATGGTTGGAGAGGGGAATGAGAAGGGGTTAGAACAGAAGCATCTTGCTATGAGACATGAGGAGGGGCCCCTTGAGAAAAATAGGTGGTAGTATTTTGAAAGATACCAGAATCAAGATTTGGCAAAACAGTCACATCTTGGAGAGTAGCCACTTGAGAGAAGACACGAGTTAATGACGGAAAGAGAATGGGATTAGAAGCAAATTGAATGGTAAGACTAGGGGGATAAAAAAATATGATTTGAGGATCACTCTAAGGCTGGAGGATTGAGGACCAACTCAAAAGAAAGAGTACTACCAACATTAGGGCTTCCAATTTGGCTATTAGAGGAAGGGCCTTTCTTACCATCACTTTGGAAAGGTCTAGGGTTACCAAAATTCTTCTTAATCATGGTACAATTGCACCTTTGGCAACCTTATTCCTCACACATGAAGCATGCATTGAGACCACCAAGCAGTTCAATACCACACGAAAAAGATTTGTCTCGAAGCTTAATTTCAATAATCTTTGGTATGTCTACACTAGGAAATAGCAAGACAAGGGCTCTCGTATCCGTGTGCATAAGGGTGGCATTTGTATGCTTAACCCTTAAAACTTTGCCAAACTAAGATAAAAACTAAGGTAAAAGACCCCAATGTTGGGGGGACATTGTTTATTGTGACCTATCTTGGGTAAGATAGGGCTAAAACTTCTTCGAAAATAAATTCAAGAGGCCACGTGATGGATGTAAAGATAGTGTCTCCAATTGTCTAGTATTTTTTTCTTCAATTTTTTTTCATCTCATGCTCTTCGAAGACAATTAAGAATAAACCTTTCTATATCATATATGGAAAAAGGGGAACTATATTCCTAATTTCTTGAACCAAATGTTGTTAAACCATTGATCTAGGATTTTTCTTGTAGGACGTTTATCTTTATTTACAACACCGAGAGAGAACCAGGGTCATGAACAATTATGATGAATAATTACGATTGAAATTTTAACGAAAAGAAGCACAAAATTTTAACCAAAAATAAACCCTTGAATAGCATTTAAGAAGAGGATGTGTATGCGATGCGAGGATAGTACTAATAGGTGAGAAGAAACATGTCACCCCATATGTGGGGGCTGTCGAAACCTTCAACACTCCATATCTGAGCCCATCTTTTTGGAAGTATTCGAAAACCGCGAAATCTATTCTATAACACCCGTCAACATTCTTCTTCTTAGCGCCCGACGAATAGCCACTAACATAGGAATTGTGGGTATTAGTGGCGGGATCTCTGAACCATCCGCCATGGAAACCCTAGCACGTAGAGGAGAGGATGAAAATCCGCATTAAGAGATTTGTTGTTTGGGACGTACGAACTATATTCAATTATGGAGACAACTATAAAAGAATACAGTCAAAATGCACTAGAGTGCCTGCACTATCTGTCGGCCCGCTGGAAAGACTGCAGACTAAACGCATTCTTGAATTTAGTTTTCTGTCTGTCTTTGTTCTCAAATATCTATCTATCTGTGATTCTTTCTATCTATATACTAATTTTATTAAATTGGGGTTTATTTTTTTATAAGTTGCCCTATGATTTTGCTAGAGAACTAAATTAATTGAAACATTCATTTTATTTTCTTCCATTATTAATAATTATAATTCTTATTAGTTTTTTATTTGATTATTTTATTTAACTACATTTGTTGAGAAAATTAGAATAGTAAATGTGATGTATTTCTGATTTTTAGTGGGTTTGAGTATAAATTGGAACAGTAGTTCATTGCCACTAAATATGGTGAGTAACTTAATTTGTATTGTTGGCCCCACAGTTGTCGTTGCACCGAAAGATCGATCTGTTAATGCTCGATACAACTGGCAAAGTTAATGAATCCATGGGAGGCAGTTAGTCCATGTCGCGAATCCCGAGGGGAGCGCTGACCATCTGCCAACAAACTCCCCCTTAGCGTTACCCGAGGGAATTCAAACTTGACATCTTTGGCTCTGATATCAATTGTTGGCCCCATAGTTGTCGTTACACCAAAAGATCGACTTGTTAATGTCCGATACAACTAGCAGAGTTAAAGGATCCACATGAGGCGGTTAGTCCATGTCGCGAATCCCATGGGGAATGTTGACCATCTACCAACATGTATAATATCCAAACACAACATCATATCAAAAGTTGACAATTAGTTGAATAATTGAAAACCTTAATAGAGAATGGGGATTGGAAGTGCAATTATAAATATTCTAAATCAAAAAGAGGGCACACAAGTTAGTGGTAAAGAAATCTAGCAAGAACTTGAGAGGGTATGAAAGGAACAAGCAACTTAGTGTTATAGAGTACTAATAAGATTTTTTTTATTACAAACAAGAGGAATAGTTTAGTAGTGAAACACCTCATAGCGTCTTTACAAATTAAAAGGACAAATATCTTAATATATCTTAATTGTAGAGCACACTTGCAACAAGTACATGCTATGAAGATGGCTAAACATTAAATTTTTAATAGGACTAATAGCATAGTGATGGAGCACCACAACTTGATGCAACAATAAGAACTTCAATTATAAAAAATAATTTATCAAATTTCCAACTCCATCTTTAAAAAACATCCAAATTAAAAAAATAAAACATTTTGATCTATACATTAATGGCTCAAAGAAATACAACTTATATTTTATTATTTAATATTTTCTTTTAAATATTGTAAAATGAATATACAAACTAACTATTTTTTCGCAAACTATATATACTTAGAGTGAAAGTTCAATTCCTCCATATTTTTAGTACATAAATATTCAAGAGATCGACTAGTTTAAAGATAAGTCCAAAGGACTTCTGTTCATTATTGGCTCGTTTCATGTGTTACATTAACTTTTTATTCGACAAACTATACCAAACCAGTGCAGAAGTCAAGAAACTATCATTAATATTCAGATCATTGGCTGATACTTTCTCTGAATTCCCTTTCATAATGGAATTAAAAAGAATTGTGATTCTTTCTGCAGATAATTACCTGATCAAGGCATCGCTGTTGGTGCCCTCGTCACCAACTGCCTCAAACAATCCCGTCTCTAAATCGACCCTGGAAACAGCCTTATCTAGATGTTGTTTTCCTATCTCTACAAGCTTCTCAAAATTTTGCCGAGTAAAGTTTAGTTTTTAATTAATGAGCCATAAGTTACGACCTAATCAAATCGGTGTACAAAATTTAATATTTTCATTTATTTTAATTTTGTAGCAAATTTTCTCCATCTATAGCAAACCTTGACACTTTCTCTTCATGTATTTCATGTTACGTCCAAACCCCCCAACTAGACTATTAGAATTTACTTCAAAATATTTTGTTATACATGGGCACCTATTTAGTAAATTTGATTTTTATGATGGATTCAATTATTAATAGAATTTAATTCTCATTTTAAGTGTCTAAAATTAGTGTTCTAGGGATATTGAAATGATAATTGATAACTAAAATTTAATATTAAAATAATCTTTGAATTTTCCCTACAGCTGATAAGATTTTGATTTTGGTTTAGTATACTAATTGAGAGACAAACTACCTAACATTGAAAATATTAAATTTTTTGTTGTACATAGAACAAAATTGTTTTTTTTTGTTTTTCAAAAATCAAATTTATTTTGCATTACATGTTTGGCTTAATCTACTTGCAATAAACTCAAAGAATTGAAAAATTACAACCATTTTATATATTAGACTAGGTCAAACCATTCTCTAATCATTAAAAATGTGGACATCTAAAACCATGTCTCTAGTAATTAATGAAAACATTTTTTCATTTATATCTTGTGTTATTAATACTTCATTATGTGATTCTATTGATTTTTTTGGTTAGCTACGTGGTTGGATTTTTCTTAAGTAAACCTTTCTTTTGTGATTGCACTGAGTGGTATCAATGAAAGATTTAAATCCTAAACAATAAAATTAATAAGAGATATTTTCCAATGTATTGGGTAGAAAGTATCAGCCAAAATTTAGTTATAAGTAGTGAGCCATAAATTTTTGGCACCCTAATTCTTTCTAGCTCTTCTAGGGTTTTTTACCTAAAAGGAGAAAAAAGGACTAAAATGCTTATGGTTCATTCAAAGATTATTGCAATATGGATGGAATATGGATGCAATATAACTAGATGCAATGTTTTAATGCAAGAAAATAATAAGAATGATAGACTAATGAATAGAAATTAAAGGAGAACAACTTGTTTGAAAACACATTGTGTAATACAAAATATCCTAGAAATGAATAGAAAATTGCAACAGTAATGAATCAAATTGAAAGTGTGCACCTAAAATGTTGAAGGACATTGGAAATGACATTTGAAATGTTGTTGATGCTGGCTTCCAGGCCTGGTGTGACTCATTCACCATTATGGGTGAATTAGTCCTAGTTTTGCAAAACTGAGATGGAATCCGTTTATGAAAAAATGGTACTTAAAAATGTAGAAAACTCAAAATTGACCCTAGAGTGGGACTCATTCACCACTCATGGTGAATGATTCCACTTTTGAATTTTTGGATTTTTAAAAGTGGAATCTGAAGCTTCCGATCTGCACTTTGACTTCCTAGAGTTGTCCACTTCTAAAACTCTGATTTAAAGGTTTGAAAATGAGTTTTTGTTGATATTTTGACTTGTTGAATGAAGAAAAGACTTAAGAAACCTTGTAACTTTATCTTCAATGATTTCCAAGCTTCCAAGAGTCCTAAATTTGTAAACAAATAAGAAAAGAGAGAAAGATGTTGAATGTTAGGGCATGGGGGTTTGCCTTGGTCAAACCAATTTTAGGTAATTAAACTTAAATGATGAAATAATGGAATGAAACATACAAAAATGGAGTTGATTACCTTTCCATGATGTTTTATCTTGAAATTGTACAACAAAACAAAAGGAATCTGCCCTTGAATGTCTAAAAATTGATATCTTGGTGACTTGAAAAAAAGAAGCCCTAAGTTGTTTGACTTGAGATGGAGGATTGGTGAGTGAATGAATGATAAGATATAAGAGAGATGAGAAAATGAGTTAAAATAATTATATTTTTAGGCTTTTCACCCATTTTACCTATTAATACCTCATCACAGGATGACATGAAGTAAAATTTAACTTAAATTTAACTTTTTTCTCACTCAAAGGTCAAAATTGAGCCAAATGGGACTCATTGGCCACCCACGGTGAATGGGTCCCTCTTGTATGGGAATGATTCACCATGCATGGTGAATGGGTCCCACAAGGGCCAATTTGACAGATAGGAAGCTAGGAGATAAGGAAATAAGGTTTAAAATGCAACTTTGTCAGGTATTTGATCAATTTAAGCTTCAAGATGCACAATATGGGGTAATAGGGGCCTAATAGTGACGTTGTAAAGGTCAATTAGGGCTTGTGACACATAATTAAATGTGAAAGTGTGATTAAATACACTTTTCAATGCTAAAATGTGGTCCACATAGCCTAGGAAGGCACAAGAACCAATGTGAATGTGCAAATCACACTACAACACTAGTTTAGAGTTAAGTTTATCTTACAAGCCTTCTAGATTGATGTAATAATGCTACTAAACACATTTTATAATGTTGAGTTAGGAAGAAATGAGTTCATTAATTCTAGAAAAGCATGAAAGCATCTTACAACACTTTACAACATCTTTACAAGACATCATTAAAAGCATGTTATTCAATTTAAGGGTCCAAGACCTAGTGTGGATGCATAAAATGCCTCACAACACCTAAATCAAGGCCTTATTAAGTCCAATTTATCATGACTTAATCCCATGTCAAGCAAAGGATACTTTTTTCTATGGCACAAATAGATTGTCATGTTTGAGAGAGTTTGCATTTTAGATCTAAAAGTCAAGATTCCACTATAAAGAGTGGGTGATGTTAATGTGTTGGAACATCATTGTAAGAATAAAAGAATTTTTTTAGGTTATGAGAAATGTTTAGGTTTGGTTAGATTGCATTGAAAAATATAGAATAAGGGATCATGACTCTAGGCATTATGGAAGCGATGAAGACGAAATTTATTAGAACTTGCTAAGCCAATTGTAGAACTAAAGGAAGAATAAGATGGAGATCAATAAAATATGTTGAAAGATATTTGAAATATTGGTAAGAGACCTAGAATTAATATTCCTTGTAATTTGAGTTAAGAAGTGATGACCCAGGATACAACACATAAAGCACAATAGATATCAACATAGAAAATGCAAGATAGAAAACAACCCACCTTTGATGAATTTCAAAAATAAATTACAAATTCAAAAATTACAATCTTACAACCACATGGGCTTGATTCCTTACATCCAAATCAACTTTTAAAAGATCTACTATTCAGAGCCACAATATGCACTAATGGAGCTACCTCTTATAACCTCCACACAACCCTTTTATTTTTCACCAATAGCCACCCCAAAATGTTATAGAAAGTGTGACTTTCCTTTTTCTTTCTTGGAACCAAAATTCTAGTTGTTTAATTTTCTACCCAAAAAGATATTTTATTGAAATTCACTTTTTAGTGGGACAATTTCTCAGAGCCATAACTTTTAACTTCAGTATTTGATTTTCTATTATAATATATCATTAGAAATATCTCAAAGAGATCTATGATGTTGAAATCATCTAAAGATAATTTCACCCATTTTTTGATCTTTTTTGATGATTATATGGTTTTCAAATTTGTATTTGAAGTTGTATTGGAGAAATTCCTTCGAACAAAAAATTTAATATCTGTCAAATGGTACAAGGTACGGAGATAATTTTTCTACCATTAGATATGCTTTTCAGTTTCAACCTTGGGGTAAATTTTTAGGTCCATACAAGCCCATTTAGGTTGACTTACAGAAAATAGTAAGTGACCATTTTTCACATTTTTTGACTTTTGACAATATTACACCCCTTAAGTTCCATTATGAGACTCAAAAAAACTAAAGAAAATAAGGAAAAATATTTGTTTTAGTGATGCACAATTTCCCCTACATCATAGGATGATCTTGCATCAAGAAGAGTCAATAAATAAAATAAATAATGTACAAGAATGTTATATGAAGAAATTTCAAATCTTAAAGAGAGGTTTCTAAAGAAAAAATTTAAAAGGACATGCTACATTGTGGTGGAAAGAAGTACAATTAGAAATAAATAGGAGAGGGAAAAAAATAGAGAAATGAAAAGGGATGATAACAAATTTAAAATATAAATTTATACATATAAACTAGGAATTAGACTTATAGAAAAAAATAAAAATTTTAGTATATAAATTTAAGATTACAAATGATTAAAAAATAATTTCAATCACTAAAACAATAGGATAAGTTGAATAAGAAATTTTTAAATGAGGTAAAATAGGCAGAGAGAGTAAGTAGTAGATTTTAGAGAGGAAGATATCATGAAGGTGGTAAAATATTTTATTGTGAAGATTCTAAAGTATAAGGAGGTGATACCATATATAACAATGAAACATGATAATATGTATTTAGTGATGTAGAGGAAGATATGTTGGATGTGCTAGAAGATCATATAAAGGAATTTGTTTCAAATATTAAGTTGAAGGACATAGGGCATTTGAGTGTCCCTAATCTCAATGAAGTAATATTAAAAGACTTGAAGGAAGAACATGAGTTGCACAAGTAGATAAAGAGTCAATTGGATGACATAGTTGATTAGATGGATCATATTATAGTGTTACAACATTCACATATTTTTTATTAACTAATAAAAAAATTAAAGGAATATTAAAATTGAAGACAAAGAAAGAAAATAGAAAAATTTACGTGGTTCAGAAATATGCCTACATCCATGGGGAAGCAGAAGAAATATTTTTCTTAATCACAACAATATTTACATTTCAAATAGTTCAAATATATAATGGACTCTGTAACCAGCTAATTGTGTATATGCTAGTTTTTTTCCAACAGATTGCCAAGCTTGCATCAAGAGGCATCACCAAAATTATGTTTACAATGGAACTAATTTTGTTTGCAATGGAACTATTTTTGTTTTCATTGGAATTGTTTCAAGTAAGACAATAAAAAATATTTTATGGGACTTCACATCCCAACAATCTCCCACTTGAAGTCCCAAAAATACTTTTAACAATCATGCTTCAAGAAATCTGCTGCTTTCCAAGGCCTATTGTCATAGGGTTACCAGTGCAAGAGAATCCCTATAGAACTCTAGCTTCTCTTTTGATACAACCTTTCTAAATGCATATGTAGGATTCAAATTCATATGTATATTTTCCAACTTGAGCTTACCCTCTTCAAGAACACTTCAAATATAGTGATATCGAAGCTCTATGTGCTTTGTTCGCGAATGAAATACTGCATTTTTGGCCAAGTGAATGGAACTTTTACTATCACTATACAATATAAATTCCTTCTATTTGTTACCCAATTTAGATAGTAACCTCTACAACCAAAAAATCTCCTTTTCTCCTTCTATCATTGCAATATACTCTACTTTAGTAGTGGAAAGAGCCACTACTTTCTATAACATGGAAATCCAACTAACTGTTGCTCTTGCCAATGTGAACATGAACCCTATTGTAGATCATCTTCAATCTAAATCTCTAGCCATGTTTGAATCAACATATCCATGTAATTGTGCATCTTCACCTCTCAACTTCAAAACATGGCTTGATGTGCCTTTAAGATATCTTAGAATCCATTTCACTACTTGCCAATGAACTTTTCCTAGATTACTCATGTATCTGCTAACCACTCCCACTGCTTGGGAAATATCTGGTCTTGTATATACCATAGCATACATTAAACTACCAACTATAGATGAATATGAGACTGTTTCCATGTATTCTTTTTCTTCAAGTGTCTTTGGACACATCTCATTAGATAATTTGAAATGCTCTGCTAGGGGTGTGTTGACTACCTTGGCATCCTTCATGTTAAACATTTCCAGTACTTTTCTAATGTATTTCTCCTATGAAAACATAAGTTCCTTTTTCTTCTTGTCTTTGATAATTGTCATTTCCAAGGATTTGCATTGTTGCACCCAAATCCTTCATTGAAAATTTCTTAGATAACTGTTGTTTCAACTTGTTAACAACTGGCATGCTAGATCCTGAAACTAGCATATCATCAACATACAACAATAGCAATACAAATTCTCCATTATCAAAGAACTTAAAATAGATAAAATGGTCAAATTCACATCTAGAAAATTTTTGCTAAGACATGAAAGAATCAAATTTTAGATACCATTGTCTAGGAGCTTGTTTCAACCCATATAAACTATGATTTAGTTTTCAAAATAGTGCTTCTTTAAATTTTTCCTCAAATCCTTCTCGTTTCTTCATGTACAACTCTTCTTCCAAGTCACCATGAAGAAAATTTGTCTTGATATCAAGCTGTTCCAACTCTAAATCATGAATAGCTACTAAACCCAACACTACTCTAATAGAGGTCATTTTCACAATTGGTGAAAATATTTATGTAAAATCAATGCATTTTTGTTGAGCATATCCCTTGACCACCAATTTAGCTTTAAATCTTTTCTTTCCACCCACTTCTTCCTTCAACCTATACACCCACTTGCTTTGCAATACTTTCCAATTGGGTGGAAGGGATACTAAATCCCATGTGTGATTTCTCTTAAGAGATTCCACCTCATCTCTCATGGCTTCCATCCATTTATTTTTATCTTTATCCACACATGCTTCTTTAAACATAGTAGGTTCAGATTCATCAGAAAGCAATAAATATTGAATAAAATCTTTATTCCTGGTTGAAGTCTTATGCTCTCTAGTGGACCTCCTAACTGGAGGAATCAACTCTTGTGCATTACTAGCTAGAGGAACATGTTCTTCATTATCATGAAAATCTTGTGGCTAGTCATGTGTTTGAATTTGCACTGGTGGTTGTGGTTGGTTTACAATCACCTTTGTTTAAACATATATCACTATCATTTGTGATATCTTCCAATGGAATATACTCCTTAGGTGATTTGACTTCTTGTAAACCTGACATTACTTTTTCAATAAATATCACATCTCTACTTTGTGTGATACACTTAGTAACTGGATCCCACAACCTATAACCATATGTTTCTTCTCCATATCTAATGAAGATACACCTTTTAGATTTCATATAAAGCTTAGTTCATTTTTCTTTTGGAATATGAACAAAATCTCACATACAAACACATGCAAATGATCATAAGTAATTTTCTTACCTAACCATTAGGTATGTGCAAGATCATAATGAAAAAAAAGGCCCTTAAGTGGCAAAAAATTTAGAAAAATCAAAGTAAGCCAACTTGACATAAAAATTTGAATAAGTTATTTATATTATTTCAAAAATATGTAAGAATAGAATTTACAGCAAATTGAATGTAGTTTCTAGACTACTAGGTTTATTTTTTATTTTTTAAATCTATTTTGGTGAAAATTTGAAATTTCAGTGTGGGAGTACTTAAATTTCAGGGAAAAAAAAGTAGGTGTATGTTTGACCACCCTAACCACAATAAAATGCTAATATTTTTTTATAAGATTTTACATATAAGTAGAGGACTCATGTCCTGATGTGATGCATATTTTTTTTAAATTTTTTTCTAAATAAACAATTAATTATGAATTTTTTATTACAACTTTTAAAAAATATAAAAACTCGTATGTCTGACCACCTTAACTAGGTCAAAACTTCAGAAAATTCAATTTTTATTTTTTAATCTTATAGTATGCTAAGCATAGAATGTGACACATGTTTTGGATTTAAAAAATGTGATATTGTTTGAAAGCTATAGATGTTTTTCAACCAGCCTATCAATCAGAACTTTAGTCATAATTCAAATAGAAAATGAATAATAATTATTTATTAAATTCATACTAAAGCATAATTTATATTGGTGGAAAGCTGAAAATATCCTTTAAAAACCTTTTTCATTTCATCAACTTTGGGTAAAAAATAAAGTTGTCAACCACATACCCTATGATGAGCTTAGGATATGCTCATAATTTGAGTATCATGATGTACTTTTACTATCTCTACTTTTACTGCTAATGGATGTTTTAACTCTTTTATTAAAGAATTTTTATCTAAAATGGGTAGTATCCTATAGCAATACATTCCTACATTCCTGCAACCTAATATCTCCATGTGTCTTATTAATTACCCTGTTTGACTTCCTGAATGACTGATATAATGCATATGGTTTTTGAATGATGGGATAGATTTAAGATGTGATTAATGAATCTAATGTGTTGTTTGCCATGAATTCTTTCTTTCACCTCTGTCGCCTTATGCATCGCAAGTTGTTGAAGGGAGCATGAACGAGTCAAGCGCAACAAACTTTGGCCTTGCCGTAAAGTCCATTTGCAGCACAGTGTCAAGGAAGTTGTTCCAGCAAAGACTCTCTGTCTGGGTTGTTGGGAAGAAACTGAAATGATCATTTAATCTGGAAAGAGTGGAATGCTAAATTCTCTCTGGATCGGGTTGAATGGATATACTTTCATTTATGAGAAGTTTGTTCCTCAGTTTCAAGATACATTTATGTCCATGTCTTTCTCTATTAGAGTTAGGTAATTAGTTGCTTTTATTATAAATAAGTGTTCCTCCTGCGCTAGTGAGCATGCATAGCATGTAAAAATTAGGATGATAATAAGAAGCAGAGTATGTAAGAATCAGTATTATGATAAGAGATAGAGTTTTGTGTTAATTTTCATATGAGCAAAACAATGTATACCATTTTGAGTTTATGAATAAAAGTTGATGAAGTTTTGAGTTCAATCCTTGCATAATTAGTTGATGCTTGCTAAGGGGGCCCACTTAGTAAGTATCTATAGTTAGTTAGTTAGTCGTTTATTTTCTGTTGATCATAAGTTAGATTTTGTTCTTGAAGTTTCAGTGCAAACTCAGTCTTATATTGTTCCTGCAGCATCCAAAATCCATCCCTATGTTTGTTCCTATAGCATAAGGCCAGTTCACAGTTTGTTTCTCAGTTATAGTTGTTATGGTTTCTGCTTTGATTAAGTTTAGAAGGCCTCACATTACATTCCTGTAGCATAAGTAGAATTTCTTTCATGCATTTATTTTTGGTAAATTGTGACTGTAGACAGTTCTTAGTGCACATACAATGCTACTCCATTTCAAGTATATGTTCCCTGGTTTGATAAAGTAGATGAATGACCATGAGAAGATGTTAGTCATTTGTTGGAATGTCCAATTCCAAGGTTATGATTTGCTGTGACTTTTATATCCTTTTGTGGGTGTGATCATTTTTGGTGCCATTGTCAGGGGTCGTGTCAAGCTAAGAACCTATCATAAGTCATTGTTAACAGTAGCTGAGTTTGTTATTCAAGAATTTTTGAATTCCTTCAATTCACCATTTATTCTATTGCATGCATAGAAGAAGAGATGCTTTGGGAAGGTTCCTCCCTGAAAACCTATTTGTTGAATTTCCATTTGACCTAGCTAACAAAGAACCTGAGGAAAATCCATTTGCTCTGATACTTTAGCAAACAAATATGGCACATAATCCACGTAATCCACCTCCTGCTTTTGAGTTTCCCATTGTTTCCCAACAAGATAATGATAACCTTAAAAATATTCCTTCATTACTTCCCAAGTTCTATGGGCTAGTTACGGAGGACCCAAAAACTTTCTTGTTTGAGTTTGATATCCTCTATTGCAGCTATGATTACACTTCAGATGCTCATAGGCTAAAGTTGTTTCCTTCCACTTTGAAGGAAGGAACCCTTAGATGGTTAATGAGTTTGGAAAGAGGTGTTGTTGATAGTTGGGTAGTCATGCAAACAAAATTCCTCGAGAAATACAAGGAATATTGTAAGAGTGGTAGTAAGGGAGACAATATATTTAGAATTCAACAAAAGAGGATATAAGCCTGGAAGACTATATCTCAAGATTCTTGTTTTCCCTAAGAAAAAATTCAGACCATACTCTCAATGAAGAGTCTCAAAAACTACTCTTCTTAATAGGAATCAATGATACTTGTATAGATGCCCTGGACCTGATGGGAGGAGGTGATATAACCCAACTACCTTGGGATGATATCAAGAAAATATGTCTCAACTACTCTTGAGAAATTGTTAAGAAGGGTAGAGGTCATCAAGCCACAGTGAGAAAGTCTTCTATTAATGGAGTTTCATGAATGGAGATCACAAATTTTCTATCTGATTTCAAGCAGGATATCACAAACAACATGGCTACACAGTTGGATACTATGCAAGCTCAGAAGAAACATGAGGAAACTAAAGCAATCTTGGCAGAGTTTTGTCCACATTGTAGACAGAAGAAATGTGACTGCAGATGTAAGATGGTGGCTAACCTGGAGGCTAAACAATTACCTACTAACTTTAAGATGGTAGAGAGTGATGATGATCAAGTATTCTTCATTGCAAAAAGGCGACCATGGGCTCAAAGACAAGGTATGCCTCAAGATCCTTTGACTTTTGGTAATCCTTATTCTAGTTACAATAACCAATGGCAACCTACATATGGCCCAACACCACCTTGGAATACTTTTCAACCACACTGGCCTAACTATCAGAGCCCTCAATGGCAACCTCCTCAAGGAGGTTGGCAGCAACCATATGGACAATGGACCCCACCTCCAAGTAACTGGCAACAAAATCCTCAATGGAGAAGTCCACAACAATGGTAAAATCAATCCTCTTGATCCTTGCAATCTCAGCAGCCACAACCTTTGGCTCTCATGCTAGCTCCTGCAGCACTTGTAGCAAATATTGGGCCTCCAAAACAAACCCCTATGCCTGCTCAACCATTGCCAAATCCTAATAATAAGCATCAACAACAACAATAGCTATATATTTTGTAGAAGCCAATCAGTATCCAGCTTATGCCCTGAATATTCATGATAACCATCTCAGGTCTGGAACCACTCTCCCTACTCCATAGCTGCCTGTAATAACAGAGATTCCCGATTCTGCATCTGAACAACCTACTAATCCTATAGAACATATACTTGTATTAGATACTATTTATAAGGAGCTTATCCTCCAGCATCAGGCCAAACCACCTTTTCCTCAGTGATTGCAAATTACTACATCCAAGTCTATAGAAGAGCCTACCTTTGATATTTTGGATCAGTTGAAGAATGTACACACTCAAATTCCTCTTTTTCAAGCCATTAAAGATGTCCCAATTTATGGAAAAGCCATTAAGGAGTCATGTTTAAAGAAACCAGGAAGAAAGAAAAAGGATCCCCAAACTATCCATGTTCTAGGACAGTTGGCAGATATTATGTTAGGGAAGGTAGTCATTCTAAAATATACTGACCCTGGGAGTCCTGTGGTACAAATAAATATTAATGGCTAGATAGTAAAGAATGTTTTGATTGACCTTGGTGCATCCATCAATGTAATGACCAATAATACAATGGAGTATTTGAATATCTTAAACATTCGGTCTACACTTACCGTCCTGCAACTTGCTGATAGTTCCACAGTAAAACTTGATGGAATGGTAGATGTTATTGTCATCCTCGAGTCTTGGGAATACCCAACAAATTTTACCATATTGTCCATCAAGGAAACTTTGGGAGGATATCCTATCATCCTAGGTAGACCATGGTTAGCTACGACTAATGCTTTTATAGGATGTCATTCAGGAGACATGACAATTTTTGATGGTCACTCAAGAAATAAATTGACTTTATACCCACCTATTTAGCCTCAGCTAGACTTGTCTCAACCAATTTGACCAGATTTAGGAGAGGAAACTAGAGAAGTTAACTCATTGGCCCACCTAATGATGCTGCAAACTAATCCATTTTCATAGCTCCAGAGTGAAGATGACATGCTTTTACACATCTTGCAGTCTAACCCTGGTCTGAGTAGTCCATCTGCTGTAGATAGTTGTCCTAAGTAATGTTTCCTACAACAACTAAATTTTGAGAACCTGTCATCTAAATCTCTTGTAGTTTATCATAATTTTCTTCCATATGAAATACAAACACCACCTTTATCAGTAGCCTCCATGAATGATCTTATCAAGCAAATAGAAGTGTCTCCAAGTCACTGTCTAAACATCAATAATAAGCTGCCTCAATCTCAACAAGTTTCCCTTGTCACAATGTTGCAAGAACAACACAAAGCTTTTGCATGGGACTATGGGGATATGAAGGGAATAGATCCTCAGCTCTGTACTCATAGGATCTACATTAAGGAAGATTGTTTACCTGTCAGGTAGCCTCAAAGAAAGATAAACCCAACACTTAGGGAAATAGTTAAAATAGAGCTCCAGAAGTTGATTGATGTTGGTTTTATCTACCCCATTTCAGACAGTCAATGGGTGTCTCCACTGGTGATTGTCCCTAAAAAAGGTGGAAAATGGAGAGTTTGTGTAGACTATAGAGAGTTAAACACACAACTAAAAATGATCACTTTCCACTGCCATTTGTTGACCAAGTACTAGACTCATTGTTTAGAAAAAAAGTATTTCTCCTTTTTGGATGGATATAGTGGGTATAATCAAATTAGAATCACCCTTGAAGATCAAGACAAAATAACTTTTACCAATCCATGGTGTACTTTTTCCTACTCTGTCTTACCTTTTGGACTGTGTAATGCACTTGCAACATTTCAAAGGGCAGTGATCAATATTTTTGCTGATATTTCTCATGATTCTATAGAAATCTATATGGATGACTTCATTGCTTATGGAGTTACTTATGAAGAAGCATTAGTCAATTTGGAAAAAGTGTTGAAAAGATGTAAGGAACAAAATTTGTCTTTGAATAGTGAGAAATGCTTCATGATGATGCAAGAGGGAATTGTTTTAGGCCATCATGTCTCCCAAGCAGGAATTCAGGTTGATTCTACAAAAATAGAAGTTATTCTAACTTTTCCAACACCTACAAAACAAAAGGATGTTAGAAGTTTCCTAGGACATGCTGAATATTATAGAAGATTTATCAAAGATTTCAACAAAATAGCCAGTCCATTATATGCTTTATTGACTAAGGATTCTGAATTTACTTGGACTGAAGTCTATGACAAATCTTTCATGTAGCTTAAGAATTTACTTACTCAGGCACCTGTTCTTCAAGGACCGAAGTGGAGTCTACCTTTTCATATACACACAGATGCTTCTGATTATGCCATAGGGGCAGTTCTAGGACAGAAAGAAAATTCCATAGAGCATGCCATATATTTCATTATAAAAAATCTTCAAGGCCCTAAAATAAACTATACTGTCATAGAAAAAGAATTGTTAGTAGTTGTGTATGCCCTGAACAAATTTAGGCATTATATCACTGGTTACCAAATATTTGTTCATACAAATCATGCAGCAATAAGGTACCTCATGAATAAGCCTGCCATATCTAGCATATTAGCAAGATGGCTCCTATTGTTGCAGGAATTTGATATCACAGTTATTGATAAGCCAGGTCGAGCTAATGTGGTGGTTGATTTCTTATCAAGACTTCAAACACCTACACCTGACACTCCTGAGGTAATTGATGATAACTTTCCTGATGAACACCTGTTTTCTATTGCTGCTCAAATACCATGGTATGCAAATATTGCAAATTATTTAGCAGCCAACAGAATTCCATCACAGTTCTCACTAAAGGAAAGATAAAACTTTTCATGGATTGTAGACTATTTATTTTATATAGGACCTGACCAAGTCATGAGAGATGTGTGAGGGAAGATAAAACCTATGACATTTTGCATGCCTGTCATGATGAGCCATGTGAAGGGCACTTTGCAGCCAAGAGAATAGCTATGAAAGTGCTTAATACAGAATATTATTAGACTACACTACACAAACATGCCACAACCTACACCAGGAAATGTGACAGATGTCAACGTATGGGGAGACCAACAAGGTCTGATGAAATGCCCCTACATCCACAAGTGGTAGTCAGTCCATTTGACAAATGGGGGATGGATTTTGTTGGGCCTATTGATCCTCCATCCAATGGAAAATCATACATTTTTCGTATGTACTGATTATGTAACCAAGTGGGTGGAAGTAAAAATAATGACACATGCCTGTGACAATAAAGTTGCCGAGTTCCTGTATGAGCAGATTTTAACTCGATTTGGAGTCCTAGGGGAACTTGTTACTGATCAAGGAGCTCAATTTACATCCAATTTAATCACTGCACTGATGAATTATTACAAGATCAGGCACAGAAAGTCTAGCCCCTATCACCCTCAAGCGAATGGCCAAGCAGAGGTTACCAATAGAGAAATTCAGGCAATTTTTATAAAGACAGTCCAATTACACAAGAAGGATTGGAGCAGCCACCTTCCTGAAGCAGTCTGGGCCTATAGAACAACATGGAAAACAACTACAGGGTTTACTCCTTTTGAGTTACTTTATGGTAAGACAACCATGTTGCTAATTGAGTTTGAGCACAAGACCTTAAGGACTACCCTCCAGCTTAACATAGATATTTTTGAGGCTCAAAAGGAATGCCTCGTGTAGTTGAATGCATTGGATGAGCTAAGGAAAGCTGCCCTGCAGCATACTGAAACTATCCAACAACAAAGGAAAAAATGGCATGATAATCATATTCGAACTAGGCAATTCTCTGCCGGTGACTGGGCATTTCTCTATGACTCCAGATACAAAGAAAATCAAGGTAAACTCACTACACGATGGCTTGGTCCTTATGAGATAGAAAATGTATTTGATAATGGCTCAGTGTAGTTAGCCACAATAGATCTAGTTCGATTCAAGTTACTGGTTAATTGACACCGTCTTCAGTTGTATCATAAGCCAACATCCAAAGATGAGTTTCTACAGCAGTTTGTTTCAAATACGGCCATTGACCTTCCTGTAGAGAAAGGCTTCGATCTTTCTCCTGCAGCATCTCTTTAAATTCCACGTTGCATACACATAATAAAGGTTTCCTTTTCAAGGACGCCACATTCTCTGTTTTTCCATCCATCACCGCCATTCATTCTCTTTTCTTCCGCATCATCCATCCTGCCATACTACCTCATTCATAGTTTCTATTCTAGCCATCATTTCATGGTGCACTATGATTTTCCCAGCACATACAAGCATTAATTGAAAGGTACGCGATATCTTCTCTTAATTATATTACTTATTTGTTTTATTTATTCAACAACTACTATGTATATATCAGTCTTTTTTGCCCATGCTTCACCTGTCCTTTTTCCCATGTGTGGACACGCCAACTTTTAAGTAGGGGGCAGGATAATCCATTGCAAATCTTCTCTTATGTCGCTATCACAACTAATAAGAGATTTTTTATTCTTCTTGTACTTTCCAAATATGGCTGCATGTTTTATCTTAAACAACATTAACTTCTTGATATGAGTAGTTCCTAATAATCATTAGATGCAATTATCTTCTGAGTCATTCTTGGAAAAGAAGAGAAAAGTGACAGCAAGACAAAAAGAAGCAAAAAGAAGCAGAGCAGAAGAATTTTCTTTTGAATTTTCAATAAAAGGTTTGAGATTTTGGAATCTTGGCAGAGGTAATTTGTGAATATGGGTGGTCAATTGGTAAGACATGAGCCTGTAGCTCATGAGCTCTTAACATAGAATCCTCAAACAGTGTAGGCATTCAATAATTGTGGTTGGGTAAACTATTTTCTAAGGTTGGATTCTTTTAAAAAGGAAGCTGCTGGTGAATTTTTAAGAACTCTTTCAGAAGGGGAAGCTTTAGTATAGGGTCTGATAGTGGTTGTAACAGAAGAACAAATTGTTGAAGTAACTAGACTTCCTGCAGCAAGGGAAATTTTCTTTTCAGATGTTGTTTCTGCTAGGGCAGAGTTTACAGTACCAACTGATGGACCCTTGGAGGTCTCTAAACAAGGATGCAAATGAGTGTCACTGCCCTTTCCATATTTAGAGTATTTTGCATTTATAATCAGGTATTTAACCTGTGAGGGATGCTTCTCTTATTTACATTCTTACCATTTTAAGTTATTGAGCCATATGAGGCATGGGTTAGCTATTAATGTCCCAAATTTCTTATTAAATCTGTTAATGCAAAGTGCCCATGAAACCCAGAGGGGAAGGGATAATGCAATTTCCCATCATGCCCTCATTAAACTGTTGATTGAGCGTTCCCTGAGGGATGTGTCACCCTTTTCTTGGCAAGAATTTGTTGCCCAAAAGGGTCTGTAACTTCCAGGGCCACCTAGAGCAATCCCTATAGAACCTGCCCCTGCAACATCTATTCCTATAGCCTCCACATCAGAACCCTCTACTAGAGTACAAACCAGGTCTGCTAGTAGAAGAGAAAAAGGAAAAATGAAGGTAGGAGAGTCATCTAGGGCATAACAAACCCTAGAGTCTGACCTCATGTTCAAAGACACCAGTGTTCCTTTCCTGCAGCACCTTCTCCTGTAGCAGTTCCTCCTACAGCAACACTTGTTGCCACTACAGTTTCTCTATCATCCTCTTTTGTTGAGTCTAAACCATCTAGGCAAGTCAGGAAGAGGAAAGCCATGAGAGTGCCTCCTGCAGCTACCACATTACCAAAAAGAGTTTTAGCAAGGAAACAATGTAAAGTCACCTCAACGCCTGCTCAACCTAAAGTTATAATAATTTCAAAGGAGTCTGAAGAATACAACCATGATAATTCTCAGAATGTACCTGAGAATATTTCACATAGCTCACCTGTTGTTCCTGAGGAAATGCACAATGAACCAATGGAAATTGATGAAGCACAACATGATAGTAATGAAAGGGGAATGCCAAGTCTTGATGACTTGGCTGAGGCAGCTAGGCAAATTTCAGAGAAAGTATAATCTCCTCCTGCAGCTGAACAGGAATTCATCCTGCAGTGAGAGGAAGAACAACCTAAACAATTGGAAGTGTTCAATGAAGCTTCATTGCCCCCTGCAACTTGTCAAGCCATGGTTGTCTATAAAAAGACATTTTTGATTGAATTTTTGGAATACCTTAGGACCACATGGAGGTCGGTCACATTTCAAACCTTGAGTTTCCACCATTTAGCCAAGACTGAGATTCAACAAAGTCTTTGGAAGGAAGAGAAGAAGAAATTGAAGAGAGAAATTGAAAGGCAGAGACAGGAAATCCAGGAAATGAAAAAGAAAATGGATGAAATGATGAAAATAATTGGTAAGATTGTGGAATGTAGACCATCGCCTAGAGTCTATGCCATGTGCCTACATAAACAATTTCTTTGGTTTTAATTAATGAGAATTTCAAGGGATTTAGATCTTGTTATTCAAACAGCCAAAGAATTTTATGATGCATACTAAGTGGCTCCTAATTGGCTAAAGAGTTCTTTATGTGAATTTTATTTGTATGGATTGATAATTCCCTCAGAAATAGAGTGGAATCCACTTCTGTATATTGGTGACATTCATTTAAGATCACTCATGTCCTAGGCAGCAAATGAAACCAATTATGGTAGACAACTGGAAGCCTATGAAGAAGTTGAAAGGGATGAGCCTATACCATTGCAATCAGAAAGCACAGATCCTTACACAATGCTAAAAACCTAGCTCACTATTACATACGGGTTCAATAATCAAACAAAAAGAGTTAAAATATTTGATGTCAAAAAACAAGTGTATGAGGAATTCAAAAGCCAACTATATCTATTTTGGAAGCTTGCCTCTTCCAAAATTGAAAAGAGATGGGAGAAATTGACTGTTGGGCTCAGAAAATCTGAGCCACATAGCCCCCTAAATTTTGAAGTAGCCCTTGGAAGGACAGACAGGTACATATAGCCCAGTCTTCAGAAGAGGTTCGAGTTATGGTTGCCAATAACATTTCGACCTCCGGTTTTAATGTGGCCACTTTATCCCTATCAAGCTACAAAAGTTAATAAGGATATAGAAGACCTTGGATATGAAAGATGGCAAAATTTTAGAGGTTTCTATTATAAATTTGGGACTGTGCCAAAAAGCCATACTGCTCCTACAGATTTCAGGGAAACAACCAGGAAGCTTAATGCTGGTGGACTGGATCATTAGGTTAAGTAGGGGGTAGATGATGAGCTTAGGATATGCTCATAATTTGAGTATCATGATGTACTTTTAATATCTCTACTTTTACTGCTAATGGATGTTTTAACTCTTTTATTAAAGAATTTTTATCCAAAATGGGTAGTATCCTGTAGCAATACATTCCTACATTCCTGCAGCCTAATATCTCCATGTGTCTTATTAATTACCTTGTTTGACTTCCTGAATGACTGATATAATGCATATGGTTTTTGAATGATGGGATAGATTTAATATGTGATTAATGAATGTATTGTGTGTTTTGCCACGAATGCTTTCTTTCACCTCTATCACCTTGTGCATTTCAGGTTGTTGAAGGGAGAATGAACGAGTCAAGCACAACAGACTTCGGCCTTGCAGTAAAGTCCATTTGCAGCACGGTGTCAAGGAAGTTGTTCCAGCAAAGACTTTATGTCCGGGTTGTTGGGAAGAAACCAAAATGATCATTTAATCTGGAAAGAGTGGAATGCTAAATTCTCTCTAGATCGGGTTTAATGGATATGCTTTCATTTATGAGAAGTCTGTTCCTCGATTTCAAGATACATTTATGTCCATGTCTTTCTCTGTTAGAGTTAGGTATTTAGTTGCTTTTCTTATAAATAAGTGTTCCTCCTGTGCGAGTGAGCATGCATAGCATGTAAAAATTAGGATGATAATAAGAAGCAGAGTATGTAAGAATCAGTATTATGATAAGAGATAGAGTTTTGTGTTAGTTTTCATATGAGCAGAACAATGTATACCATTTTGAGTTTATGAATAAAAGTTGATGAAGTTCTGAGTTCAATCCTTGCATAATTAGTTGATGCTTGCTAAGGGGGCCCACTTAGTAAGTATTTGTAGTTAGTTACTTAGTCATTTATTTTCTATTGATCATAAGTTAGATTTCGTTCTTGAAGTTTTAATGCAAACTCAGTCTTGTATTATTCTTGCAGCATCGTGAATCCATCCCTATGTTTGTTCCTGCAGCATAAGGCTAGTTCATAGTTTGTTTCTCAGTTATAGTTGTTATGGTTTCTGCTTTGATTAAGTTTAGAAGGCTTCACATTACATTCCTATAGCATAAGTAGAATTCCTTTCATGCATTTATTTCTAGTAAATCATGATTGTAGACAATTCTTAGTACACATACAGTGCTGCTCCATTTCAAGTATACGTTCCCTGGTTTGACAAAGTAAATGAACGACCATGAGAAGATGTCAGTTGCTTGTTGGAATGTCCAATTCGCAGGTTAGGAATTTTCATGACTTTTATAGTCTTTTGTGGGCGTGATCACCCTACACATACCCAGGTAAGCGCACCAAGATGGTTCCCAAAAAGGGGGCTTAAGTGGCCACCTTTTTTCTGAAATCAGGGAATACTAACCTTGGACGTGAAATTGAGGATAGCTACACTCAAAATTTTGAGATGGAACAGAAGCAAGGATTGAAGTGCTCCGAGTCTACTTTCTAAACTACTAATTTATTTTGAAAATGGTTAAGATTAATGGGTTCAAAAGAGGGATGTACAAAAATTGTTGTTGTTTTTGTTAGAAAAATATAACATAACAACTCTTGTATGACCCTAGGACGGTGAATTTTTTGTAGTATTTTTAAAATTGCTATGATCAAAAGTTAGCTAACAATATCTAGTTGATGCACAATTTTTTTGATACTTTTTTAATGAATATTGGAATTTTTACTAATTTTCTAAGTGGGCACTTCCTAAAAAGAAAATTTTTGGTTGTGCTCCCCCTACAAATTTTTGAAAGTAATAGATTTTTTTTAATTTTTAATTTTTAAAATTTGTATAATAGAGTCTAGTTTCTAAAAATGTAATTTATTTGAAATTTCGATGAACGGTTAATTTATAACAAAAAAAACACCAAACACTTCTTTTTGACAAAAAACAGACATACAAAAAAAAAATTATGGATGAAAGGCCTAACATTGTTAGAAAATAAAAAAAATTACATTGTTGGAAAGCTAAGAGAAAAGTTAACATTACCCACGTGTTTGATTTTGTCGATATTGAATCAGATGCAATCTTGACAGTGAGCACAAACCTGATTATGTGAAAAATTGTAGAATTTGCAAAAACACAAGTCTCTGGTCATTGGGAATGCCCTCCCAAACTTTGGGTTGGTATTCCAAGGCAAATACCAAAACTAAGGCTCGAGGATTCCCAAATAAAATTATAATGTGAGTGCGTTATAATGGACTCACGTTATGTATTAGTTTTGACATTTTTTGCTTCTCCGAGGAACATGTTTAGCAACACATAATGCACTCACGTTATGTCTTCCTTTAGTTAAATGCCACTTTATTGAATGTGTTGTTGATATTTTTGTATGTATATTTATGTTGTTGTGTCATGTATGTATGTATGTATGCATTCTTTTATGCATGCCTATATGTATGTATGTATGCTTGTGGGAGAGAGGGTGAGAGAGGGTGGGAGTGGGAGAGAGTGGGAGAGGGTGGGAGAGAGTGGAAGAGGGAGGGAGGGAGGAAGATAGTGGGAGAGAGGGAGGGAGAGAGTGGGAGAGGGTTGGAGATAGTTGGAGAGAGTGGGAGAGTGGGAGAGAGGTTGGAAGAGAGTGAGAGAGAGGGAGATAGGGTGGGAGAATGTGAGAGAGGGTGGGAGAGGATGAGAGAGGATGAGAGAGAATGGGAGAGGATGAGAGAGAGTGGGAGAGTGGGGTAGAGTGCGAGAGGGTGGAAGAGGGTGGGAGATAGGGACGGATAGAGTGGGAGAGAGGGTAGGAGAGAGTGGGAGAGAGGGAGGGAGAGACTAGGAGAGGGTGAGAGAGAGGGTCAAACCATTCTCTAATCATTAAAAATGTGGACATCTAAAATGATGTCTCTAGTAATTAATGAAAAAAAAATTCATTTACATTTTTTGTTATTAATATTTCATTATGTGATTCTATTGATTTTTTTTGGTTAGTTGCGTGGTTGGATTGTTCTTAAGTAAACATTTCTTTTGTAATTGCATTGAATGGTATCAATGAAAAATTTAAATACTAAACAATAAAATTAATGATAGATATCTTCCAATGTATTGGGTAGAAGGTATCAACCAAAATTTAGTTATAAATAGATTTTCATATTTGAGGGAGTTTGCATTTTACTAGAAGTCAAGATGCCACTGTAAAGAGTGGGTGATGTTAATGTGTTGGAACATCATTGTAAGAGTAAAAGAAAATTTTAGGTTATGATAAATGTTGAGGTTTGTTTGGACTACATTGAAAATTATAGAATAAGGGATCATGAATTTAGACATTATGCAAGTAACGAAGAAGAAAGCTATTAGTTGCTAAACCAATTGTAGAAGACTAAATCAAGAATAAGATGGAGATCAATAAAATATGTTGAAAGATATTTGAAATATTGGTAAGAGACTTAGAACTAATATTCCTTGTAATTTGAGTCAAGAAGTGATGAGGGCTACACAACCCAAAACCCACACAAAAAACAACATATATCAACATATATCTACTATTCGAAGCCAAAATATGCACTAATGGAGCCACCTCCTATAACCTCCACTCAACCCCTTTATTTTTCACCAATAATCATCCTAGAATGTTCTAGAAAGTGTAACTTTCCATTTTTTTTTGGCACCAAAATTCTAGTTGTTTAATTTTCTTCCAAGAAAGATATTTTTATTGAAATTCACTTTTTAGTGGGACAGTTTCTTGGAGCCATAACTTTTGATTTGAGTGTCTGATTCATTATTATAATATATCATTAGAAATATCTGAAAGAGATCTATGATGCTAATAATCTAAAGATCATTTCGCCCATTTTTTGATCTTTTTGAGGATTCTAAGATTTTCATTTTGAATTTGAAATTGTATTGGAGAAATTTCTTGGGAAAAAAAAAAATCTCTCAAATGATATAGAGCATTGAGATAATTTTCCTACCATCATATACGCTGTTCAGTTTCACCCATTGAGGTAATTTTTTAGGTCCATACGGGCCCGTATAGGTTGACTTACTAAAAATAGTAAATTACCATTTGTCACCTTTTTTGACTTTGACTATCTTACACCCCTTAAGTGCCATCATGAGACTCAAAACAACTAAAGAAAATAAGGAAAATCATTTTTTTAGTGATATAAGATTGCCCCTACATCATAGGTTGATCTTGCATCAAGAAGAGTCAATAAATTAAAATAAATGATGTAGAGAAATGTTATATGAAGAAATTTCAAATCTAAAAGACAGGTTTTTTAAGACAAAATTAAAAGGACATGCTACATTGTGGTGGAAAGAAGAGCAAAAAGAGAGAAATGAAAAGGGATGATAACAAATTTAAAAAATAAATTTACATGTGTAGACTAGGAATTGGACTTATTGAAAAAATTTAAAATTTTACTATATAAATTTAAGATTACAAATGATTAAAAAAACATTTCAATCACTAAAATGATAGGACAAGAAATTTTAAATGACATAGAATAAGCAAAGAGAGTAAGTGGTTGATTTTAGAGAGGAAGACATCATGAAGGTGGTAGAATATTTTGTTGTGAAGATTCTAAAGAGAAAAGAGGTGATACCATATATAACAATGCAATCTAATATGCATTTTAGTGATGTAGAGGAAGTTATGGTGGATGAGTTGGAAGATCATATAAAGGAACTTGTTTCAAATATGAAGTTGAAGGACATATGACATTTCAGTGTCCCTAATCTCAATGAAGTAAATATTAAAAGACTTGAAGGAAGCACATGAGTTGTACAAGTAGATAAAGAGTCAATTGGATGGCAGAGTTGATTCGATGGACCAAAGAGATGTGAATAACTGTTGATGTAAAGATTGTTGTTAAAATTTAATGGCATGAATAGAAATTTATCAATGTAGACTACTAGTTAAAAGAAATACATAAGATTGAATGTAAGTGTTGTAAAATGATCATTTATAATGATATAATTGATACTATAATGTGAAGATAAATAATGGACAAGTTGAAGTCAAAAGGGACATAACATCATATTCCTTATAAAATTTTATAGTTGCATAAAAAACATAAGATATCAGCAAGTTAACAATGTTTGATCATTTTTTAAATAAGATCATATCATGATCATATGATATTATATTATTAATAAAACAATAAAAATATAATAGAAAACTTACAGATAATAATATGGAAAATATTTAGTCTTTGATGAAAAATGGTAAAAGACACATTCTTATTTCATTGAAAATGTGGAAAATGACATAATCTACCAAATTCAATTATTATAATAATACTTGTAATTATAATATTTTGTCTTTTTATTAAATAAACTGTAATTACATAAAGAATAATACAATTCATAAAGAAAGGAAAAACAATAACAGTTACAGAGGCTTTATAATTTTGTCCCATTTCCGTAAGCGAATTTGTTTTCCACACTGGGAAGTATCGCTGCGATTAATAGGTGTGCGGAAGAACGAACTCAAATCCTTCTGTCCAGCATTTAATATTATTTGTGAATGGTACGAGTCATGTAAGTTAAAACCAGTCTTCAAATCGAAAACTTAACGTGTCTGACCCGCTTCAGCTTTTGTGGTCTTTAATGTTTCACGATTTGTATTTTCTCACCAATGTCGCCCTCGTACTTGTCAGCAAGTCTACCTTCAGACTAACTCAGTCCATTCGTAATTTTTTCTCTTGCATGATAGAAAATTGAATCTTTGTAGCTTCTGTGACGCAACTCTCTATAAGAATTTCATATATATCTAGGAAAAAGTATGATCCCTTTCATAGTGCGTGGGTTTTACTGCTTACTTTCATGGCATTGATTTGTGTGGATGAGAGCGAGCTACACTAAAATAATAAAAATTCTATACCAAAAATAGGGCACACAATTTAGTGCTAAAATATTTTAGCAAAAATTTGAGATGATATGTAAGGAACAGAGTATTTATAAGTGGAAGAGGAATAATTTAGTAGTGAAACATCTTATAGCATATTTACAAATTAAAAAGATAAATATTTCAATTTTAGATCACACGTTGTAACAAGTTATGAAGACAATTAGATATTGTATTTTTAATAAGACTAATAGTTTAATCATGGAGCACACTTGCAACAAGTACATGTTATGAAGACAATTAGACATTGTATTTTTAATAAGTCTAATAGTCTAGTCGTGGAGCACACTTGCAACAAGTACAAGCTATGAAGACAATTAGGCATTGTATTTTTAATATGACTAATAGTCTAGTCGTGGAGTATCACAACTACATACAACAATAAGAACTTCAATTATGAATAATAATTATCCTGAGAGGTGCCTATAGTGCCATCCAAAAATCTATGTAAAGTTTTTGAAGCTGCATTTAAAATGACAGCAGGTGGAAGTCATGTGCAACTAGAGTAGATTTGATGAAACATAAATAATCAAATAAAAGAGATTTGATGAAACAAAAAGAACAAAAAAATAAAAAATAATATTTTTTATCGCAAAGAGAAATCAAAGATTTGATCACAAAGATAAATCAATAAAAAAAGAAAATTAGATAATAATAACTCTCGCCATATTTTATATATATTAATATATAATATATGTATGCTAGTTTATCAAACTTCCAACTCCATCTTATAAAAAACATCTAAATATATTTAATATGTGTATGCTAGTTTATCAAACTTCCAACTCCATCTTATAAAAAGACATCTAAATTACAAAAATAAAACATTCCAATTTATAAACTGACCATTGTCCAAAAAATTACATCTTATTAATTAATTATTTTTTAATTATGAAAAAGAAAAATGAATAATTTTCAAAACAAGATAGGTATTTTTTCCAAACTACATAAGACATATATTCTCAATTAGTTTAGAAAATAAAAATAAACTTAATGAAGTTTCAATTCCCTCATATTTTCAGTACATAAATTTCCAAGAGATCGACTACTTTAATGATAAAATAAATCCAAAGGTCTTCAGTCCATTACTGGCTCGTTTTATTAGTTACATAACTCTTCATACGACAAACTGTACCAAACGAAATTTTTAGAGATCTGCCTCACGATTACGTATCCAAAGATTCAGTTGACGATGATGTTGACGGGATTCGCAGCTTTCTTTCGTCCGAGAGTTGCTTTGCAAACCTGTTCAAAGGTAAGAAACCATCATTAATATTCAAATCATCGACTAATGCTTTCTCTGTTTTTCATCTCATAATGGAATGAACAAAAACTGTGATTCTTTCTACAGATGTTTACCTGATCAAGGCATCTCTGTTGGTACCATCACCACTAACTTCCTCAAACAATCCCGTGTCTAAATTGACTCTGGAAACATGCTTTTTCAGCAGACCCCTGCCTATCTTTGCAAGTTCCTCAAGGTTTTCCGGAGTAGAGATATCAACAGAGGCTGCATCTCCCGTCAATTCGTTTTCCTATAATAAATCAATTTATGGGTAAAGATCACTTTAAATTTTATGGGTAAAGAACTTCTATAGATGAAGGAATTTATATACCTGAATTCTAAGATAGTTCTTTTCAGATTGAAAGGCTTGGAAGACTACGGACGCATGAATGTCTACCATATCGGAACTTGATTGCATAAAAGTCTCTAAAATTGGCACCCTTCCACTGTTATAGAGCCATCCCAACAATCCCCATTTTGCAACATCGGTGGCTTCGTAAGCGGCTGTTTTGTATCCAGTTCCAAGAGATAGCACCAAAACCTTTGTCTTGTCCTGATTAAAAAATGCTAACCGTTAATAATTGTTGAATTCCCGACATTAAAATAATGTTCTTTGTTTAATTAATTCACCTTTGTTTGTCTTCGCGATACCCAATCATTGTCGCGCTTGAGAGATTCTCTTGTCACTTCATTGATAGCAATTAAAGTCTGCAAATGTTATTTGAAAGTAGAGTCGAAAACATTCGAGTTAGTTGTAGCTAAGTAACAATTAACAAGTAGTGGGGACAGTGGAAAAGTATTACCAGATTGTTAGCAGTCACGCCACCATCTATGAGGTGGAATTCTCTGGGATTGCCGGATGAATCTTTCGTTTCAAAATTGTGGGCAGGAAGATATGTTGGGGCAGCAGACGTACTAATGCATATATCTGATAAATATGCATCTTTTGAGATATCGTCTTTGGCCTGTAGATATCACATGTACAAATGACAATCTATTTATTTAGAAAAAAATAGTATTAATAGAAGCTGATTAAAGAAAAAAGACAAAAGTACCTCAAAGGTAGAGAAAATTATAGGCTGCTGTAAATTGGTATCATAGGTTGGGATAAACACATTAGTTAGTAGTTCGTGCAATCGAATATCAGTCAGTAAATCTTTTATAAGCTTGTGCAGATAATCCCCACTATATTTTGGGCCGCTCGTACTAGCGTAAATTGATTGCAACCATCCCATAAGGCCCCTGGTGAGGATTCATACAAAAATTTAGTTGCCTATATATTTTAAATTTTCGTTCTTTTCTACTAAATTAGAATGCCTAGAATTTGTAGGGCACTAACTTTCCGGGGGGGGGAAATTGAAGGGCACTCCTCCAAATAGAACTTTTTAACTTCCTCGGCCGTATACAATGGTCTTTTTTCCTTGCTTGGAGCAGTTAACATTGCAGTAACGAGTCCTCCTGTGCTTGTCCCCGCCATGACATCGAAATAATCAGCTAATCTGACTTCTGGACCATCCAATTCCTGTAAACGGAATCAAGTTAGTTTTACCAAAAGAAAGCCTTAAAAACAGTAAGCACATGAGAAATAATTTAGAATATGTAACGGCTTAGATCAGATAGAAACAAATACTTGAAGCTGTTTCTCAAGAAATTCAAGAATAGTTGCAGGGATAATCCCCCGGACGCCTCCTCTGTCAATGCTAAGAATGGTGATCATATCTCCATCAGTAGGTGACAGGCTTTTCATGCTTGCCATTGCTCTTAGTTCAAACCAGGACTACGATTACAGGCAAATAATGAATGAAAAGAGCTCTGTGATGGAAACATATTTATAAGTTGTTTTCAGGGCAGATATATGGAAGTAAAATAGAGCACGGGTGCCGGTTAAACACGCGAGCACTGAGAAATTTCGAGTCAACACTAGGGCATGACTAGAGCAGAATTTGATAAAGTCTTCTATAGTAGGTGGTATAGGTACAAGAAATTTCTTGACCAGAGCAAGTGGTTCACTACAGGCCAAATTGATGCCCTCATTTGTTCCAAAATATCAGTCCAATGGGGCCCGTTGTTTCTTAACAAAGGATGATCAAAGACGCTTTCAAGGAAACCTGCATGGTTGATTTCGAGAAATATAAAAAAAAATTGTCTTTTCTTTCAACTTTTTTTTCTTTTTATACGTTTTATTATATTTTCAAAAGTCTCAGTCCAGTGGGGTCCGTTGTTTCTTAACAAAGGATGACCAATCTAATAGATATCTAGACACTTTCAAGGAAACCTGCATGGTTGATTTTGAGAAATATAAAAAATCTTATATTTTTTCTTTGATTATTTTTCATTTTACATGTTTTATTATATTTTCAAGTCTTTAAAGTAGAATTGACTTTAGAGATGTTCACTAATTGGTTGGAGGGTATTCTAGACTCCCTTCCAACCCACTCAAACTAGTACTTTTGGAGACATTTCTAATACATCCATGTAGTCTATTTTTTCAATAAGGTAGGAAATATTGTCCCAACAAGTTAGGGTACCAAAATTAAATGATTTCTTAGTATGTTTTCAATTTTGTAGATAATATGTCCTCATTCAAGTGTCCATTTAAAATTTTAAGGAGAAAAGTGTGCCAACTCTTCTAATTTTGAACAAGGCTTGATACTCTATGTACATGGAATTCATGTATGGCCTTCTACAATGAAACAAAGTCATGATTGTGTCCATGTGGTGGTTGGTAGGTTTCAAATATGAGAAAGAGTAGATTCAAGGGTAACAAAAAAAAAAAATTAATTTCTTCAATATGTACTCTACATCATCTTGAAGCATATTAGTGAGAATGCTTCTAATCTCAATTCACCACCTTTTCTAAAATTACATCTATTTTTCAATACAAAATTACATCTAAACACTGCTACTCTATTGAACAAAGATCAAATCAGTAATGCTTTTGTAAAGATAGTTAAGAACTAGCATATTCCTCCCTATTGAGTGATACAAGTATCTTTTTTCTCTTATTAGTGAAAGTGGTTCCCAAAAAACTAAATTGGACAAAAAATCACTCATTTACTATAGATTATTTGTACAATGGGGATATTACTTCTCAAAGGGGGAATAACTAGTATGATAGACATCTATAGTCATTTGAGGGGCACCTACATGGTTGATTCCAATGATATCAAAATATATTCTTTTAGTATTTTATATTATTTTCTAATCTATACTTTTAGAGGCCTTTGGCTCGTGGAATAGGTTGTATATACTTTTACTAGCTACTTGGAAAGGGTGTTAAAAACTTCCCTCCTAGCAACTCAAACTAGCTCTCTTGGATATTTCTATAGAAATCTAATAATGACCATCATCATTACCTGACTATTTCCTTTATAATTGGTTGAATATATAATTAATTATTCAATCAATTATCATATTTTCTCCATTCATTCGCTATTCATCACTCTTTATTTGCACCTATTTTAAGGATAAACTATTTAACCATTCATTTCCTATAGTCCACCTTAGGAAAATAATTTCAATTATTTTCATAGCTAAGTTGTCCATCCCAATAAATAAATAAATATACTATTTATGTAACTATATTTACTTTATTCACTTTTCATTAAGTGGGATAAAGCTAGTTAACCCCTTAATCCCCCTCTTGAAGATGTTAAATCTTGGTCAACCTCCTCTCAAATCATGCACATTCCTCCAAGGTGTACAAAGGTATGAAATTTGTACACAAGACACGGGCCTTTGTATATGTGGCATGGTACCAAGATCATGTCACATGGTTCAAAGTACTTTCCCATCACTTAAGGGTACCCCTAAGTACCTCTTCCCTTTTGTCCATCTAGTATTTCCAAGGAGAATCTCCACCCATAATTTTGTCCTCAATCTATGTCTTTATATCTCCTCCAACTAAATGAGGACACTTGAAAGGAACTAAATTTTTATGTAGGAAAATTTAAGGGCATGGTCCAAACAAAAATGGTGTAACACCCTTGGTTGCATAGATGGGTCTTTTTACTTACTTGGAGCAGTTAAAATTGTAATAGCAAGTCCTCTTATGCTTGTGCTTGCCATCACATTGAAATAATTATCTAATTTATATCAATAGTGCAAGTAAAGTTTACCTAAAAAAAATCCTTAAAGAAAGTAAGCACAAGATAAACAATTTAGAGTACGTATTGGGTTGGATTGGATATAATTAAATACTTCAAGCCTTTCCTCAATAAATTAAACTAGCAGTCGAATGTACATGCATTTGATGATCAACCGATAGGGGTTCACCACAAATTTCTATTGAGTTGGAAGCAACGAAGGAAGTTGTTAATATATGCAAGTATTAGAGAAAGTAAAGAAAAAGGAAGCATGTTAATAATTCAATATGGAATAACAGGAGGTGAACAATGATAAGGTTTTTTGAATCTCAAGCAATTAATCATGAATAATTTATATTACAATAATTATTTTAAAGTGATTTTAATTAATTACATTTGGTAAATTAAATACAATTTAAATTTTCAAATAATTAGTTTTGGTAATAATAATTATTTCTCTCCAAAATTTAAGGTATGATATAATTTTATGTGCATTTTAGTTTAATAGTTGGCAGGCCTAGATGCACATGTATATTTAACATTTTTCTCTAGGTTAATCAATCAATTTATTAATTATTATTTAATTTTATTAAGATAAGGCAATGCATTCGAAGACTAAGAACCATTTACATAAAAGAGGAAATTCATGTTTGATATGCTTTTCTACGTTAATCAGTAAATTGATTGATTATTATTTAATTATCTTTAAATAATGTAGTCCATGGGAGATTAAGAACTATTTGCATAGAGCGGGAAATTGATCTTTGGATTTATACATCAATATTTCTTAGTTTGAAATTGATTATGAAAATAATCTTAGGAGAATGATTTTTTAATAGAAATTTTCTTAATAAATTAGTTGTGGAAAATTAAATAGAATTAAAATTTTTAAATAATTATTTTTGTTACTAATAATCATTTTTGTCAAAAATCTAATCTATCATATAATTTTATATGTATTATACTGTAATAGTTGTTAGGCCTAGATGCACATCTATATTTGATATTTTTGTCTAGTTGATGAATCAATTGATTGATTATGATTTAATTATTGTAAGGTAGATATGAATACTAATACATGGAAAACTTGAAGTTGTGGATTAAATAACATAAACACTAGAGTTTGTCATTTCACAAGGTAGCCAAAACAGTTGATTTTGTTATGTTAGAACAATGAATATTATCAACTTGCATATGAGAAAACACCTACTATTTTGTGTTTGTTGAGCAAGGCATGATGAGGAAACCACGAAGCCAATAAACTCCATGGTCATTGTGGATATGCTCGAGCAAGCCATGACAAAGAACGTGGAATTTTATCATGTATTGCGGAAGAGAAAATCAATGTTCACAACACATATATTTATGAATGTAATATATAAGAATAGTGAAACAGGGAAACAACAAAAGAAGGATTTTGTAGATAAACATTTATAGCAATTTGAATGAAATAAAAAGTTATTAGTGACCACCATAAGTACTAGAAATAAATAAAAAAAAATTCCTGTGTGGTCCTAGATGATTTATTGCTTTCATGACTCAATAATTTTGTAAGTAAAATCATTATTATCCATGCAGTTTTATTGAATTAAAAGCTATGCCTTGTTTTGTGGGAAAACAATGATTTATTTGACTTCCAAAAAGATATTGTACTCAACCTGTTACAATAAAAATGGAAGCATTAAAAGTAACTAAGTATATGTGCAAAACCATAAAAGACAATGGAAAAGCAAAAATAATTAATGATATTTATGGTCGGCCGATTGAATCTATTTATTGACATGCTAGCATTATATAGTTGGGAGCGGTGAACATTTTTTTGTGGAGCACCCATGTTGAAGCAAATGTATATGTAGCATTGAATTGAAATAATCACCACGTGGAAAATCTAACATCTACACACCAAAGCACTTTTGGCCTATAGGGTATGCAGTCAAAAATGTTATAAAATCCATGAAAAATAGAATAACTTATAATTTCATGACGAATGTCATGAATTTTAAATTCATGACAAATGCCACAGATTTTAGAGCACTTTCCTACATACCTTGTAGGGCAAAATCGCTGCTTTTGGTTCTTCATCTCCACCATTTTAAATGAAATATGTGCTACACAAATATGTATCCAATGAACAACATATCTGATGATATAATTATGCAAATTTCCACCTACAAAAGGAAGATGGTCATTAGCAAAGAATAGTTTCATGGTTTTGAATTACATAGCATGTCATTGAGTATGCTTAATTTCCTACATGGAAAGCTAGGTTCTTGGCAGAATCACATTTCATTGCAAAAAAAAGCAAGGGAAATAATTAATAATATTTACAGTTGGTTAACAAAATCTATTTATTGATAATAGGAAAGTTTTGTACTTACATGTCATGTTGGTGGTTTTCAACAAGAGTGAGCAACATTGGATCAACTTGTTGGAGTAGGAAAGAATATGAAAAATATATTTTACAATACAATAATTTGCTTGTATGCCTATTGCTTATGTGTAACATAATAAAGGAAAAAATATAGACATCAAATAAAATAGATTAGCATTGTTTGTTGTAAATAAAAAGAGATAAAATAGGAGATTTTAAATACATGGGATATTGGCAAACAATTGTGTATAAGTAATGTACTAAAAAATGTTGAAAAGAGAGTTGTGGAAACAATGAAAAATACAATGAATAGAATAGAGTGTGTTTTTTTTGATGGGCAAGTGTGTGTGAGAATTTGTGTTTCTTTGTATACATGCAGCAACAAATATATGATGATAGAATCCAAAAGCACTAAACCTATGCTCGTTGTCCTCCCCACCATATTGGAATCATGAAGCCTCATGGGCTCTAGCCAAACCCCTAAGCAAAAAGGCAAGTAAGGTCCATGGAAAATCTCAAGGACTCTTATCATATATCACACAAAAACAAAAACAAAGAAATTCTAAAACAACTATTGGAAGAGCACTTAAGAATCACAAGTAACTTGACATAGAAAATTTACAATAGACTAATTTGCTTGAATGTCTACTATATTTGTGCAACATTAGAAAGGGAAAAATATAAATATAGAATAAGATAGGTTAGCATTATTTGTTGTAAATAGAAAAAGAAAAAATAGAAGATTTTGAATACATGTGATACTGGTAAACAATTATGTATAAGTAATAATATTGAGGAAGTTGGAAATACAACTATGGAAAAAATGACAAAAATGATGGATAAAATATAGAATATTTTTGGTGGATAAGTGGAAGTGAGAATCTATGTGTCCATGTAGATAAGGAGCAACAAATATATCACGATAAAATTCAGAAGTAGTAAACCCACACTCATTGTCCTCCCTACCATATTGGAATCATGGAGCCTCATGGACTCTAGCGAAACCCCTGAGCAAGAAAGGTAGGTAAGTTCCATGGAAAATCTCAAGGACTCTTACCATATATCGCACAATAAGAAAAATAGAGACATTTAGAAACAACTATTGGAAAAACACTTAAGAATTACAAGTAAAAGATGGTTGGGCCAAGTTGTTGGAGCATGAAAGGATGTGGAATAGAGAATTTACAACACAATAATTCTCTTGAATGTCTATTGTATATGTGCAACATTATAAAGTAAATAATATAGATATAGAGTAAAAGAGGTTAGCAATATTTGTTATAAAAAGAAAGAGATAAAATGAAACATTTTGAATACATGGCATGTTGGTGAAGAGTTGTGTGTAAGAAATCTTCATTGTTATTTGTTTGTATCTTTGTTGCTATACCCATTTTGGAGACTTGAAAGAGATAATCGTTCTCTATGCATGGTTTTTTTACAGTTAAATATTTTCCCTATCGACATATATGTGCGGTGACTTGACCTACATTTTTTAATGGCAATGTGGAGCATGGTAATTACATGGGTTGCTGATGGTGTGGTGCTAGTTCAATAGAAGACTATTGTAAAAATTTCTCGCTTTAGTGGAATGGAGCAACATACACCACTCTAATGTGCTTCCGGGGATAAAGAGTGTGATGCTATCAATAGTTTGTTTGTCTTCTCAAAAGCATGTGACAGTGGTGTCTGGTTTCCATTCATAATCACATAAATCAATGCTCATTTTCCTCCCTACCATATTGGCATCATGAAGCCTGACGAGATCTAGCCAAAGGCCCAAGCCAAAGGAGTTAAGGTCCATGGAAAATCCCATGGAGTGTTATCATAAACCATAGGGAAAAGGAACGTGCAGAAAGATGGGTGTTTTGAGCCAAATTCTATAACATTGTAGTGTTTTATATGGGTTAAGAAGTACATAGAAAAGTGATATCCTAGCAAAGAAAAAACATAATGAGATTTGAAGATAGTTAGAAGAAGATTGGTAAGTGGAATATATAGAAGAATGGAAAATAAAGGAAAGAATATAATAAAACATATTCACGTGCAACACAAGTAATTTATGTAACAATTGACTGAATGTGCTTGTAGCTTTAACTACAAAAGGTAACAATAGTTGCATTATCTCTTATTTGTTGAACTTTATATCTTTAGCTGATAGGCTATTTGTTTGAAGTTGCTATTTCCTAAGAAGACAACATTTAATTTTGTAGTGTCAAGCTTGAAACAGATGAGGGGAAAAGGATATCATGAAAAATATTGATATAAGATTCAAGCTACATTATTTCATAGTAGATATTGAAAACAAATAGAGGAATTATATAACAGGTATTAGAATAACATTTGTTTGGTAGTAAATATCACACACAAAGAGGAAAATTGTATTGATTGCCCTGGAAGATAGACAGATACATAGGCACATATATATATATGTACTCAATTCCTTGATTGATATATAAAAATACCCATATAGGAAGATATACATATGCATATATTTAGACAAAGATATACATACATATGTATATCTAAACAGGTTTGCATATTATGTTTATGTGTAATTATGTAGACTGTGATTTTAAGTAGAGTTTAAAGTAGCATGTATTTAAGTGTTGTCTATGCTCTATAAAAATCATGACTATACAGTTATATCATTGAGTCATATAGTATTGACATGTTGATAAGAACAAAGCATTTAATTGTGTAGTATGTGTAACATATTGATAATGCTAAAATGGCTCTTCTAGCAATGCAACTGAATCAATATATTTTCTTGCATATTTTGCAATACACTTCCCCACACTGTAACATTGAATATTGCATTTACTTCTTGTTGCACAATTACACCATTATACATAGATATACATATACATCTATACATGTACATATATACATGTACATATATAGATACATATATATGCATATATATACATATATATACATGCATATATTGTAAAGTTGGGCTCCACTATTTACCATTAGATAATATAGAGAAATAGGAAAATTGTAAAGAACTATTAGGGAAACACTAGAGAGAGCGACATACATCTGAATCTTAATTATCATCTTAATACCTCTTACAACTATTACATAAACTGCTTGGCTTCTACCAATATGTTGCATGATACTCTTTTTCCATCATCTATTCAAAGCTTTCTATAACAAACTATTATTTGTCATTGTTATTTTTCTTTGTAAGGCAAGAAAATGTATTGGTTAAGTTGCATTGTCAAAAGAGCCATTGTGGTGTTGCTTGCATATGAGGCTGTTATAAGAATAGTCATCCTTGAGTTCATTCTATAACACATCTGAGAGTTTTGAAACTATTATGCTGTGAACTCTATAAGTCATTTTACATGGGTATTTTGTATAAATCTTCTGTCCATCATATTGAATACCAAATAATGCAGCTTAAACTTCCAATTAATCATGTGGTGCTATATGCATTTTGCATAGATCATTGCATCCTATAATTGTTGCATAACATAGAGAAAATAAGTACTACCTTGGAGAATTGGGTTTGAATAATTGATTTGGGAAGTTGGAAGGATAGACGCATTTGTTGATGTTTATATAGTTCTGTTACAATTTCCCTAGTTCATTATATGTAAAGATGGGTTGGGGATGGTGGAGTTCATGTCCTCAATATGTGGAAGTTGAGTGGTAAGTTTTTTTTCACACGAGGCTGGAGCTTAGAAATTACATGGGTTGGGGTGGTAGAGTTGGTATCCTCAAACAAGGTAAATACAATATTCAATATTGCAATATGGGAAAGTATACTTTGATGAAGTTATGATGTTGAAAAAACCATTGTGGTGATGGTTTGGTAGCAGACTATTGTTAAAATCATATATGGCTCCATTTTTTAGCAAATTGGAGGGCTTCAAAAGTGTGGTGGTGTAGAATCTATAAGTGATTTCACATGGGTACCTTTTAAAATCAATTTTGTATGGACTGTGCTTGGCACTATGCTTCTATATGGATGAAGAAATAGCAGTTAAATCTTGTTTCTTTTGCCTAAAAAGTAATTGTTCTTGGAAAGATGAGAAGGTAACTGTGGGAACATAGACAAATGTACTATTGAGAGTAGTCTATGGGCCGTGCTTTTTTATTGTGCCTACTCTAAACATTATGGAATATCTCTTTTGCAAATTCTCTATTTGACTGCTAAATCTACTCCTAGGAAATGTAGCTTGAATTTTTTATTAAGCCAATATAGGTTTCATGGAAAAGAAAGTAGCTACAAATTTGCTAGCAAGGAGGGCACCATTTTTTTCCTTTGCGGTGACGTGGGCACTCATAAGTACATGGGTTGGTAGTGGTGGAGAATGGTGTCATTGTAACGGGGAAGGTGAATGGCAAGTGTTTGTTGGCATGAACGTGAATGCATCTTCCCATCGGCGTACAAGGGCAGAGGTGGAAGTAAATGCTTTATTGAATGTTTTCATGTGGGAAAGCATACTTTGATTAAGCTGTATTATCAAAAGAGCCATTATGGTGTGGGTGAATTGGATTTGTTGATGCAGGAACACTATAGCTAATGGGAACTTGTGTAGTTTTTTTTTTATGCGACATGGAGCTTGGTAATTACATGGGTTGGAAATGGTGCAGCTAGTCAGCTCAATATAAATGAATTGAATTCTTGTGTATAATATTTAGTAACAAATAAGTGTTATTCTAATAATTTCCATACAATTCCTCTATTATAGTTGAATATATATGTGTAAGAAGTACAAATTATATGGTTCCTCACTTGCCCACAACATTGTCTTCATGAAGCCTTATTGGCCCCTAGGAAATTGCGAGCCAGGTAAAGCATGAAACACTGACCACAAATGTGATGGTGTTTCATTATATATTAGAGAATCGTGAAGTTGATAAAAAATTGATATGTTCTGGACATGTATTCATTTTCCTAGAGTTCTTTTGGCTCCAATAAAATTTTAGGAAAAGAGAATGCCTCATAAATAACTATAGAAAATTGAATTCTACAAATGAAATACATATAATTTTGTTTAAAGGAAGAGAACAAAGAAACAACAAAGGTTTTGTTTCAAAGCATACACTATATAGGAATAACTCTATAGAAATACTTGATTTTGGTATGTTTTGGAATGTATGTAACCATGCAAAAGGAAAGGGGAAAGCATACAACTTTGCATTGCACTGAAGGATGTCTAGCCTTGCAATAAGAGAAGGGTTAAATCCATAAGCTAGTAAATTATAAATTTACAAAACAAAACTATAACAATATATATCTGTGGTTAAGTATGTATGAAATGGCCAAAAAGGTAGAGGAAAAACAACTTACAACAACAATATGTCTGTGACGTAGTGAAGAATGTAGAACACAACACTTGTTGAACATCTAATCGACAAACCAGTGGAAGTGCATGACAAGTTTTCACCATTCTACACCCATCAAGCAATGCAACCAAAGTAAAAAAATGGAATATAAAGAAGACCATATATGTCTGAAAGGAATACAAACAAAGAATTCTATACATCAACATTATACATATAGATATACACATACATATACATATACATGCGTATACATATACATAAACATATATATACACATACACATACACACATATATACATATACATACATGTACATATACATATAAATATACATATACATATAAATATACCTACAAACATACTTTTCACCCTTCATTTATTGATTCTAGTTATCTCTATGTAGCATTGGCATTATACTTATTACCATATGACCAGTTTTAGTTAAATGATCTTTGTTTCTTCAAAAAAAAAATGGTTAGGGTCACTAATAGTTTCACGTCTTCCATTATTCATGTACCTGGCACTAAATATTATAGACAAATAGAGAACGTGCTTCTTGAGGGCTTTTACTCATAGCTTGGAGCTTACCTCTTAAACAAAGGATTTTCCTAAATGTTACTCATTGGTGAATAAGCTTTGCAAAGAAATTATTAATTTATTATTTGTAAGGTAGCTGTTATATAGTAAATGTCTTTTTAATAGGCTTTTGACACTTTCCTTTCTCAAATAGTAAATTTCTTTATAGTAGATTGACTATTGAATTGAGAAGCGAACTGTTATATAGATTGGTCCAGGCATGAGATAAGTTTATCTCTGGCCCAATTTTCATATTCATTAGACCTGGAAGCACATTTATTTATTTATTTTTCATTAAATTTAGATCTGAATGGCAACCAAGAACCAAGAGTGATTAGCATTCAAAGAAACTTTAAATCAAATACAATCTCATTAAACTAATGGAATAAATAATTTATGACTCTTGATTTTAGCATAATGAAATAACTTATAACATTCATGTAGATTTTAAATGTGACATAAAAAAGTTTATTCTCAATGATTAGCCATATACAAAATATTTAATATATATTAAATTATATTGTAAAGTATTGCCTATATAGAAAATATTAGAAATATATGTGGAAATAAATTGTTCAGTTGTCTTTAAAATTGTAATCTATGTAAAGATATCATATAACCATCCAATTGATTTGAAATATTTGAAAGCAAGAATGACAACAAAATTGATGCACCATGCTATAATAAAAAAGATAGTAGGTCAATAAACATGCAAATATGTAGATGCAAACATAGGTATAAATTATGTCCATATTTCTTAAACAGAAGTCTTAGCATGCCATAGTCAACATTTAAAATTAAAATCTATGAGAAATGATCAAAAATAGAAAAGAATAGTCAAAGCATAGGCTTGCTAGTGGAGCCTTTTTTTGGAGTAGGATTAGATATCTTCATTATGTTTGCAAGCAATAGTTTACACTCTACTTCAAAATCAACTTTCATTACTTTGACAATCATTGTTTTCAGTCATTCCTCTGAATTATATGTTTCTATTCTAATCAAAGCAATAAATATATATGCTTTACAAACAAGGCCTTTAATAACAACAACAAGATCTGTTGTAGAGTCAAAGCTTTTCTGCAATGTGTAGAGGCCTTTTGTTGGGATCTGCAACAAACTAGTGGTAGCTTCATCAAAAGCAACACACGAAAGGCTTCCTAAATGGTCTTGTAGCTTTAACTGTAGAAGATAGCAATAGTTGCATTCCTCAATTTCCATCTAGCAATGATCACAAAACCAAACATTAGCACAAGGGCGTGAGCATTTCCTGTTGCATTCTTTACCATTAACAAATAAGGGGATAGTAGGGTAACAACAAGACTCAGTTTTTGCAATTTGAATGGTTGCTTTAAAATGGCTTCAACAGTCTCTTTCAAATGGAGGTAGTTGTTTAAGATAAATGCAATAGTAACTCTATCATTTGAAGGATGCAACCTTTGAGGTGTAGAAGAAGTTGAAGCTACTTGGTCTGCTTTAATTGGCCCCTTGGATCTAAGAGTGTTTTCCTTAGGAATAGAAGGGTTAATCTTAAGGATTGCTCCTATTGATGTGTTGATAACTTTTCCATTAAAGTAGCCTACACAACCACTATGGATAGCAACAATGACTATTTCACCAGAAAGGTACATCCGCTCCAAGGTATAACCTTTTTCTTGCTAGCTTGTGCCCCACAAATTAACATCAATGAAAGAAGCAGAGACATCATTTAGTTTTATGGTTTGTCAGATTTTTTTAGTTCTATTTCTCCTATGAATAGTTGAAATGTACCCAACATGCACTACAATGCCAATAATATCAACAAAATTGTTATCATTATAGTTGCTTATTTCACTAATTAGCACAAAAGTAATTTTTTTTTGGGACAAGAATCTCATCTTCACATTGTTTTATTGTTGATTTTTTATCCAAAATAGTCACAAGATTACTATTTAATTTATTGATTTTTTTATTGGCTTCCTTGACCAATCCCCTCGATATTAAATAAGTAAACCCCACCTCAACTCGACCATAATGCAATTCAGCAATATCATCAAAACAAGTAATACACATTTTTCTCCCCTCTCTATAATGTCAAAACTAAACAATTACCCTTCACCTCTTTGTTTTTGGAAATGATGCATCTCCCTAATATGTGTTACATGCCCTTTCACTATCAAAACATTTTGATAAATTTTCAAAGCTTTAATAGGTCTGAACT
>VDFB02353493.1:409936326-410123826 GCA_007258455.2 Sequoia sempervirens | reverse complement strand
ATACCTCTTTTAGAATTTCTCTATTTCTCTATAATATTTAGTGTGAGATGATGCAACTCAAATTCTTCGATAAAATTAAGAAGATTCAACTATAGTTGCCCCTATAGCAACGGGTATCAAGCCAAAAATTCACAGTGATAACTACAATCAATAAAAAAGGGCCACAAAAATTACTCACCCCAACCATATTTTAAGAAGATTTAACTGCAATTTCCCTAAACCTATAGTAAATAGAGCTCCCAATGTCAAAGATATACACAGATAATCAAAACAATAGAAAAATAGCGAGAGAAAAAAGATTTAACTACAAAATGCCAAAATTGCATAGCCATAACTACAAAAATTAAGCAGGGGCTACAAAAGTCACTCAGCCCAACCATATCTCTTTGATAATAGGAAGAAATATAGAAATTGTAAAAGAGATATTAGCATAATACTCAACAGCCAAATATTAGTTACCCTAACCATATTTTTCCCATGAAAGTAAGAACATTTAAATGCAATTTCTCCACCTGCAAAGAGTAGTAATCTCTTTCAAGTCTCAAAAATTGCTATAACGCCAAAGATAGAAACATATAAGAAGAACACATTAACAATAAATTAATCTTGTATGAAAAACACCGATGCAAACATCAGTAGAAGGCCACAACCTCCATTGAAAATTCAAGCTACATCACCTAACACTAAATATTATATAGAAATAGAGAAATTGTAAACACCCACCAAGGCAATTTTATCTCCAATATGTCAATGGTTTCACACAACCCTAAACCCTACACACAAATAGCTATAATTCCTCCTATGGTAATAGTTGGAACACCAAAGATATACACAAATAATCAAAATAATAGACCAACAATGAGAGAAAGTAGATTTAACTATAATTGCTCCTATGGTAATAGGTATAAAGCCAAAGAAACATATAACAAGAAGACATTAACAATAAATTAATCATTTATGCAAAACACCCATGTATAATAGAGTATAACCCCACAAGCTTCATTGAAAATGAAAAAAAAACCATGTGTATGTCAGCAAAGATGCACAAAGTATATATATGTGTCTACATATGTATGAATAAACAAGGGCCACAAAAATCACTCAACCCAACCATATCTTTTTGACAATAGGAAGAAGATTTAATTGTAATTTCCTTGAAGCCACATTAAATACAACTCCTAAACCCAATTATACGTAGCAATAATCTCTGCAAAATGAGTACAACCCTGTACTTCACTAAATATTATAGAGAAATAAAGAAATTGTACAAGAGGTATTAGGATAACACTCAACATCCAAAAATTAGTAACCCTATCCATATTTTTTTGATGAAAGAAAGAAGATTTAACTACAGTCTCTCCACCCCCAAAGATCGATAATCTCCTTCAAGTCTCAAAAATGGGTATAACGCAAAATATAGAAACATAAAACAAGAAGACATTGACAATACACTAATCATCTATGCAAAGCACCCATGTAAAAATCAGTATAACCCCGCAAGCTTCATTGAAAATTTGAGCTACATCACCACAAATAAAGAAATTGTAAAAGACATGCTAGAATAATTCTAGACAACCACCAAAGTAAATTTATCTCCAATATGTTAATGCTTTCATACCACCCTAAACCCTACACACAGATAAATACAATTTCTCCCATGGTAATGGCTATGACAAAAAAGATACACACAGACAACCAAAACAATCTCGAAAATCTCGAAAATGGGTATACACATAGACAACCAAAACAAGAGACCAAGAGCGAACAAATAACTAACCCTAACCCTATTTTTTGAAGAAAGAAAGAAGATTTTTGTGCAATTTCTCAATACATAGAGAACAATAATCTCTTTCAAAAATACAAAATGGGTATAACGGAAAAGATACAAACATATAATAAGAAGACATCAACAATAATGAACCATCTATGTAAACTACCCATGTAAAAGGACTTACAGATTCTAGAGCACAAGTTTTTTCAATCTAGAATAAAATGGTTTGCGAACAACCTACTATCAAACTAGCGACGGAGCTGAAGGACACAGTTTTTTACAATAGTCTACTATTAATCCACCGACAAAGCCGTAGGCAAGAATTTTTGCAATGGCCTCCTATGAAACCAATACCACAATGGTTGTTTTGACAATGCAACTTAATCAAAAATTCTCCTATTGTGATGGCAGCAACATGAAAGATACACATAGATAACCAAAACCATAAAGAAATGGAAAAAAAATTACTAACCCTAAGCATATTTTTTTACAAAAGAAAGAACATTTAACTGCAATTCCTTTATCGATACAGAACAATACTCTCTTTCAAATCTCCACAATGAGTATAACACCAAAGATACAAACATTCGACAAGAAGACAGACAATAAATTAACCATCCATGCAAACCACCCATGTAAAATGACTCATGAATTTTGGAGAACACTAGTTTTCATTCTGGTATCAAACCAGTGACAAAGCTGAAGCCAATGATTTTTTTCACATTCGTCTGCCACAAAATTAATACCATAATTGTTGTTTGCACAATGCAACTTAATCAAAGTATGCTTTCCCAGACTGCTACGTTCAATATCGCATTTAGTTCATCTACCTCCATCGTAAAACCACATAACGCATTAACCATCAGGTGAGAAAGCACTAACCATTCACCTTTCGCCTTTCAAGGAGACCACCTCCACTGTCACCAACACATGTATTTGCAAAGGTCTATGTTGAACACTTACCATTCACCTTGCCTGTTACAATGACAAAATTCTCCATCACCACCAACCCACATAATAACCAATGGCCACATCACCACAAAAAGAAAGGTTCCCTCCCCACCAGCTATCAGACCACCAACACTAGCAAATCTAATTCATAGCTAGGCTAATGAAAATCCAGGTAGAAACTTCAAACAAAATAGCCTATTGACTAAAAATAGTTGTAGGGATAACCTTCCAAATGCCTCCTCCATTAATGCTATGAATGGTGATCATATATCCATTAATGGGTGAAATATTTTCTATGGTTTCCATTGCAATTAGTTCAAAAAAGGACTATGCCTATAAGTAAATATTGAATTAAATAAAATGATCCATGATAGAAATTTTTTTGAAATTAGTTCTTAGGGTACCTATATGAAATTAAAATAAAATCATATGTTTGAGTTGAAGACATGAGCATGATGAATTTCCATTCCACAGTATGTGAAATTATATGCTTTTGAATTGAAATTTTATTGAAAATATCATTCATGATTATAATAGTTATTGAATAAAAAATAATCTAATAGAAATCTAGAGCAATTTAGGGACATCTACATGGTCAAATTCAAGAAATACCAAAAATCTATTTTCATTTAAAAAATCTAGTAGGCTTCTCTTCAAGAAATACAAATTAATTATCTTGGACATCTTTTCAATTCAATTAAGTAGTCTAGTTTTGTCCAACAAACTAGGATGTATGACCATAAAAAATTGGAGCATGAAAGTGCATAGTATTTTTGTAGCTAGTTTATCTCTATTTGGCTATCCATTTCAACTATCAAGGAAGATTCATGTTTGGCGAATCTCCCAATTTCTAAGAACCCTATACACTCTATCTCCACATATTTCATTTTAGGCCTCCAATGACCGAACATAATCATGACTATGATTATGTGGTGGTTGGTATATATTCAAACATGGGAAAGAGTAGAATCAAGGGCCACAAATGAAACATTTATTCATTTGATATGGAACCCATACCATATTCATTAAAAAATTGGTGAGATTTCTTTTGACCATTATTAGACAACTTAGATATTAGTTTATATTTTCATAGGGGATAACTAAATATAATCACTAATAATCTATTTAAAAGAGATAAAGTCACTAATATTCTTGTAATACATTGTAGAATTGATAAATTCCTCTCTACTAGGTGGTACACGTAGGACAATTTCTTAATTAGGCTAAGTTGTTCACTATAGGTCAAATTCAACAAAATTTCCCTTATTTGTTACAAAATGTTGGTGTAATGGGGTCTATTATTTCTTAAGAATGACCAATCTAATAGATATATAGAGTAAGTTAGAGGACACTTCTGATAGGCCAAAAATAGAGTAAAAAATACAAGGGATTAATAACTAGATTTAGCTTGGTCTAAGTGTCAATCTAGGGAATGTAAACTTGTGAAATATGTCATGACTATATGCACAAGGGTTACAAGTCGTGAGTTGAGAGGGGATAAAAATTCTTTCTTAAACTCAATCAATTACCTAAGTTGAAAATCATATTAATGTTTCTATTCTTCTTATGATAGGAACTGCTACAAAAATTTTTACTAGTTTTGCAATATTTTTGTAACAAGAATAAAAACAATGTTTTTATTAGATAAGAAAGGAAGGGCCTTGATCCCTTACAAACTAAAAAATAGAGCCAAACAAGAGAATCAACGAGACAAAAATAGGTACCAACAAAGACCAACTAGAAGCAACATACAACCAGAGAACAATTCAAGAAAGAGAACTTGAACCAAGCACAACCTCTAAGGGTGAGTTAAATGAAACTGTAGTCTTCTTAGAAAAAAATTCCTCATTTTGTGAACAATTGTCCAACGAGAATCATAAACTAAAATTGAGAAATTTTGATTAGAATGGGAAGACTCCCCTCTAGAGTAGTAGACAAAAGAAACAACATTTACTTTAGGTGAAGCATTTGAAACTAGGCTAGGAACAACCAAATCTAGAGACTGCATAGCAGTATCCATAGGAAGAGCATCAACCATCACATCTGAATCAAGTAGAGTAGAATGAACCTACATAGAAGGTTTTGAAACTTTTTCTAGAACAGAGGAAGGTATAGGAGGAGCAACAACTACCTCATCAATATTATTTTTCTTCATAGAAGGAGAAGTAGGCCTTGATTCTTCATTAGAAGAAGCTAAATCAACAATAGGATGCACTATTAAGTGTTAACAAAGAGAGTTCTTCCACCAAGTAGTAGAGGAAGTAGGATGAGAGCCATGGGAATAGTCATGAGCCAAGTGACCAACAAAAAAACAACATCTGCAACAAAAAAGGAGACCCTCATAGAACATAATCTGAGACCATGACCAAGCATTAACTCACAAAACTAACTCACTAGGTAGAGCCTTTGAAAGATCAACCTCCACTAGGATCCTAGAAAAGGAGGTGTGAGTAAAATTCTTAGAAGCCATAACCCCTTTCAAGAATTGACCTATAGCATTACCAATATCCTCATACACAGAGGAGCACCATAACTATAAGGGAAAGTAAGGCAATCTTAGCCAAATAGGTACTACATCTAAGGGTTCATTCAAAGGGTTGAAAAAATGAACCCGAGGTCTAATGGAGAGGGGATGAGAGTCCCAAACCCACAAACCATAGTATAAACCAGCCTACCTATCCTTAGGAGAGTTGAAACTCATAAAAAATACCCCTAGTAGAAGGGTAAATCTCCAACAGACCATCAACTAGAGGATCCCAATGGTTGGTGATCTAAAGGTGAAAGTCAGAGAGGGAAGGCCACAATTGGAAAAATCTACAAATAAGTGCATTCTTGGAATAAAAAGCAATATTTTCAACAACTTCCTTACCTAGAGAGACAACAGGAGCAACATTTGCACATGAAAAGGGACACATAGAGCCCTCCCTTGGCTTCTTTAACTTCACAACATCAAAAAATGATGCTTGGGGACTAGGGTGAGCACAAAGGCTCCTGAGAGAGTTTGTGGATGTCCCATCCACACCCACACCATTAGCTGGGGATGAACATGTAGCCATAGCAGCAACATTTGTTGGGGAGGAACCTACAACCTCCACAAAACTAATCATTTTCTCTACACCCTAAACAAATCAATTCCCAGCCACCAAAGGTCCCATGCCACACTATAGAGGAAGTGACGTTGAGGAACGAAAGAAAAAATCCCAGGAAACATCCATAGGAATGGGAGAGTTAGAGAGATTGACAATCAAATTGCAGCCAGGCGACAAGGGTTGCACAACCGGGTGGGAGGTACCTAGGATAGAAGAATTCAAAATCTGCGCTAGGCGAGAGAGACTAGAAGCTTCCATTAGGAGATTATATCTTGTTATTTCAATTTTTTGTGACAAGAACTATGTAGAAACTATGATAGTAAATTCACAAAAACAAGGCTTAGGCAATAATTACCAATCACGAAAAGGTGCTACCACAATAATGGGTTACACTTTCTAGGACATCCTATTTTTTTCCTAAATCACATATTTTTAGAAAATATAATGATTAAACCTTTAAAGTTTCCATTTAAATGATTTTAATTAAAGAGGGTTTGATAAAACCTCCTTGGATAGAACCCCATTAGTTTTAAACCATACCTATAATGGAGTCTCCTCTACACTTATCAAAATTCTCATTAAAAACCACTTTTGATTTACCTTTTTGGAAATCAAATAAATTCATTTAAAATTTATGTTTTTTAAGCATGTAGCCCTTATTATAAGCTTCCCAAAAATTATAATTTTAAATATATCTAATTTGATTACTATAATATTTATTTTTTATTTCTTGTGAATGTAGGTTTTTCAATGAACATCAAGTTATTTGTTTCACACATATGAAAAATAGGACATTAAAGAAAAAATTCTAAAAAATACATGTGCATAGGTATTGATGTCCTTATTCCAACAAAAAAATAGTTAATTCAAATGCATACAAAAAGAGTTATGATGTTCAAAGTACACCTCTATCCAAATTATAATTACTTTGACTAAGTGAAAAATTAATTAAAAAATATACACGTAACAAAAATTATGAAAAAATATCCATGCACTAGATATTGGTATGACAAATTTGTATTTTAAAAGTTAGAATTGTATACGTTCTATAAAAAAAAGTTATGTGGTCCGAAGTAAACATCACTTTTTAAAAATGTTGTTTAGTAGAAAAAATAAGTAATTAAAAATTACATAAAAGGATTCATAATTTATTTTCTAACTTTTTTACAAAAATATAATTAGAATCTACACACAAAATATCACAAATCACTAGTTTGTTTCATCTTCAAATTCTTAATGGTTTAGCTTCTATAGGTGTAAGAAAGTGAAGATTTGGTGAAAATTGTTGATTTCAATGTCAAGTTTGGCCAAAAAGTGTAATCCATTATTGTGGGATCACCTAAAAGCCATTGTAATTAATTCTACAACATCAAAATAAGAATCAAATCATTAATATGTATGTAAGTTATTAACATGCATCAAACATAGAAACATAACAATACAAAACATAAGCAATTCGAATCATAACACACAAACACATACCTTGCAAAAAATAAACTATTTGCACTCCATCGATGGCTGAAGAGTGGGTACCCTAACCCCAATCAATCAATGTATATAGAGGTTACATATTTTTTGAAATAAACTTGAAAATGCTTCTCTTTATAATAATATTGGGGTATGTGCCAGATCATCATGGAAAAAATAGGCCCTTAAGTGACAAAAAATTTAGAAAAATCAGAGTTAAGCAACTTGATGTAAAAATTTGAATAAGTTATCTATATTATTTCAAAAATATGTAAGAATAGAATTTTTGGACTCAAGGAACATTGAGAGGGGGGGTGAATCAGTGTTTAGCAAAATTTAAACTTCAATTTAGATCATAAACCATTCACAATAGTTAAACTAAAATAAACATGTAAATACATGAGAGAGAATCAAAACATCCTAACACCAAGATTTTTATGTGGAAACCCTATTAGGGGAAAAACTACAGTGGAGATTAATCCACAATTTATACTATGTTAAAAGTATGAACAAAAGGGAATGTACATGCACTCAGGAACACTGCCTAGAGCTCACTGCTTAGAATAAGGAAGGCTCACTACCTTACAAAATGTTTGTGATTAAAAAAAGAAATTCAATTGAGAAAATAGCATCTCCTAATGCCTAGATTTAGTTCCAATGAAGCTCAATAGATGATCTTCAGCCCTTCTGATTGATTCTGTATTTCTGCTCTACTCTACTCTTCTCTTCTTTGTTTTTCTAGCCTTCTAAAACTATGCATAGATTGCTCAATTACCCTTCTAATACTCACACACACATCTATTTTTCTCCTCACACACATTTTCACGCTTCCACATTTTTTTTCATACCCAAAGTGAATTATCGATCTCATATATATATCCACTAGCAAGAATTTAATTACTATATGTCAGCTTTAACAAAATATAATATTCTCCACATGTCAGCTCAAATCATGAACAATTTATAATGTGAACCCACACAAGTTGGCCACAACATAGTTGGGACCCAAAATAAAATTCCCAAACATAGAAACAGTTAAACAATCATCCCTTATACATCTATGGCATGCTACATTGACTAGGTTGGCCATAATGAATAAATAGACAGAAAAACATCCTTGCAGATCACTTTACTTGTACACCAGTTAACAAGACTTAACAAAAAGATAAAATAGATGCATAGAAAACTATCTTGGGGATCCACAACACAAAATGATGATCTAGTGAAGTATATAGACTGACATACTAACCAAAAATCATGTTCTTCATGTTCTCTTCTAGTAATACATTGCACTTAACTTTAACTACCGGTATGACCAGGTTCAAATCTACATACCACAATAGTGACTTCAATTTCCATCAATGACAACACTAGAATCCATAACAATAATCTCCCCAAGCCATATGCCAACAATCAAGCCATATGCGAACAATCTCTCCCTTTTCCATTGATGGAAACACTTAGTGAAAAATGACTAAGTGTCAAAACAAGAGATACACTACCAAACTCCAAAATTTCAAAACACAAAAAATCATTGCTCCCCCTTAGGATGTGAAGGAATTTTTCATTGCATTCTCTCCCCTTTAACACCAATGACAAAAATTTACTACTTTGTCTCCCCTTTTTCTAGTATTCTTACTACACTTTCTTCCTTTTTTTCGCTAAAACAAAATTTTACTACTCTCTCTCTCCTTCTTTGCTAAATAGAAATTTGATCAAAATTTGGAAAACTATAACTATTGCACAAATCAAAAAATTATTTTATACTTATATTTCATCTCTGGAAGGAATTTCTTCCAAGCATCTACAACAATCCCAATAATTATTATTAGACTGTTATTTTCTAATGTTCGGTTGATGATTTGAATGAGGGATTCCAGAATTGTAATTGCTTCTTCCAACTTATCTCCTTTCCTCAAGACTTCAATCAGCTACTCAAATCTGCATTTAGTTTGATCCTTCACTTTCCAGAAAGTTTCCACAAGAGTGTTTTTGGCAAAGTGAATCTTTGCGTGCCCAACTTGCAACTCATGAATTCTTTTCTTTACTGCTCCATCTTGGTCCTAAAACATATTGTAGTCCTAACCAATTTTATTGAATTCACTTTCAATTTTCTCTATCTTGTCTTTATATTTTCCAACAACATGAGGCCAATTTAGACAATAATTGTAGATGTTATTAGCTGAATTGATGCACTACCTTAGCATATTCATTTTCTTTTTCAGTTTTGTAAGGGATAGATTGAACTACTCCTTCAAATGTAAGATTATTTCCTCCTCTTTCTTATCCTGAGAGTTAGAGGCCACAAATTCCTTAATACACTCAATCAACTCTTTAGGGAATACATTTTGCAAACTTTCCAATTCAATGTTATTCTGCACAAAGTATCTGCCTAGAGTACTCTCAATCAGATCCTGGTCATATGAGGGTCGATCTAACCACATGTCAACAATCTCTTGCATCATCTTTCTCTTGAACTATTTGTAGTATCTTTGTTTTGAATAAAGTTCCTTCTTCTTCATTTCCTTTAGCCATTATTTCATCTGGGTCAACTGATTTTGTTTCATCTCTTGGAGTGTATTCATCAGAGTCTTCATCAAGTATGCTCACAATTATCTATTCTTGTCCTTTTCATTTAGATTTTGGAGACTTGAGTACTGGAGGAGTATCATCAACAAACTCTATTTCTCTTTTTTACTTCATCTTCGTCTTACCAAAGATGATCCAACTTCAATTGTTTTTACTAGAAGAGAGATACCAACTACTCCAAAATTTCCTAACAAATCTCTAAAGAAATTTTCATAAGCTTGCTCACAATTTTCCAGAGTATTGAAATGCTTAATTTTTTTCTTATAGACTGGTTCACTCTCCTTCCATACAACATTATCATTTTGTGACAAGCAATTTAGAAAATACATCATGACACATATGATCAAAGTGCCAAACTTGAAAGGATAATCTACATCCATTGTTAATTGCACATTCTCCATTGGTTGAACTTTCAGCAAACTACATAGGTCAAAGTCTTGGTCCTCCATTATCATCTTCTGCGAAATGTAAACTGCACCTGTAGAGGTTGATCCTTCCCTGTTTTCGTATGAAATTCCATATGTAATGTACCTTGTCAATGAATCTTTGATCGTTGAAATTACCAGAGCCCTCTGATCTCCTATTACACCAGTTAGGGTTTTGACTTCCTTTTTCCGAATTGACTTCTTCTTTGGAATATCTCCAACATTGCATAATATAGTTAAGTTTCTAATCACTTCCTTCAAAATAAGATAGGGTTTGTCCAAATTTAGAGTGTCTTCATTCAATCTGCTCAAGATGAACCTAACCACTTCTGCATTGTCAAAATAAGGAAATTCGTTCCAAATGTCCAAACTCCTATATTTCACTCCTTTGAGCCACTTCAATTCACTGGTAGGCAACATATCTCTTACATGCTTGATCTTCCTGCTACTATATTCATCCATACTCACAATTCCCTTGATCTGCTTCATTTTCCATACCAAACAAGATTTTTCTATTGAGCACAAATTTAGAAATTCTACAAATGAATGGAATACCTAATGAATTCACCACTGAATTGACTTGAATCCTTCAAAAATTTTCTCTAATGGCTCTTTCACTATTCTTTTTCAATGCAAAGAGACAAATGAGGGTTCCAAATATCCTTTTATAGCTTCGCAAACCTAACCTTTTTACCACAATAAATGCTCTACCCTAGGAGTTCTAGTTACATTGCTCTCTCAGACAACAAGAGAAGAGTCCATCTTTAGACCTTTCAAATCTTAACTTACCGAATAAGTGATCATGAATAAATTTTTTGGCTGATGGAACAACTACTTACAACTTCCTGTATTTCAATGCCAACTATTGACAAGGGGGGCAAAGGATTTTTCTTGAAAGACTCCCCTAAGGCTAATGGCCTGAAATCAGTTTCCAGAGGAATTACTAGAGGGATTACCAATGGTAGCTTTTGGTACGGGATTTTGAAATTCACTCTTTTTTACCCACGATTTCTTCATCTAATCTCTTATGTCTTCCACATTCAGTTTTCCTTTTCATTTGTCATCTTTCTGTGAAATTCTTCCTTGATATATTGGACCTCTTCTATCCATATTTCTATTTCTGTAGAATCTTACAATGTGACCAAATCTGTTGCAATTGTAACACACTAGATTTCTTTTTCTAGACCATTCATTCCATTGACTTCCCCTTGATTTGCATTGATTAGCAACATATCCAAATTTTCCATAGATGTAGCATTTAACATTCCTTATACTGATAGCAATACTTCTACATTCAATTAACTTATGAACAAACTTATTGCAACTAAAACACTGACTAGGAAATGGTGGATTGCTTGAGCCTACTTTTCTTCTACATTGAGAAGCCATATGACCAAATTTATTGCAAGAAAATAAGTAACCATTAAAATTTTGAGCAATAGGTTATCTTATTGGATACCTTCTGCCTTTTTTCATCTGATTTCTTTGTCTGGGATCTTTGTGTTTAGATCCAGAGCTTTCTTCCTTCTCATATCCAAGACCTCACTTATCATTTGCATCCTTCTATCCTTTAGTCATCTCATCAAGCTTAGCAGAACTCATCCTAAAATTCTCCTTGTATTCATTTGAAGTAGAGAGTTCATCTATGAGAATAACTATTTGTCTTTCAATCTCTTGTTCATTACTTATGGATTGTCACAGTTCAATCTCCAGCTGAATGAATCCACTATTAGCTCAGCTGCATTCTTCAAATTTCTCTTTCAAGGACTAAGATATATTCTCCTCATTCTTCTTTCTTTCTTCAATCTCCTTAGTTAGCTTCATTGTCACATATTCCATCTCAAGCTTTAGAGTAGCATTACCCCTAGCAAACTTTTCACATTCTTCAGTTATTTCTTTTAGGGTTTGATTCAGGCGAACATCTTCCAATATTTTATTTTTCTTTCTATTTTAGCTTATCACATAGTTCATCCCTCTTTTCTCTTGATTCATTGATTTTATCCTTCAATGATTGAATGAATTTTTTAGCATCCACAAGATTTTCTTTTAACTCCATGACTTCTACTTTAGACTTATCAAGATCATCAAGTGCTACCATAAGCTATTATTGAAGACCACTAGAGTCCATTGTACTTCAAGATCTACCACAAGATGTTAAGCTTCCGAAGAGGAACTTGGCACTGATACTAATTGTTTGACTCAAGGAACATTAAGAGGGGGGTTGAATTAGTGTTCAACAAAATTTAAACTTCAATTCAGATCATAAACCATTCATAACATTTAAACTAAAATAAACATGTAAATAAATGAGAGAGAAAATAAAAACACCATAACACCAATATTTTTATGTGGAAACCCAATTAGGGGAAAAACCACGATGGAGATTAATCCACAATTTATACCCTGTTAAAAATATGAACAAAAGGGAATGCACATGCATTCAGGCACATTGCCTAGAGCTCACTACTCAGAATAAGGAAGGCTCACTGCCTTACAAAATGTTTGTGATTACAATAAAAAGTTGAACTGAGAAAATATCATCTCCAAATTCTTGGATTTGGTTCCAATGAAGCTCAATAGATGATCTTCAACCCTTTTGACTGATTCTATATTTCTTCTCTACTCTTCTCTACTCTTCTCTATTTTTCTACCCTTCTGAAATTGTGCATAGATCACTCAATCACCCTTATAATACTTGCACACACATTTTTTATTCTCTTCACACACATTCACACACTTCCACACTTTCTTTCATAACCAAAGTGAATTACCGATCTCATATATATGTCCGCTAGCAAGAATTTAATTACTATACATGTCAACTTTAACAAAACATATTATTCTCCACAAGTTAGCTCAAATCATGAAAAATTTATAACGTGCACCCATACAAGTCAGCCACGACATGGATAGGACCCAAAATAAAATTCCTTAACATTTAAACAATAATCCCTTATACATCCACGACACACTAGATTGACTAGGTCGGCCATAATGAATAGACAGAAAAACATCCCGATGGATCAATTTACTCATACACCAGTTAACAAGACTTAAAAACAAAATAAGATAGATGCATATCAAACTATCCTGGGGATCCACAACACAAAATGATGATCTGGTGAAGCGTATGGATTTACATACTAACTGAATACCCTGTTCTTCATTTTCTTTGTCGGCAATACACTATACTTAACTTTAACTACCGATATGACTAAGTTTGGATCTACGGACCACAATAGTGGCTTCAATTTCCATCAATGATAACACTAGAAGCCATACCAATAATCTCCTCAAGCCATATTCCAACAATCAAGCCATATGCCAACAAGAATCTATAGCAAATTGAATGTAGTTTCTAAAATACTAGGTTTATTTTTTTAAAAAAATCTATTTGGTGAAAATTTGAAATTTCAATGCAGTAGTACTTAAATTTCAAGGAAAAAATAAGAATTAGGTGTTTTTTTGACCACCCTAACCATAATAGAGGATTCATTTCCTGATGTAATTTTTTATTACAACTTTTAAAAAATATAAAAACTCGTATGTCTAATCACCTTAACTTGGTCAAAAATTAATGAAATAATTTTTTTTAATCCTATAGTATGTGAAGCATAGAATGTGACCCATGTTTTGGATTAGAAAAATGTGATACTGTTCAAAAGTTATAGATTTTTTTCAATCAACCTATCAATTAGGACTTTAGTTGTAATTCAAATAGAAAATGAATAATAATTATTTATTAAATTCAAAGTAAAGTATAATTTATATTGGTCAAAGGTGAGAACCTCCTTTCAAAAGCCTTTTCGTTTCATCAATTTTAGGCTAAAAAAAAAAATTTCAGTCACATGCCCTACACATACCCATCATATCACCACTTTTTGGCCCATCATGATCTTGCACATACCCATCGAATGTATTTCCTCCTTTCGTCTTTATTACATATGCTTGATTATATAAGTTTGATGCATAAAAAGATATTCCTAAATATAAGTTTGTAGTTCACAATCTAATAACAACAAATTCAATGACTAGTGGAAATCAATTAATTAAGAAATATTTGTATTCCCTATGGCCAATCTTTCTAAACTGATTTTTAAAAATATGTTAATCATGATTCAATGACAAAAATAGCCACAATAAGTTATGTAAAGGATCCCTATGGCTATATCAAATCCAATAACGAGGAGAGGAAATCTGGTGATGTATAGTTGGTGGTTGAGTTGTCTCAACAAATGGCACAGGTGTTGCAACAACTATTTTTGCATCAATGTTGAGTACTAAGAAACATCCAAGTGAGTAGCATGATGTCCTTGTCATCTTTAGCAAAATATATACAAAGATATTGTAACAACTAGTGTTCCAATGAGGAGGCATTGGAAATAACTTGCTAGAATATGTGCTATAGGATACATTTTGCAAAGATAAAATAACAACACTTATTAGTAAAGATAATCTAATAATTAATTTCCATATTTTATCCTGAAACTATATTAAATACCACTTATATTTAATCATATGCAACATAAAGGTGGTAAAATGATAGGATAAGGTATGGAAGAGGAATATGAAAATGGGTTAAATGACATAGGAGTATGGTATAAAATAGAACAAGAATAAATCTCATAAAATTCAATGTCTAATTCTAAGATATATCATTTTTTTGGTATTTTCTATATTTTTTAACTGTATTTTTAGAAAACTGCAAAGTAGAACTAGCTCTAGAGGCTTTCACTGGTTGGTTAGAGTGATATTGTAGGATCCCCTCTAACCAAATAAAACTAACTCTAGTGGACAACTTTATAATACATCCATGTATTCCATTTTTCTGAGCAAGGTAGGATACATTAACCTACCAAGTTAGGGTACTGAAATTTAACTAATTTCCATTATGTTTAAAATTTTTACATAACATGTAATCATCCAAGTGTCCATCTAAACTTCTAATGAGGGGACATGTGTAGTGACTCTCCTAGTTGAAAAAGTTCCTTGGCACTCTACCTACATAGATTTTTTGTTTACATTCTACAATCATAGTCATGAGTATGTCTATGCAGTGGTTTATAGGGTTTAAAATATGAGAAAGAGTGCATTCAAGAATAACATAAAAAAGTTCAACTCCTTCACTATGGAATTTAAACCATCACCAAGCATATTGATGAGAATTATTTTGATCTCAATTTGCCACCTCTTCTTAAAATGCATCTATATTTCAATGAAAATTATTGGATCCATACTTTTTGCCATTATTAGACACCACATATTGGTAAAATATTCATAGTACATGACTAAATCTAGACACTAGTACTCTATTGAATGAAGGTGAAGTAATTTCTTTTTTTTAGAGACAAATAAGAAGTAGCATACCTGTCCCTACCAAGTGATACATGTATCACATTTTTCATATTAGGACTAGTGAATACTCAAGGACCAAATTAAATAAAAGTTGTTTCATTTGCAACAAATTATTATTGAAATAGGGCCCATCAATTCTCAAGGGTATATGAGTACAATATGATAGACATTTAGAGGAATTTGGGAGCTCCTGCATAGTTGAATCTAAGGATATAAAAATTATATATTGTTGATATTTTATACAATTTCCTAATCTACATTTTTTTATTCTGTTGGAGTGGAATTCACCTAGAGACTTTTACTAGCTTATTAGGGATTGTGTCAAAGGCTTCCCTCCAAGAAACTCATACTTGTTTTCTTGGATATCTTCCTAGTGCATCAAATTAATTTAGTTTTAAAGCCTAATAAGCTATAAATTATGACCCCACCATGTTGTGGTACAAAAATTAATTAATTTCTTCATATGTTTTTAATTTTGTAGTTGATTCTTCTCCATCTAGCTATAGATATCAACACCCCAACATGCCTTTGCACTTTATATCCATGAGTGCCATTTTCATCACTCAATGGTAATTAAAGGAACCTCTTCCATATTTTCCATCTAATCTTCCCAAGGAGAATCATCATCCATGATTTTATCCTCAATCTCCTCCAACTAAATTAGGACATTTATAAGGCACTAACATTTTGGGTAGGAAAATTTAAAGGAACTGTCCAAATAGAATTGTGTAATATTATTGATCACATACAATGGTATTTTTTCCTTTCATAGGGTGCTTAATATTTTATTAATGAGTCATCCTATGCTTTTCCATTCCATGAAATAAAAATAATTAGATAAAATGATGCTTGGACAATCAAATTTCTATGAATAGAATCAAGTTAATTTTACCCAAAAAATTCTTAAAGATAATAAGCACAAGAAAAAATATAGAATATTTGATATTGAATCCTCAAAAATAGGGGGGTTCAATCTCTTTTGGGAAGATGGAGCACAATGAGGGGACCTCCTATTTTACTCAAGTTTCACTCAAGGAAACCCTAGAGATCTCAATCCCAAGATGGAATGGAGGAAAGAGATTTGCTAAAGGTTATCCTAGGGTATGATTAATGATCAAAGAAGGGTTCACCACAAATCTAGGGATTAGAAAGAAAAATGACATGCAAGATCTAATTATGAAACTTAATGATATGCAAGACTACAATAAATGAACTAGAAATGAATGCAAAATAGAATAGAAAGCTAGGGAAAATACAAAGGTGTACATAGAAATCTATAGAAGCCTGATTAAAGACCTGAAATGTTATAAATTTTGAATTTAATGCATAGTAGGACTCATACACCAAGATGGGTAATTTAGTCCCAGATTAGGGTTTCTGGGCAGGAACAAAAATCTAGCAGAGACAAGTTTGGAACACTTGAAAAATGGAAAAAACAACATATTAGGATTCATACACCAGAAGTGGTGTTTTAGTCCCGCTTGGTCTTTTTTGGGGAATCTAGATTTGAATCTATTCTTCAATCTCTACTCTATCTTCTCAACCTGATTTCCATATCTAAAACACTAAATTATGCCCTATAGATGTATTTTAATGATCCTCCAAACAAGGTGACAACTTTGACAACTTTGCACACTTGACAACATCTTTCCAATCTTGCTCTTCAATGTATCTTCAACCTAGACCTGAAAATCGCACACTAAAGAGAGGGAAACATGTTGGTTTGTTAGTGGATAGCGGTTTTCCTTGGTCAAACCCCATTTTGGTAATCAAACATTGAAATGAAATGAAATAGAAAAGAGGAATGATGAATGAAAAAAATGGTATGTTCCAACTCACCAAACCCTAGGAATAAAGTGTTGCAAACATGTATGAAATGGATCTAATGGATGTGGATCTTGAATCTTGTTTGAATGTAGTAGATCTTGAATTGAATGCTTACTTGAATCATGAAACCCTACATAAAAAATGTTAGCTCAAAGATAAACATGATGTATGATGACTTTGACATGATGCTTGATACTTGAATAATGCTCAAAATACTTGATAATCAGCTCTTGAATGCTCTTGAAGGCTCTTTTAGAATCTTGTATGCTCTCTTGATCATAAATTTGCTATAATGCATGAACACTTGAAATCTTAGGAGAAAATGAGTAAAAAAACCTTGTATTATACTTGTTTATGCCAAATTTCTAGAAATTACAACACTGCAAGCCAACATCAGATCTAGGAGGACAAAATCCCACCAAGATATTGAATTTAACTTAATTTTAAACCACATGGGACTCATACGCTAGAAGTGGCATATGAGTCCCATTAGGATAGGCTATGGGACACATTTTTTAAGAAAGGCTTAGATTTATGTGAAATCCAAATCAGGGCCCCAAAACTAAGGTGGACCCATATGCCCAAGGTGGCGTATGAGTTCCAGATCACTAAATATAGGCCATACAATTTTTAAAATAACCTAAATCATGATTGTATGTTGGTTTATGTTAGGATTATCCTTAGAAAGATGCATTAATTAAGGCTTGTGGATGCAAGAAAAGGCCAATTAAAGAATAAAGAAGTCCAATTAATTAGTAAAAACCCTAGATTCATGTGAAATTATTAGGATACACTTTACAACACCCTAAATAAAGAACCATTAAGTCCATTTAGTTCACAAGGGCCCAAAAAAGTGTGAAAATGTAAAGGGATAAATTTATATGATAGATTAGATATAGATAAATACTTGAAGCTTTCCAACAATAAATTGAAAAATAGCTGTAGGGATAATACCTTGGATGCATCCTCTTGTTGGTTATTTTTTATGAGCTAAACTTAATCTTACCACTAACCAATGAATTTTTTAGGATTCAATAATTAGCAAGGGTAGCGATTGGCCAACACACAAGTAAGGATTCTAAGGCCCTTACTTCTTCACTTCGGGCTCTGTGAAACCTTGGAGGGTAATCCTAGAAATGTCCCCATAATTATATTCCTATATTGTTGATATCAAAAACATTACAACATACACATATGATTCTCATATATAGGCTCAACTAGTGAAACAAGTTTGAGGAAGTTGGTTGCTTCTTGAGCATAGTTTACTTTCAAAGCATGAGAATGGTAAAACCTTATAGCTTGTAACCCATTTTATAAAATTTAATTAAATGAATGGGTAACGGTAGAGTTAATCAACACAATGCAATATAAATACCTAACTTAGTCTAGTGCCTTATCCTTAGAATGGAGTCAATACTAACACATATAATTTGATAGTAACTTTCACACATGACATTATATGAAGTGCTGAAATGTCACATTACAGTATTTCAACATTGTGTTCTAACCTTTACTTCTTACTAAAATCCTATCACTTAGTCTAATATAAATTCATTGCCATATTCAAGTGTTTACGTTAATTTTTTGAATTAATAAACAAGAATAGAACAACACATCTATCTAATATTGACAAAGAAAAATAAGATAACCTTGATTATATTATTCATAATCTATAAAACCAATACATAGGAGAGTAAAACAGTGTTGAACTTGCACCATTACTATTCTATCCTTCCCGTATTACCTTTGGGATTACATAAGCATATTTTAGAGACTCGAACCTAAGACTCATCACTAAACTATTTAGTAATGTTTACAATCCATGTCTAACCAATCCTAGAACAATTCACTACCCAACAATTTTTTTTTTATAATTGTCCCATTTATAAAGATATGGGAGAAACAACTATTAGGCCGAAATTACAATTGCATTTTCATTTGATAACCAATTTCAACTAAATTTGAGATATTCCCTAAATGGTTACATTTAACCATTGAAAAATAGGGGAAGAAAAAAATCCACACGGTTCACTAAAGAAGACAAGCCAGCCCTCCAAAAGGCATCTTTTATTGTTACAACAACTTCAAAATCCCTCTTTTTCATAGAGCAAAGAATATTCTCCACTAGTACCAGAAGCCAAAACTTATATACAACCTTGAAAAGGCATACTTGCCACCAAAGACACATAGCCCAACACCTCTCTGTCACACCAGCCAAAAATATTTTGACATCAGCATTAAAGACAAAAATCCATGAAAATGCTAAAGAGAATGGTCCTAATGCAGTGGAAATGGTGTCATCAAAAAATAAAACAAGGTGGGGACACTACGCTGAGTCATCAGCATTAGATTATGTGTGACCGCTCCTTGTTTGTGCTGAAATTGGAGGAACCATCACTCTTCCCTTGTCAGAGTCTTCAAATGACACCAAGGAAAGAAGATAATGGTTGTACTCTATGTCAGTATCACCTCCACCATCCAAAGGGTTGTCTAAAAATTCAATGGGAGAATTGTGTCTCCCCAAGTAGGCCTTACAATATTTGTTTCTTTTCTTTTCTGTTTTCATAGGCTCAACCTATTCCTTCCCTTTAAACTTGACCAATTCTTCTTAAATGGCCATTCCTCTCAAATTATACATGCTCCTAACAACAATCCTCTTAAGATTTCTTGTGTACTTTCTTCTCCTTTAGTGTTTCGAGAGCTCCTAGTATCTCAACCTCATTCTAAAGAGCATTGTCTCTGGACTTCAAACAAATTAAGCCTGTAAACCTTTAGACTGGCTTGATAGACTCATTTCACTTACTCATTTCCCTGATGACCAGGATTAGAACAAGGAGACTCTTAATTTGCAGAAAAACCTTCACAGTTTTACTCTTAAAAAGACTCGTGATGAATAAACAACTCAAGACTCCACAATTTTCATTTTAACTCATAAAGAAATCACACACAATAAACCTTCACCATCCCAGGATTCTAAAACCCATAAAATGATATAGCCATAATCGAAACAAGAAAGTTTGAGTACCTACTTAATCGAGGTAAGGTTTATCATGACACCTATGCAACCTTTACCAAAGGAATTTTCTTCCTCAACCTTTTCACATAATTAAGCCCAATTTTTGGAAAAATATAAAGAAAATATGGCTATCAATCCTCATTATATTAACCAATGTAAGTGTGCCAACCATTAATACTTGAGAAAATCTTATGCAAGCAAGATCACAATAAGCTGCTTGATTTATGAACCTCATATGTAGATCACACATTGAGACAAATCAATGTATAATTACAATCAAGGTAATTAATTATGATAAAGCTAATTGCATGTGCTTGATTCCCTTTCCTAATTAGAAAAGCTCAAGTGGATAGATATCCACTCTTTCTACATATTTAAACACACACTTAGCCTTTAATAAAACCTATCTTGTCATGTTTACCCATTCACCCATGGGGATTAATCCACTTGTGACTCATCATAGGAAGGTAGTGGGGAGTGATCATGATTTAATCTTTGAATGTCGGTTTGTACTCTACCTTACTTTAATTTCACCTTCTCGTGCATACCAACATCTGATAGAATTATCAGTTGTAATCAAAAGAATTTCAAAAATCTCAAACACATGCCAAAAGAAATTAGTTCTAATATGGCATTATTTTAGTCTTCATGATGTCTCAACCAAATTTTAGCAATACTTTATCTCCACTAAAGTCCATCAGAGTCCTTAATATTTTCCACATGGCAGTCGCCCGTCACCCATTGAGAAACAAGAGATATAACTGGGCCCCTCATGGGATGGTGAGGAGCAATCAGGATTGACCCACATCACTCATCATCAATGGTTGATCTCTTTCCCTATAAAGCATTCATCGTCTCCAAAGCTTGGTGGCTCCATCCATGAAGGAACAACTGTCAATTTTCCTATTAGCTCGTGACAATTTTTAAATACATAATAAAATCATATGAGATAGTGGGGATCGACCAAGATGAAAACATGTCATTCATCATCAACCAATGATCTCCTTTTTATACCACTCGTAGATCACAAAAGGATATCAAGTGCACCAAAAATAGATGACACATGTCTCACACTCACTAGCCCATGTTGTCACTTCATTGCAATACATCTAGAACAAATAGGGCTGCAAGGAATGACCCAGATAAAGACAAGTGTTGTGATATGAGTTGTCGATCTTCTTCAAAGATTCACCTACTGACCCTTTGGAAGCAATGGACCCATCGTTAGACATGAAACATGACAACTGCCCGCTAGATTACTTGATTATTTTAATACAAAATGAATCAAAGTGGGCACATGGGGAATGAACAAGATGTATCCACATCATTCAATGACCACCATTGATCCTTTGGTTGTTGATCACAATTTTGAGAACTTTGGTTACTTGAACTTGGGTATTCTCACATGTGATCCAGTTCTTGAGCCTTGTATTCCTTCTCCTCCATCTACTATTACTTCTGAGGATAATTGCGTTGCTACATAAGTGGCTTATTATGATTCAATGCAGTAGGATACACATCATCTTCTAGATATAGCTACTTCAGAAGACTACTTGATAGACATTGTAGGTTTTTTTATGGAGTCTCATATTTCAAACTTGGGAGACACTATTCATGACATCCATCTTCTCTTCGATGAAGTTGATTCTTCTTGAGTTTTTGTGGATGAACCTTTGGATGCTCTTGTTCATTCTCCACATGATCATTCATTAGTGTTTGACATGATTGTGGATACTTTTGAATAGCATTTTGAGGAGGCATCCTTGTCTTCAAAGGAGATATTAGAGTCTTTGGATCTTGTTCTAAATACATCTCTACTTGGTTCGGTATTGTCATCTTCATTAGTGTGGCCTAGAATGCCTAATTTGCTAGTGGCAACTTTTGAAATCAACATGGTGATAGATGAGCAGTTTTCAAAGGATTCTTACATTTTGAAATTTCTTCCCTTATATTCCTTTTAGTAATGGGAAGATGTTCTTCATGCACCTTTGGTTTTGTTTTTTCCTAATGGGAGGAACATTGTTTGACGACTGTGGACCATCTTCTACATCTAGTTTCGAACATCAACCATTGGTACAATTGACTACTTGAGGAAAGGCTACTTAGTCTTTCTTATCCTTTTTATTTTGGAGGGGACTTCTTCCTTGCATGGGATTATTTTGTGTATGTGTAGGATCATCATGGGAAAAACAGGCCCTTAAGTGGCAAAAAATTCAAAAAAATCAGAGTTAGGCAACTTGATGTAAAAATTTGAATAAGCTATCTATATTATTTAAAAAATATCTAAGAATATAATATATAGAAAATTGAATGTAGTTTCTAAACTAGTAGGTTTATTTAAAAAAAAAAATTCTATTTGGTGAAAATTTGAAATTTCAATGCAGTAGTACTTAAATTTCAGGGAAAGAATAAGTAGGTGTCTGTCTGACCACCCTAACCACAATAAAATGATAATATTTTATTATAAGATTTTAGATATAAGTAGAGGACTCATGTCCCGATTTGATGCATTTTTTTGTAATTTTTATCCAAGTAAATAATTAATTATGAATTTTTTATTACAAATTTTAAAAATATAAAAATCATATGTCTGACCACCTTAACTTGGTCAAAACTTCATGAAACTCAATTTTTTTTTTAATCCCATAGTATGTGAAGCATAGAATGTGACACATATTTTGGATTCAAAAAATGTGATACTATTTGAAAGCTATAGATGTTTTTTAGTCAGCCTATCAATCAATACTTTAGTCATAATTCAAATAGAAAATGAATAATAATTATTTATTGAATTCAAAGTAAAGCATAATCTATATTGGTGGAAATATGAGAATCTCCTTTAAAAACCCTTTTCATTTCATCAATTTTGCGTTAAGAAAAAGTCATCAGCCACATGGGCCATCATATCACTTACATATCACCACTTTTTGGCCCATCATGATCTTGCACATACCCTTTCTTGTGTTGTGAAACTTTTTTTATTTTCTCTCTTTTGGGGAGGCTTTTTGTCCCACGGGGTTATCTCCTTTTCCCTAGTTATGAGAGATTATTTTGTACATGGGTACTCTGAAGAAATTTTTCCTTAATCATTTTTTTAATTTTCAGCTTTCATACATTTTTGGCTTCAGATGTGTCCACGCTCAAACCAAAAGTTGTTTGGAAAGGTTCACAATGTACCACGTGGTGGTTGCATAGATTCCATTTATTGTCTTCCTTTTAAAAGAGAGTCAGGACACATGTCAGCACAGGGAAGATTTTCTCAAAGGAAATTTTCTTAAACCTAAGAATCCCCACCCACTTGACACATCATCTCTTCTCTGTAGGAAGTTTCTGTTCTTAGAAGCCATCTCTTTTGGAGTTTGTTAGAGCATGGTGGGCCTTTCTTGTTTTTAGGATGGAAACTTTGAGTTGGTGTTGTTGAGCTCCATGATTGGTCAACTAGATTTTTTCCAAGCTATTTTCTAGGATCTGATTGCTTTCAAATAAAGATCTTTGCTAAATATCTAAAATGACATAAATGAGGTATTTGAGAATTAATGAGCAAAGATTGTCGCAATCCAACAAGAGATCTAAGATCAGATCATGAGCTACCAAATGTTGGCATCTAGCAGTATTTACTTCTTGGACGTTGGTGGTGGTTCTCCCTTTTTCAGCTATAAACAGAAAGAGGTGGTAGAAGGAAAAAAATTAATTCAACCCTTTGAAGAAGTTCTTTTAGTTTTTTTTAGTTATAGAGATATTTTCAAAATTTAAAAGCTTGCAGAACACTACTTCTCTTTGACATGTTATATTGTTTTTATTCAAACTATTATTAGATTGGCATCTAACCTTTGTTTTTAAAGTTCATTTGATATTTAAGCATAAATTGTTTTGAAGAAACCTTTGAAACTATGCATGTTATGGCCTTTGTCAAGTTTCCTTCTTTATGCCTTCATTCAGAATGAAACATTGTGTTAAGCTTAATTCAAATAGTTTGAGTAGTTGATTTCCATGTTGTAGGCTTATGTGATATAGGAATAACTTGCTGAAATTGAATTATGTCTATTGAAAATTTTCAATTTCTTTAAGGGTTATTGTTTCTTCATATTATGTTATAACAAGAGGAAGGGTCTATGCAATTTCTGAATGTTTCTTCTATTAACCTTGGGAGCTTTTATGCTTCATCGTACCTTAATGAACACTACCTACGGGGAGATTTGAAATATTGCACTGTGCTTATATTTAGCCTTTGTTGCTCATTCTCTTCCCAACAATGAAGGGTTGTGGCATTTTGTGTCTAATATATCATTCATAGAAATGGAATTGGATTTAAAATGTTGTGAAACCTTTGGTGCATCACCATTTTCCTATTTTATGTTTACATTTTCTTCTACCTTTTTCTCCAAACTCAAAGAAGAGTCAAATTTCTATAAAAATCTCAGAGGTATTTAGTGAGGTGTAAATTGGTTCCCCACTCACTGAATTTCCCATAAGGTTGTTAGGGAGGCACAAGCTTTGATGATCAATAGATAGTTTTTTGGCATTCTTGGTGGGACCTAAAGTTTTCTAAATGTCTAATTGGAAGTCTGAAATATTTCATAAATTAGGCCAAGGAAAGAAGGTAGAAATTTCATGCCCATAATCCAAACAAGAGAATCCTCAAGAGGCCATTTCTAATACTCTCAATTACATGCCTCGGTATCTAGGAGAAGAAGACTTACAGGTTTTGTATCACCTGTAAAGATTAATAGAGTGAGAAGTGAGAGCCCAAGATCTAGAGCCTTATCTACTACACATGGAGGTCAAACTTTCCAAATCAAAATAGTAGTGTACCCAATTCATAGGAATCTATTCTCCATGGCTCAAGTAGTTGTCCTTAGTTCTAGAAATTTCATAACTTGGGATAGCAGTAGTTTTCTACAGCCACCCATGCCTCTAGAACCTCAAGGATATTCCAATTTTTTTTTGGAGAAGACTTCAAAACCCCCTCCAAACACCTCTAAGATATAGCAGAGGTATGTAGGGTACATAGCATAGTAGAGGAAAATATTACTCTTAGGCTGTTGGGTACTTTGTTCAAAGGGAAAGCTCAAGACTGGTATCGATCTTTGGCTTCTGGTTCTTTCCTCTCTTAAGACTAGCTCAGAGAAAGGTTGTTTGAATGCTTCTCATAGAAGAGAGATCATTTCTCATTACTACATCAACTAATAACCATCAAAAGAGACCCTGAAGAGGCCATGAGTGACTTCAACACCAAGTTTCACAAAACTTGGCAAATAATCCTTGTGACTGCTTGACCCCCAGTTGTGATAGCATTTGCATTCTACCTCAAGCCTTTCAATTCAGACATCATAGTCATGATAACCTCTAAGGGAGGGGATATCTTACCCAATGCATAAGAGTTGGCTATACATGTGGAGAATAGTTTGATCAATGTTGGAAAGCTTCCACCACAACCTTTGATGCCAATATTCATAGAAATATTTGGTGGTCCTCAAGAAGAAGCTACTCCAAACACTTTTTCTGCACCAGTGGCAGCATCGACCACATCGTAATCCATGTACGTGTACCCTTCTATGCAGCTAAGCATGTCAAGATCTTCTGCTCTAGCAACGGACATCAATGAAATGAAGAGTATCTACAATCTTTTACTAACAAGTTATTCCTCATCAAACAACAACAAGCAACACCTTTGAAGCAATCCACTCAAACCTATCAAGGGGGAAGGTCATCCTATAAAAAAACATGTACCAAGGACCCTCAAGAGGAGGAGGTCAACAAATGACATCTACAAACTAGATAGTTCGTGTAACTATTCTACTACAAGTAGTCAAGGATAGCTAGAGTAAGGAGTTAATCCTAGGCTAGAATAGCCTAGCAGAAGATGACAACGTATGGTGCTTGTCATGTAGGGATAGTCACATGTCCCAAAATTGTTTGAGGGGAAATATGCAACTAAAGATAGCGAAACAAAGAAATAAGGGCATGCTCCTAAATTTGAAAGAATATGAGTCCCCTAAAATGGAAAATGCCCACTTTAGAGACCAAATACAAGGAATTTATGTAGATAAAAAGTTGGATATTGTGCCTGACCAAGCACTATTTTTATGGATGGAGGAAGAAGATGTTGTATTCATGAATGAAAATTTGACAACTAGTGCCCCACAAGTATAGTTAGACTAAACTACAAGATCCAAAAGAAGGCTCATGGGAGAATATGTACAACAAGATCTGGCACATCCTCAGCCACACTGATTGTAGTTGCAGGAGGAGCAAGCTCTGCAGGAAATTGGTTGACCTGGTCAATAGCCGTGAACTGTCATTTCCAGTGAAGGAGTCAGATAAGTTTCTGAGCCCATTCATGGCTTATCATTTTCCTCCAAAGACGAGAGAGATACCACCATTTAAGCCCAAGGTCCAACAAGTAGGAATGCTCAATGTGGTGGAACAACTAAAGAAGGTGCCTAGTAACATATTTTTGTGGGACGTTATATCCATTCCCAAACAAAAGCTATTTCTTTGAGAAGCATTAAAGAAATAAGAAAAAATATCATAGACGGACATGACTTCGCCATGTGATCAAGATAAAGATAAAGAACCCGCATCAAACCCTCAAGTTTTGAAAGTCATAGCTTATGTGAATGACGTGGACAATGCAAAGGAGAAAGGTGTAAGGAAGCTAAAGCCCATGCCTTTTTTTTAACACTTATTGTGGGAGATAAACTTTTTCATAATCACATGATTGATTCAAGAGCTAGTACAATGGCTATGCCAAAGCAAGTGGTCGATGCCTTGAAACTTAAGTATAAGCCCCTTGAGAGGGGAATCATGGAATTAGAAGGGAAGAAGGATCTGACCATCAACTACATCAAATATTTTTCTTTAACCCTCTTCTCATAAATCCAATCCAAATGGTCAAACAAGAAATAGTGGTGATAGACATCCCTCGACTCTTCGCAATGTGTCTCTCAAGATATTTCATCACAAAGCTTGGAAGGTATTTGGTAATCGATTGGTCCCACCTAATATTTAGGGCCAAACATGAGGTGAAGATGAAAATCTTGTCTAAATCTTTGCATCCAGAACACATAATGGATAATGTAGTCATATTCTTTTAAGAAAAACATACCTCCTTTTCACAAAGGTAAATATATTGTGTAGAGATTTTGGAGGACGAACAAGACATGAGTGATTGGACTCTCGAAGAGGAGGTCCTCAACTAATTCATCGACTTCAACCCATTTGACAACTTTCATGTGACGAGATTAGGAACCTATATGATCTACGATGATGATCAAGTATTTTTGAAATTGATGAAGGATTGAGAGGAACATGATGATCTGAGTGACAACCATCTATGGACCTTAATTTTGATGGCACCAAATGAAAAACTGGTTCTAGAGTGAGTGTCTAATTAGTGTCCCCAATAGGATTAGAGACCCTCAAGGATTTTCATTTTTAGTTCTCATGCTTGAATAATGATGTGGAATATGAAGCCTTTGTTCATTGTCTGATTCTTGTAGAATGAATGGGCATAAAGAGAATGAAAGCATTCAAAGACTCAAAGGTAGTTGTGAGCCAATTTCATGGGCAAGCAGTTGCAAAAAACATAAGAATGAAGTCATATAGACATCAGATATGGGATATGATTGAGAGTTTTGAAGCTTTCAATATACAAGTAATTCCCCAATCTCAAAGTAGTGTCATCAATCAAATGGCTTCAATCAGTTCACAATTAGGACTAGTTTGTTATTCAACAACAAAGAAAATATAGTACAAATCATCTTCTGGCCACCAATTCTCAACAATAATAAAAACTTGCAAGTATTTGAGGATGATATTTAGATCACCTCCATTTTATAGAAATCAGAAAGAGCTTCTGATGATTCACAATCAAGAGCATAATCTCTCGAAGAGTAGGTTATCCAGTTAAAAGGAAATAAGATTCCTCAAGGTTTAATATCCCTTGAAAATATTTTTGACTATGAGGATACAAGAAATATAAAATAGAGGTTTAGAATGGATGTGAGGGATTATGAAGAGAACGATGTTGGAAGTGGTAGAAAGCTAAAGTTCAGAAGGGATGTTCCATGGAAAGTTAAGGAAAGACTAAGGGATCTATGTTTTAGACATGATGGGATCGTAGCATGGACCTATGATGATCTTAGAGGGAATGGTCCAAGCATAATTCAACATACTATTGACTTGGAAGAAGGATTAAAACCTGTTTGACAAAAACAAAGGTCAATCAATCCAAAGGTCAAAGCAATGATGGCGCAAGAGCTCAATAAATTGATTGAGTCAAGAATCATATATCCAATTAAGCAATCCTCCTGGGTGTCCAATCTAGTACCATTTTGGAGAAATAATGATGATATTAGGCTCTTGTTGATTTCAAAGATTTGAATAAAGCCTCACTCAAAGACCACTACCCTTTTCCATCAATGGAGCAGATCTTGCAAACCATGGCTAGATCAAAGATGTTTTCATTGCTTGATGGTTTCTCGGGTTATAACTAGGTATATGCAAAAGAAGGTGACCAACATTTATAAATGATGTTTACCACTAAGTGCGGAATGTTTGAATACTCAAAAATATCATTCAGACTTTCAAATGTTGGTGTAATTTTTCAGCGAGCAATCGATATTTCCTTCAAAGGATTAATTAATCTAATTATATTAATATATCTGGATGACCTAATGGTATTTTCAAAGTCAAAGGATGATCTCTTCAATCATCTAGAAAAGGTTTTCTAGAAATTTCAATAGTTTGAGATTTCCTTGAATCTTGAAAAATGTGTTTTCAAAGTACCCCAAGGTAAACTACTCAATTTCATTGTATCAAACTATGGAATAGCAATAGACCCCAAAAGGGTGAGATCTATAATGGAGTTACTCTTGCCAATGAATCATAAAGGGCTGAAGTCTTTCCTAGGAAATATCAACTTTGTCAATAGGTTCATTTTAGATTTCCCAGGCATTACGAGGCCCCTCACACTGATGCTAAAAAATAACCTAATCTTCAAATGGATCCCTGAGGGAAAACTAGCTTTTGAGCAAATAAAGGTAGCTATCTTAGCTGCCCTACTGTTGGGTAACAAAAAATTTTCCAAGGATTTTCTACTCTATGCATATAGCGGCCAACATAGCCTAGCTTCAGTACTTGCTCAAAAGGATGAAGGAAATAACGAGGAGCATCCTATCACATTTCACTCAAGAAATTTTAAAGGAGATGAAGCCATGTATAACTTTGTTTAATATTAGGATTTTTCCATTTTTAAAAGAATAAAAAAGTTTTGACACTTGGTGTCGGCCAATAAAATCACCATTCTCATCACACATCCCAGTGTGCGGGAGTATATCACCAAAGGTGAGATAACTGAGAAGAGGGAAAATTGGATCACCAAGATCCTAGAGTATGACGTTGGTATTAGACCAACCAAGTTGGTTTAGGGAAGAAGTCTGTGTAAATATCTTGTAAAGGAATCAAGTTATGTTGCTGAGAAGGAGGTCGATCAAGTTTATAGAAACCAATTCGAGTCTGATGAGTCTTGGGTGATGGATTGAACATAATATACGCAAAATGGGTAGTATTCGACCAACCCTTTTCCTCACAAGAGGCAATACTACTGACTACAAGGCACTAGGTACATATTAATTGAAGGTATCTTATTCAAATGGAATTATGATGGTGTCATGCTCTGAAGCTTGGATAAGCCATAGGCAGAAAAAGTTCTCAATGAATTTCATAGTAATCCTAAGGGTGGACATTTCTTTTCCAAGAATATCTCCTTAAAGATAATGCAAGCAAGATATTGTTAGCCCTCTATGTTTTATGAAGTGCACCATCTGGAACAAAAGTGTACTAAGTGTCAATATTTTGTTGGCAAAAGAAATAATTCCACCTTACCTTTGAGCCAAATTGTAGCTGAGGAACCCTTTAATCAATGCCATTTGGATTTCATCAAAATGATAAATCCTATTTCTAGTGCAGGCCATAAGTGGATCCTTACTGCCATTGACTACTTTACAAGGTGGAAGGAGGTTGTCAACCTAAAAAATGTTGTAGAAGGCAAGATCATTAACTTCCTTGAGGAGTTGGTAACCAGATTTGGTTTGCCAAAAACTATTATATCCGACAACGCATGGGCTTTTGTATGTTTGGGGATTTTAGATTTCACTACCAAACATGGTGTTTACCTTAAGACTTCATCGAATTACTACCCATAGGGAAATGGGTTAGCGGAGTCAACCAAAAAAAACCTAATTAGGTTAATCAAGCACATCAGATCAAAGAAACAAAGGAATTGGCATAAACATCAGTGAGCTACTCTGTGGGAAGATTGGATTATGCCCAAGTATATCTTGAAGGCCTCTCCTTATGAACTAGTGTATTAAAAAGAGGTAGTTTTACTTGTTTCCATATATATCCCTACCTTCCAACTGCTAAAAGCCCTAAAGATTGAAGAAAATGATAGAATGGAATTATGGTTGGTAGAACTCCTCAAACTCGAGGAGGATAGAGAAAATTCTTATGGAGCCATGATCAGCTACCAAAAAATAGACTTGAAGTGGTGGTTTGATAAAAAGACCTCCAACCAAGATTTAAGAGAAGGGAGCCTTGTACTAAAGTACGACAAGCGTACTACGAAACCAAGGCAACACACAAAATTTGAAGTGTTATGGAAGGGACCCTTCTGAATGAGCGTGTACAAAGAAAAGAATGCATACGAGCTTAAAGATATGGAAGGTAACACTTTGGATATACCAGTGAATAGTATTTATCTAAAATTGTTCCATTAAAATATACATTTCTCTAAAATATGTCATAGTTATGTACAATATGTAAAAAATTTGGTAAATACATTTTAATTTTTAGAATAAGCCATGAGAAGAAACATGAGGAAAGTAGAAAAGCATTGTATTATATTATATTCATTGAAAAAATTATATTTTAATAAAAGCCTGAGGCTCAAATGTAAACATGAAGCTTTCTCGAGCAAAACCTAAAACGAGTAACAAAGCAAAATAAGAAAAATGGAGGAAACATGCAAAAAATAGTAAAGCTAACCCTCTAGCCATTGTAGAGAAGTTGAAGTAGCTCATCGTTAGGTTCTTCTTCTTCTCCTTTGTTAGGGTGCAAAAGAAAGGTGAACACACAACACATATAGGCTCGATGTAGCACAAACCTTAGTTCTCCTTACCGTGACTATACACTAGAAACTTGAAGTGTTTTTTCTAGTTGAGCCCAAAAATATGTTCCATGCCATACTACCATAGCAAGAAGGTGGCCATTGGTAAAGTCAATGAATGATTCCTTTCAAGGTCTGTGGTGTGAAATTCAGTCAAGAAAGGAAACTAGGCCATGGGTGAAGCCACAATAGTGGTTTACAATTTGATGGAGGAAGGAAAACTGAGAAAAAATGACCCCATGGAAAAAAATGATTTTGGGGGTTCATACGAACCTAGAAGTTCAACTGAACGAAAAAGGGGTTCGACTAAACTTGGGTTCAAGTGAAACCCTTAAACTTTTTTGCAACAAAAAAAAAGAAAAAATGCATATAAAAGGGGTTTGAGCAAACCCCCTTGAAAAGGTTTGCTTGAACCTAGGTTCACATGAACCATGGTTCGAATGAACCCCTATGGGTTTGTATGAACCCCCCTAAATCCTTATCCCCTCCTCAAGACACATAAAAAACCTAAAATTTGGCCCTTTAGAGCTTGGGTTAAGGATGAAAATTGAGGAATCTTCACAAACCCAACTAGAACCAGGTAGTCCTCGGAATGAGCTATCCAATGAATATAATTTTAATATATTTTGGTTTTATTATGTTTTTTTTTTTTAGTTTTATTAAACATAGGTTTTTCATCAAAAACGAAGGTCTCTATTCTCTACATGTGGAAAAATAGCAGATTATCAAAAAAAAATTGAAAAATATGAGTGCACTAGATATTGAACCTTGATCCAACAAAAAAATTTTAAATTTTGATATATAAAAAAAAATTTATACGTTATATAGTTACGCTATGTCTAAATTGTAATTGGTTTGACTTCGAAACTTGATTAAAGAAAAAATATTCCATAAAAAACTATTTAACCAAGTGGAAGTACTAGATATCAGAGTTACAAATCTAAAATTGAAAGAATAAGAATTTTATCCTTCATGGAAAAAAAGTTATGCATTATATAGTGTGCGTCACTTTTTAAAAATGATGTTTTCTGAAAAAAACCATTTTTCATGGGAGATGGAAAAAGAAGTGCAATCTAATTCCAAAAATTTTGAAAAAAATATTTTTAGAATCTACAGAAAAAATTTGATAAGACTCTAGTTTTCATCATCTTCAAATTCTTCATGGTTTAGCTGCTATAGGTGCCTGAATGTGAAGATTTAGTTAAAAATAATAATTTCAGTGTCTAGTTTGGCCAAAAATTGTAAACCACTATTGTGGGATCACCCATGTCTATCCCATAATCAAAGTTCCTATGGATATCCATGGAACTTGGAATGTTGACACTAGGAATAACCGCTTGCATGATTTTTCCAACCCCTTATAGCACTACAGAGTCAAACATCTACTAGAACAATTCAATTATCATGGGCTTGGCAACATTCAGGTCGAGCAGGGAGGTGACAAAGTGAGAAAAAATGTTGTAGGTGCTCCTCAATTAGTTCTCATCTTCATTTTGGTCCTGGTTGGCTACCCACTAGAATGCAATGAGAACAAAGTGGTCACACTTCTTCACCAGGTGCTTAATTCTATCATACGTGACCTCACCCATGAAGGCGTATTGTGGACTTTGTGGTAGAAGCCGAATAGGAGTGCCTATGCCAGCCAAGTAGATTCTAGCAGAATGGGAGATAATAGGAAAAAAAATTTAAACTTAAAAAACTATGTTTCAAATGAATATTGTAATAAGGTGGAATAGCTATATATAGAAAAGACATGCTAGCCAACCCAACTAATGGGAAGTTCATTTTTGGTCAAATGACAACAGAGAAAATACCAAAGCATCTAGAGGGAAGTAGATGAATCATATAGAAAATTTGACAAGATGTCTTAATAAATAAATTTGGGCATTGAGAGTAAATTCTCTCATATGTCGATCATCAACATGTGTCCTTTACCATCATCAGCACCAGCTAGCTTGCTTATAGTGAAAATACATGGATTAATGCATTAAGTTGCACCATAGAAAAATTGCCCCTTGTCATTTTCATGGTCTTTTAGGCCTTTCTTCATGTTATTTGGTCTATTTTGCTTTGATTTAATGTTGTGATATGGCATGAACATGCACATTTAGGTCCTTAAAATTCAAATAATGACATCTTGTGAAGGTGTTGTGAAGTGTTGTAAAACATTTCTACACTTTTCTAGACTCTATTTATTATAATTCACCTAAAAATCACCTTTTCATTACTTATCAAGTCCTATTTTGAAGTGTTGTAAACTCTTGTAACAAGATTTCATACTTTTCTAAGAATAATTTCACTAGTTAAACCTTTCTTATGCTTTATTTGACCCCTTTATGCCCTTATAAGGCTTAATTAAGTGTATTTTTGAATGCAAGCCTGACAAACATCATTAAATCTGACTTAATTCTTGACACCCACTTTTAAGTCCAAGGTGGGACCCATTCACCATGGGTGGCAAATGAGTCCCTCTTGGCTCCAAATTCAAAATATTTCAAATTTCCTTTTAGGTTTTTATTCAAAATCACTTGATGTCCACCTGTGATGAGGTATCAATATGTTGGTAAGGCACAATAATGTATAAATAAATGTTTTTCTCCTCATTTTACATCTCCTACAATCTTCTAACACATTCAATCAATCTTTTCATTCATTCAAGCATTCAAGCACTCTGCATCATCTAATCAAGCATTTTGGATCAACCATTGATATATATTTAGATTCTAAGCATCAAAGGTTTGGTATGTTTATGACATTTGAATGTTATCTATTTATCATACTCTTTTCATTTCATTTCATTATTTAGGGTATGATTACCAAAGTGGGGTTTGACCAAGGAAAATCTTTATTCTCTAACCCTCAACCCTTTTTCCCTTCTTGTATGTGTATTTGTAGACTTGTGTGTGTAGATTTAACAAGCATTTAGGTGTTGAAGAGTGGTCAACAAGTCAACAAGGTGCTTTAAGTCAACTACATCCTATTTCAAGCTTAGAGAAGACATTCTATTTGTTTTTTGTAGATTTGACCTTGGCAATCTGATAAGCAGACAACTTCATGTCTAGTGTTGTAGAATTGTCCCCTGATTTCTTAGAATTTTTGGAAAGGACTGATTCATCATTAGTGGTGAATGAGTCCCACCTTAAGGCTGGAAATCCATATTTTGTCATATTCGAGATCCCGACACTCAAAAACCTATTCTTGAAAGTTTTCACCAAAAGCAGGATTGATTCACCATCATTGGTGAATGAGTCCCACTGGTGACTTTTAGTGATCTCAGTCAGCATTCAGAAGATTCTAAATTCTCCATTCTCTTCCTAGACCGTGCACTCTGAATCAGTCTTTTCCTATTATATTTTGTATTTGTTCATCCATAGTTCATGTTTGCATATCACTTTTTGTTTTCCAACATTGCATATTTCTTAGGTTTTGCATACACAATCAGTCACATAAGTCATCTAATTTCATTTAGTCTAAATAACATCATAAATTGCATAATTTGAGCAAACCACCTAGATATTTTGAGTGGGGTTTATCTCTCGCCTTTTAGGTGAAAAATCCTAAGAGCACAATAGAAGCCTATAAGCCCTACCCAAAAATCTACAGTTCATTTTTGTGAACTTGTTTATTGAGAACTTTAAATTTTTTATTTTTGTTGCATCTTGCATCCTAGACTTCATTTGCATCAACATTCAATTAGGGTATTCTTTTGTTTTTGCATCCTAGGGTTTATAAATTTTCATTAGTAAAAGACTCATTTAGATTTCATTTTTGCATAACATATCAGTGAAAAAACTAAAAATATGCATTTGCATCATTTATTGGCATATGAAAATCATTATAATTCACTTTAAATTTTCTGAAAACACTAAAAAATTCTCATAGTTGGGCTTATTCGCCACCCTGGGCGAATCAATCCACCTACACATTTCATCTTGCACCTACAAGCATTTTCTCAGTATTTATTTCCTTTATATTTTCTATAATTTCTTCTTTTTTTTACTTTCTAGATTCTTTGTATGCTTCTATTTCTCACATTTTAGTTGATTTTCATTCATTATCATTATAGAATTTTCTTTTAATAAGTTTTGGAATTCATTAAAACCCTTGGTAGACATGTCCAATTGTGCCTTTAGTTGTGACCCTAATGACCTTGAGCTTCCTCATGCTTCTTCAACTCCTCATGATTGTCCTCCTCATGATGTAGACATCATTGGAGAAGATTATGATAGCATGAACAAGTTCTTAAATGAATGTATTGATAACCTAGAAGCCAATGCAACCTTTTACCCATCCATGAAGTCACAAGATCTTCCTACTACTGTACCTCTTGATCATTTTGCATCCTTGCATCCTAAAATCAATGAAGGATCTAAGGTTCCTCTGTCAAGTGGACCTAGTTCATTTAAACCAACACACTCACAACCATTTTTGATCACATAGTCACAAACACTTCCATTAACCTTGAAGAAACATATGGAAAAGGATTTACTATCTTAAGAAAACAAGGCTATGACAACACATGAACATGACATTTACCAACTTCTTGAACAAAAATCAACAAAAGAAAACAAAATAGGACTAGGATATCAAGATCCTTGTCATCTCGATAGACCTCCTTTTGAATATTGGGGATTTTGAGATGACGATACAATGATCTTTGATTCTCCTCTTGACTTGAACATTCTCCTTGCACGTGAACAACATTTACATGATTCTAATGACAAGGATGCTAGGATTCCCATTGGTCCTCTTCCTCCTATTTATTAAAAATGAGAATCTAGCAAATGAAAATGACCTTATAAACTAAAAACCCTCAAGTTTCCTACTCATCCACCACCTGAGTTCAAAGGAGAATTCAACTACTTTCAAACAAAGTTCTTATACTTTTGCAACCTATGAATAGGTTGGTCACTCATCCTAAAGATTCTAACATACCATTTTGAAAATATCATCATGTTCTTGGGCATCGAATTGAAGAATCTCAAACATTGAATGACATATTGAGCAAGTATCACTTCACTAATACTAAGTGCTTTCCCATTATCCCTCAAAACAAAACTCCTTTTATCATGCCATAGTTGTAGAATTTTCTATTCTCATTGTTGCATGATCTTTTCTTGTCACCCACCTTGGCTTATTCTTGCTTTACACTTTGTGTGGGGTAGGAAGTTGTTAGCCTTGTTCTTGTAATGCACTTCTCTTTGTCTCTTAACTTCATTATTAATTTTCTACTTAAAACCACTTAAGATTGAGAAACCAATAACTTAGTTAATGGTTGACTTACATTTTCATTATTAAACCCTTTCCATTTTTCTTATGTGCATATCATGTTCCCCCGTATCGTGCATTTGATGTTTTGTTTCTCATTGTACACTTCCTCTATTTGTACCTCTATTCTTCTATATATCGAGAATTTTCTTTTTTTCTTTTGCTTTTGTGTTTTCCTTTTTAGGATGACACAAAGCGTTGAAATGCCCTATGTCTCTTCCATGTTGACCCAAAAGGTCCTTTTTCTCTTTTTTTCACTTATGTTCCTTTTGCTGATGACGCAAAGCATTGAGACGCCCTATGTCTCTTCCATGTTGACCTAAAATATCCTTTTTACTTTTGTATTTTTCTTGTGTTTTCCTTTTGGGGATGATGCAAGGCATTGAAACCAAAATATCTCCTTCATGTTGACCCAAAATATTTTCCTTTTCTTTTTCCTTTTCATTTTCTTTTTTCTTGTGTGTTCCTTTTGGGGATGATGCAAAGTGTTGAGACCACAATGTATCTTCCATGTTGAACCAAAATAGACTTTGTTTTTTGTTTGTTTTCACTCTATTTGTGTCATTCTTCTAGTTCTATGTTCTTTCGGGAATGATGACAATTTCAAGTTTCTTAATAAAAACATTGCAGCAATGAACATGTTGACCCAAAATCCATAGATCCCTTATGTGTTTGGTGTTTTTTCTTTTCAGGGGTGCAACTCCCTTTTTTTTTCTTTTCTTTTTTATTTACATGAAGTAGCCTAACTCAGAAACATATGACTTGGCATAGAGCTTTCCAAGTTGGCTCTCATGTCTTATTTTCATTTTTCATTTTCTTTCCTTTTCTACTTTAAAGTAATTTCTCATAAAAATGTGTGTAGCAATTCCTTTAAAGTGGTGGGCATACATTACCATAATTCATTTTGTATCATTGGTTCTTAGTGCAGCCTTGTCATTCATATGATGTGTTTTTCAACTTGTGGATGACATTGTATGTAATGTCCTTCATAAGTGTGATCTATCTTAGCATATTGCATTCCTCTTGGTGGCTTGATGTGACACAATGTATCCCCTAAGATGTGAATATTTTATTCTTTGATTGGTCCTCTCTTGGAGGCGTTAGACACAATGTTACCTAAGTGGTAGACCTTGCATGAACTTAACAAGACTCCTTTGAACATCCTTTCCATTTTACACTTTTACATTTTTACATTTTTACATTTTACACTTTGCACTTCTTGTCACATTGCATAGCACAAATTGCATGCCTACAATACCTTGCTTTTTGTTCATGAGTTCTAAGCATACAGAGCTTTTCTTGTCTCACAAAGCATGAACCAACATTTTCCTTTGTGGCGCCTTGTTAAAGTTATTAGGAGGTATAACTTTAAGTTGGTTGAGTGGGAAGCCCATTCAATGACATGACTTTCCCCATAGCCACCTTTGTGTTTGTGAGTGCATACCAACTAGTGTATGTATCCTTGGGCCTTCTCACTCAGTGGACCACCATGAGTTCTATCACCATAGATTAAGTGTGCATTCTCTATTTCTCACAAACAACCTAGATCTAATCCACAACTAGTTGGATAGATGATCAAAGCTTCATCTGATTCTTTATTTTCTTCACATGTGTGTTCCTTTGTTCTTATGTTTAGTTTTCCATGGGATCTTCATCCTTGGGGCTTGCTCATCCCTCTTGATCATTGTTATTCCATCTTGCTAGCATAAGTGCACTTTGATCCTTCTTGATATGCATGGCTACTTTAGTGTGAGTTTGAAGCAAGTTCATACCCTCACTAAAGTGGGGGCTAAATGCATCGTAGAAAAATGGCCCCTTTTCATTTTCATGATCTTTTAGGCCTTTATTCACATTGTTTGGTCCATTTTTCTTTGATTTAAAGTTGTGATATGACTTGAACATGCACATTTAGATCCTTAAAATTCAAATAATGACATCTTGTGAAGGTGTTGTGAAGTTTTGTAAAACATTTCTACACTTTTATAGACTCTCTTCATTACAATTCACCTAAAAATAACCTTTCAACATTTATCAAGTCCTATTTTGAAGTGTTGTAAAGTCTTGTAACAAGATTTCATGCTTTTCTAGGCATAATTTCACTATTTCCACCTTTCTTATGCTTTATTTGACCCTTTTATGCCCTTACAAGGCTCAATTAAGTGTATTTTTGAATGTAAGCCCAACAAACAACATTAAATGTGACTTAATTCCCAACACCCACTTTCAAGTCCAAAGTGGGACCCATTCATCATGGGTGGCGAATGAGTCCCTCTTGGCTCCAAATTCAAAATATTTCAAAATTCCTTTTGGGTTTTTATTCAAAATTAGTTGATGTCCACCTATGATGAGGTATCAATGTGTTACTAAGGCACAAGAATGTATAAATAAGTTTTTTTATCCTCATTTTACATCTCCAACAATCTTCTAACACATTCAAGCACTTTGCATCATCTAATCAAGCATTTTGGAGCAACCATTGATATATCTTCAAATTTTGAGCATCAAAGGTGTGGTAAGTTTATGGAATTTTCATGTTATCTATTTATCATACTCATTTCATTTCATTTCATTATTTAGGGTTTGATTACCAAAGTGGGGTTTGAACAAGGCAAACCCCTATTCTCTAACCCTCAGTCATTTCTCCCTTCTTGCATGTGTATTTGTAGACTTGTGTATGTAGATTGATCAAGAATTTAGGTGTTGAAGAGCGGTCAAAAGGTTAAAATGGTTCTTTAAGTCAACAACATCCTATTTCAAGCTTAGAGAAGACATTTTGTCCATTTTCTACAGATTTAACCTCAACAATCTGACAAGTAGACAACCTCTGATCCGGTGTTGTAGAATTATCCCTTGATTTCTCATAATTTTTGGAGAGAATTTATTTTCCATTAGTGGTGAATGAGTCACACCTTAAGGTTGGAAATCCATATTTTGTTAGTTTCTCGATCCCGACACTCAAAAACCTGTTCCTGATAGTTTTCACCAAAAGGACTAATTTGCCATCAGTGGCGAATGAGTCCCATTGGTGATTTTTAGTGATCTCAGTGAGCATTCAAATAATTCCAAATTCTCCATTCTCTACCTAGTTGCACTCTGAATCAGTCTTTTTCTATTATGTTTTGCATTTGTTCATCCATAGTTCATTTTTGCATATCACATTGTGTTTTCCAACATTGCATATTTCTTAGGTTTTGCATACACAATTAGTCACACAGGTCATCTAATTTCAATTAATTCATTTCATTTAGTCTAAATAACATCATACATTGCATAATTTGAGTGAACCATCTAGATCTTTTGGATGGGGTTTATCTCTCTCCTTTTAGGTGACAAATCCTAAGAGCGCAAGAGTAGCTGATAAGCCCTATCCAAAAATCTACAGTTCATAAGTTATAAAAAATTAAATTGGAATGTCTTTTAAAAAGTACCTTGCATCACTTAAGCACATTTCTCATAGATAAAAGAATGCTTTCCAATGTAATTAGCTTATTTGTGAAAGAGCCAGTGGGGAGAAGGTACTAAATCCATTCTTGCGGTGTTTTTGGCATTCTCGAGGGATACAAATCCAAAATCCAAATGTATCACCTTAGTGGTAGAATTTAATAGACCAATGGTAATGACATAGCCTTAACTACATGTACGTGCAAAGGAACTAACTAAACCAAAAAGTACTTTTTTCTAAGTAGCGAAAGTGGTTGTTTCATTGAAGAAACTCTCTACAACTTCTCCACACTGCCATGGTGGAAGCATCAACATCTGGTAGAAAGGTTGGAGCCTCATATAAAAGGATACGCTATGCCAATATCTTTGGGATGAATTCATTCACCAATACCCTAATTCCAGAAGAATGGTTGTTTGAATTTTGCAAATCAGTGCAACCAGATAAACGTTTCAAGAGAAAGATGGTGTAGGATTTTGTCGATGAAATTTTTAACCCAAAGTTGGGCTGCCGAATGCTTTGATGAGGAAGAAATGGAAAATTTATAGGAAGAAAAAACCAAGAAGGGAAGCTTCTATGATGATGAAACAAAGGAAAGACCAAAGAGAGATCACTTTTATTTTCCTCTTTCTCATAGAAAAATAAAAAAAGACACATAGTCTATCTTCTCAATGCTGGCTTGGATTTATGGACTTGATGATGATGAATGTGTCCATCCTTTTCAAATGGACTTAGCTTTTGTGCTTAAAAAGGAGAAGAGTCAGAAGTACTATAATTTTTCTATTGCAGTAGCTGGACGGATATTAAAGCAATTGAAGAACTATGATACTAAGTATAAATTTAGGCATTCCTCTTTCTTGGTTCACTTCATTTTGCATCAAAATTCTGAGTTTCTGGAGAGAAGTTTTCTAGTGTCTAGGCTTAATGTAGAAGTTTCCTATCAGCCAATTTCTATATGGACTCATGTACTTTCAAGAACATGGGATTACTATGGGTTTGTAGATTATTTTCTAAGGCCAGTATTTCAAGACTTGTTGCCACGCCTTATGGGCAGTTTCTCTCTTGAGATCTTGCAATGGATGAAGACTTCATTGAACTTGGTGGATTATTTCTTGGGTGAGGATTTTATGTTTATTAGATTCCATGGTTTTGTTGTGGATCCTTTTAGACTTCAAAAATTTGTAACATATACAGTTTTTGCATTGGAGGCATGTCATTAGGAAACCCTTTCCGACAATTCCTATGGCACTGATAGGAACAAGTAGGGGTTTACCCAACCCCCATTAGCATTGCCAATATCTAGGTAATATTGACAAGGTGGACGACAGAGGGAGAGCTTAAAAACCTATTGGTGATCCTAGGATTGGTTCTTATTTGTGACACATGGGAATAAAATTTGGAAAAGCACCTCACTTTGAAGCATGAAAGTCAAGAATATTTTGAGTCGAGAAAGAATCTGACTCAAGAAAAGCTAGAAGTATACATTGACTTCTCCCACATACCATTCAAATGACCAACATGGATGAACTTCTATGTAGTGCAGGTAGAGTATTAGAAGAACCTCTTGATGGGTAAATCCCTTAGCATGCAGTTGAAATGCAAGGGGTGGTCAGAAAGGAAGAAGGAAAATTTCTAGAGGTTTTGACAAGAGATGAGATGCCTCAATCATCTGTTTGGAGAATTGTGGCTGCATGATGAAAGGTTCGAAGAGGTTTATGACCAAGAGGCTTATACCCACAATAGCAACACAGAGATAAGTCATGAGGTTGAAGAGGAGGAGCTTTTGTGTCATTCTTACCACCCTCAAGAATCCAAAAGGAGAAGAGGATCGAGGTAAAGCGACTCACAAGTCACATCCTTCACTATTGCTCAAAGCAAAGAGAAAAGAACCCAATGGTCCCAAAGAAGGTCCACTATGGTTATTGAAAGCCACATTTCAGTGGGATCAACTACCAAAGGATAGGAACGTACTAGTACTAGTCGTGCATAGAGAAGATGAGTTTAGGATCTAGGTGCACCTAGTGCATCAACCAGAGGAGAGGAAGAAGTGGAGTCTATTTTGGAAAGTGTTTCAACCACCACGACCCAGGTAATTTTTACTCCCTCTCTTCTTCCTACCTTTACATCTTTGGTTACTCCTCTGCCTCCATCTACAGAGAATAGTCCTCTGTCTGTGGACCTTGATATTTTGGTCCTAAATGAACCCCCATCCATTTTTAGTAATGAACCTTGTGAAGTAACCCAACACACCGAATGAGAAGCATCCACTTTGAATACTATTGATCATTTGATCACCCTATCAAGGGACCCCATTGAAAGAGTTGAAACATCCATGTTACCCATTACTCTAGGTCCACTGCTTCTAGGAAAACATCTCTCCTTCTGCCCGTGTCCTTTTTCACTCTAACTGGTTTTCCCCCTACCCAATCTCAATTTGGTATCCTACCATTTTCCATGATAGAACTCCCATATGCCTCTCCTTATGCTCATACATTCAATTTTTTTCCTTCCATCACCCTTTTTGGTCTCCATCCAAGTGCCTCCATTGTAGCACAAAGAATTGACACCCCATAGAGTCTCGAATAACATTTCAATGCAACCAAGTAGGCCCAGCATGCTAGAAAGTAGAAACGACAATTAAAGAATGTCACGTTGTCGGTTACCAAGAAGATTGAAGCTTGCTTCAACAAAGATCAAAATTCTCTGTTGATCACTACCATGAAGTCACTCATGTCCAATCCCAAGGGATAAATGTAGATGGACGATTATGACATTAGATCCATGGGTCTAGATTTAAATTAAACTCACCCATGCGACAAAGTGGTCCTAGCCAAGGCTACCTAGAAGGTGGTATATGTAGATTGTGAAAGGTTGGATAGGAAATTGAAGAAGCATGAGGCAGAGTTGATAAATGTAAAGGAAATAGTGAGAAAGTTGCAAACAGATATCAAGGCCAAAGATGTCAAAATGGCCCACATAAGATAGATACAAAATCAACATGGAGAAGCAACTAAATTGCTTGAAGAGGCCCAAGGTGAACAGGTTTAGCTATATTCTGAAATTGAAAGGCTCAGAGTCAAGCTTGCTACTGAGAACTAGACAAATGTAGAGTATCGATGTACTCAAGAAAACATATAGAGAGAGTTGGATGATGTTGGATCTCAAGCTTCCAACAATCTACAAAAGGCCTAGATGGAAGTAGAAAGGTCAAGACAAGAGAAATAGAAGATCATGTCTAGTTTGTAGGCTCATGACCAAGAGATCAGAAGATTCATTTCTAAATTGAAAAACACCCTCTAATAGAAAAAGAATATTAGTTCCACTAGAAGTTAACTACTACACGAGGGTTAGGGACCCTCCCAATATTAAAGAATTGAATATCCACACTAGGAAAGGATGATAGTTGCAGTTGCCATTCTCAGGCCAACTCTATAATTCTTAATAGATGCTCGGGAATTAAGTGCAAAGGTTGGCCTGGTGGCCAACCAAATCTTGCAGATATATGCTCCCCTAGTAGTGGAATTATAGACTCTAATTTATCGATTATGTATGGCCACTGATGAGTCCCTAAGAAGTGAAGGGATTCTAGATTGAAGGGATACCTCAAGGAAAGCAAGCAAATTCATCAATTTCCATAAAGCCACAACAAAGAGCACAAAACTCCAAGCAGTGTTGAACAAGAAGGTCGATGGAATTTAGAAGGATTTCAAAGTTTTGATTAGCTATGATTTTCCTCCCCTTTTCTTACCAAATGGAGAGGTACTATCAGTTGAATAGATTAGAGAAAAGGTTAGGCCTTCTACAGAACTCTTTGGTTTGAGCCTAACTCCCACCATTGGTGAAATTGAGCATGAGATCTTTCCCCTTTCCTACCTCTATTACCACCTTGGAGTTGTTTCAACTAGATGGGGAGCAATTTCTTTTAAGGAAATGTTTGAACTAGATTAGGTGTACACAATCTTTTGCACTCTCATTTGACCCATTGATTTGGAATAGGAGGTACAACATTCCACTTTCCTGAAACTCCAAGAATCTCTAGATCTCTGTGTTCGTGCCTCCACAAGCGAAGGCCCCCTGTGAGTTGCTAGAACTATGAAGAAATTTTTCCTTAAGAATCTTTTTTTGGATTTTGAACTTTTATACATTTTTGTCTTTGGATGTGTCCATGCTCAAAGAATTTTTGTTTTAGAATGGTGTGCAATGCACCATGTGGTGGTTGTGTGGCTTTCATTTATTGTATTCCTTTCGAAAGAGAGTCGGGACACGTGCCAACTCGATGAATATTTTCTCAAAGGAAATTTTCTTAAACCTAAGAATCCTCTCCTACTTGACACATCATCTCTTTGTTGTAGGCTTTTTGTATTTTTAGAAGTGATCTCTTTTGGAGTTTGTCATTGCATGTTGGGTGTTTCTTGTTTTCAAGATGGAAACTTTGAGTCAGCACCATCGACCTATACGTGATTGGTCAACCAAATTTTCACCAAGTTATTTTCTAGGATCTCATTACTTTTAGATAGTGATCTTTTCTAAATATCTAAAATGACATAAATGAGGTAGTTGAGAATTAATGAGCAAAGATAGCCACAACATAATAAAAGATCTAAGATTGGATCATGAGCTATCAAATGCTGGCATCTAGTAGTATCTACTTCTGGGATGTTGGTGATGGATCTTCCCTTTTTAGCTATAAATAGGAAGAGGTAGCAAAAGGAATTTTTTTTTTAATTCCCCTTTGAAGAAGTTATTTTAGTTTTTCTTTAGTTATAGAGATATTTTTAGAAGCTAAATGCTTGAAGAACACTACTTCTCTTTGGAATGTTATACTGGTTTTTACTCAAACTATTATCAGATTGGCATTCGACCTTTTTTTTTTAAGTTTATTTGATATTTAAGCATGAACTATTTCAAAGAAATCTTTGAAATTGTGCATGTTATGGCCTTTGTCAAGTTTCCTTCTTTATGCTTTTGTTCAGAATGAAACACTTTGTTGATCTTAATTAAAATAGTTTGAGTAGTTGATTTCCATGTTGTAGGCTTATGTGATATAGGAATAACTTGTTGAAACTAGATTATGTATGTTGAACTTTTTTAGTGTCTTTAAGGTTTATTATTTCTCCATATTATGCTATAAGAAGAGGAAGGGTCCATGCAATTCCTAAATGTTTTTCTGTTAACCTTGGGAACTTTTATGCTTGATTGGACCTTAATGAACACTACCTGTGGGGAGATTTGAAAGAATGCACTATGCTTATATTTAACCTTTGTTTCTCATTCTCTTCCCAGCAATGAAGGGTTGTGGCATTTTGTGTCTAATATATCATTCATAGAAAAGGAATTCTATTTAAAATATTGTAAAACCTTTTGCACATCACCATCTTCCTATTTTATGTTTACATTTTCTTCTACATTTTTCTCCAAACTCAAAGAAGATCTAACTTTCTATAAAAATCACGGAGGTATTTAGTGAGGCACAAATCAATCCCCCACTCACTAAATTTCCGATAAGGTTATCAGAGAGGCACAAGATTTAATGATCAGTAGGTACCTAACATGGCCTATTAGTCAAGACCCATATTTGTATCTTTTCACCCACCTAAGCTATGCTTAACGGGGGGTGTTTATTTTTTTTTAATATTTATTTTTCCTACACATTATTAAGCATACTTCGATTACATGTGTTACTCTCACCCACACTTGGGTGGTTGAGTCTAACACCCTCTTTTGGCCTTTTATGCCGCCTCACAAAACCACTATCCTATCTCCTTTTGAGTAGGTTATGCCATCTGCTTGGCATTTTCCAAGTAGGCATAACTCCCACTTGTATATGCATAAAATTGGTCATGTCTAAACCTTGGCATTTAATTAAATATTTATTATTTAATTAATTACTCTACATATGATTAAATTAATTTGATTTAATTATATTGTTAATACACTTGATTCTTCCACTTTAATTAAATAAATTTATTATATTTAATTGCCACTTTCTTAAGTCCATTTAATTAATTAAATAAATGTCATTGTTTATTTAATTAATTATCACATTTAAGTTTAATTAAATCTTTGATTTAATTGAATTGAATTTATTTTTATTCTCATTAATTATTTAATTAATTTCATTTCCACAAATTTTGATTAAATATCTTCCAAATCTTTTCAAATCATAATTAAATATTTTATTTAATTATGAAATCTTTCCTTATCTTTCAAATCTTAACAAAATATTCCATGTCACCCATAAATAAATAATTGAATTCACAATTCATTATTTATCTTTTTAAATCTTTCCAAAATCTAAAAAAAAAGATCATTTTTACAATTCATCTTTATCATCTCATCTTATCTCTTTTTTAGAAAATAAAACGAATGTTGCTTTCTGCTTTCTTCTACTTCTCTTCAGTTTTATCCATCTTTGACCATTTGATCTGCCAGGAATTTTCATAGTTGTTGATCACATCAGCCAATCATAATCTTTCAAAAACTCTATAAATCTCCTTGCAAATCCAAGCATTGGTTACACATAGAGAATACACACATACAGATTATAGATTACTTGCATTCTAACATTCTAGCATCTTTCGCATTGTTTTATCATCTTTAGTTTTTATCAATCATGTCTAGTATTAGTATAATCATGTCTTAGCATAGCATTGCATGCATTCATATTTAATATCGTTCTCTAGGAAGACTGTTTGTTGAGCCTAGCCCGAGATCTAAGAGCCAACTGGAATAAATGAAAACACTGGAGATAGAGGATGATAGGACAACATGAAAAACAAAAGAAAGAGTTTGCATTTATTTTCATTTAAATTCTATTTTTAATATAATGTTCTATCGATGTGTTTGATTTATTTGTTTTAATCTACATTTATCACACTCTAAAAATTGACCACACATTTTTGGCACCCACCATGGGGCCCTTCCCCATTTTTAACATTTATCTGTAGATTTTTTGACAGGATTTCACGTTCTAGAATTCAGATTTTTGAATTTTTTTTTTTTTTAGTGCATACGAGGACTTCTGTAGTGCATACATGGGTTTCTATAGCGCATCTATGGTTTCTTTTAGCACTTTTGCAGGTACTTTGATGCATCCAAGAAATTTTTTGGTGCATTTGAGGAACAAAACGACACTTATAAGGAACAAAATGGCGCATATACTCGGCTTAGTTTACTAAAAAATTTGTAAAAATTTTCTTGCAATCTCTTCTAGCGCATTTAGGAGGTTTTTTTAGTGCATTTGGGACTTTCTACAGTACTTATAGGATCTTTTTTAGAGAATTTACTTGTTTTTGTGGTGCATGTAGGTGATTTTTTAGTGCATATAGGTTGTAACTAAACAAGGTTCTGAGTTTGATGCCTTCCATAGACAAAACCTTTTTCTGATTTAAAAAGAACCAATCTAGGATAGTCACATCTACTTTTTAAAAAGAAGCAACCCTACGGTAGACATGGATTTAAAATGAAGCAATATAGGATTGTCACCACACAATGATCTTTGCAGTTAAAATTGAACAACTTGTTTTTGTGAAGCAACACCTTCACTTAGATTAGATCATTGTGATTTGGGTTTTAGAAAAGAACATTGTCTACTGTGTTTGTGGCAATAGTTCTATGCTCTCCCCTTAACTAGGTGACCAAAATACCAGAATTTCCTTTTACATTCATGCAATTTCAATACTTTATTACATCCTTTAGAGGGCCTGCTATTGTGGGAAAAATTACTCACCCAAGAGGAACGACCTAAGTGGGTTCAAGCCAAAGCTAGGCTATTCTGCCCCACTATAAAATTTAAAGCAAATCTAGGTATTTACCATCTTTTTCCATAGTGTGCAAGATAACTGTCCCAAAAGCCTTTGTTCTAAAGGTTGACAGGTCTCTTGAGGGAGTTTATTATTGCCACATAGAACGAAAACCCTTGCTACGAACCTAGTGTAGTATCTCACCGTGTTAGTTTCTGAACATCATAATAATCATAGTGCAAGGGGAGGGAACAATATTCCCCCAAGATACTCACCATATAACTACCAAGGACCATTTTCTCAGGGGATCCAATATCCACTTTCATCACTTTGAGTACGCACCTGGAAAAGACCAAAAAATGGGTGCCCCTTCAGGGGTGACATGGATGTGTGAGTCAACATAGTTCTAAGATATGGGTTGTTGATTATTATGATGACCTACTTGAGTACTAAGAGTGAGTCTATTTGAATTTTCTTTTATGTTCCAAACCTATGAAAACACTTTTTGAAAAACATTTTTGAGAATACACTTGATGTTTAGTATAGGGCTTAAGAACAACTATTTTCAGAGTGTTTGCTATGTTTTCAATCACACTAATTCAGATATAAGATCATCCAAAATGGACATGTCAAATTTTAGCTGAAACTAATCACAAACTGTTCTAAAAATTACCTTGGAAAACTATTTTAGCGCATATAGGGGGTATGTGTAGGATCATCATGGAAAAAATAGGCCCTTAAGTGGCAAGAAATTTAGAAAAATCAGAGTTAGGTAACTTGGCGTAAAAATTTGAATAAGTTATCTATATTGTTTCAAAAATGTGTAAGAATAGAATCTGTAGCAAATTGAATGTAGTTTGTAAACTACTAGGTTTGTTTAAAATATAGAAAATCTATTTGGTGAAAATTTGAAATTTCAATGTAATGGTACTTAAATTTCAGGGAAAAAATAAGTAGGTGTCTATCTTACCACCCTAAGCACAATAAAATGATAATACTTTTTTTATAAGATTTTAGATATAAGTAGAGGACTCATGCCCCGATGTGATGCATATTTTTTTGTAATTTTTTTCCAAGTAAATAATTAATTATGATTTAAATTTATTATAACTTTAAAAAAAAAACCACATATGTCTAACCACCTTAACTTGATCAAAACTTCATGAAATTCAATTTTTCATTTTTTAATCCTATAGTATGTGAAGCATAGAATGTGATGCATGTTTTGGATTAAAAAAATGTGATACCATTTGAAAGCTACAGATGTTTTTCAATTAGCCTATCAATTAGGAATTTTATCATAATTTGAATAGAAAATAAATAATAATTACTTATTAAATTCAAATCAAAGCATAATTTATATTGGTTGAAAGCTAAGAATCTCCTTTAAAAACCCTTTTCATTTCATCAATTTTGGGTAAAAATATAGTTGTCAGCCATATACCCATTATATTGCCACTTTTTGGCCCATCATGATCCTGCACATACCCAGAGTATATTCTAGTGCATTCATTGGTTAGTCCAATGCTTTTAGAGTTTGTTTTAGTGCATTAAGTATTTTAGCACATACGCTGGATATTCTAAAAATAGTTTTTTTTGGTCATTGTCACAACATCTTTTCAGTAGCACATATAGGACAGAGTAGTTCATCTGAGACATATTGTAGCACATTTGACTATTTATCTAGTGCATATACCTATTTTTGCAGCGCATACATGGGACAGAGTAACACATCTATCACTTTTCCTGAATCATTGTTTTTTACAAATCTAAGTTTATAGCATCCTTGTTCTAGTAGAATATCGACATTTATCTCATGCTTAGGGAGTGGAAATCTTTTAAATTTTTAAAGAATTCAGTTGCCAATAGAATCAAGAAACACAAGAAACCTCTAGGTTACAAGAAAACCTTACAACGAAGGAAGTTTTTTACAAGAGTCAAAACTTCTTGCTCCATCACTGCAAATTTCTCCATACGTACCAAGATTTTGTTAGGGGATTTATTGGTGAATACATTGTAGACCCTTTAGATTCACTTATTTTTAGAGATGAGCTCTATCGCAATGACACAATCACAATCATCCTCTTGAGTTCAATTATATACCACAACCTTCTATTGAATATTCAACACATCCCAGTGAAATCCTTTAGTGATCTTAATTAGGCTACTTTGATATACTTATCATTCTTTGAAAACAAGGATCAAATCTTAAAAAAAGTGCACCTTTCAAACAAATTTTTGATTATTTGATTCAACTTCCCCAAACAGGATTTTGGCATCCTTTATCATTGGAAGCCACAATCACAAATTAGGAACATCTTTTTGATCATATCATACGATTCTCATCTTATTGGATCAAAACATCATCTTCTCTTTGCACTTGTCAAACTATGATCTAAGTCTAGAAGAACATCTTGAAATCATATGCCTATTTTTACATTGAGATCACAATACAATAAGATGAAGGAAGATATTCAACAAGATCATACCCTAAGAACTCAAGAAGAAGGTAAAAATAGTGATCCTCTTTATAGTGTGAGTTGAAATCCCCTTTTTGAAGACATCGCCGAAAGATAAAAGGATCCATTTACTTCCAACAGAGATCTGAGCAAAACACCTAAAGCTAGTGATGATGAACAAGAAGAAGAGCATCACCTTAGAGAAGCCAAGCAAGATCCTAAATTTCACAGAGTGTTAGAAAAGATCTTAGAACACAACAAAGAAAAATATTTCCTATATCTAGCTGACAAAGGAACTAAGTTGCCTCATGATTTCAATACTAAGAACTTAAGAAAGAATATTGATGAGACAACCTTGACTAATATTAGTGCCTTGTCCCAACAATTTAAGGAACTTCAAGGGAAAATTAAAGACCTACAAGGGGGAACCACAATGAATACATATGCTCTTGATGACATCTATCCATCTCCCTTTGATTGATGTCTCAACATGATCTCGTTTCCTAAGCATTGTGAAATCCCAAAGTTTGATCATTACAATGGGAAATCGGACCCAATTGACCATATTAGGGACTTTCGAAACATGACTTTAGAGTTTTCTCATGAGGATACATACTTAATGTGTTTTTTTCCTAGAATTCTTAGAGACCAATCTATGGAATGGTTATCAAAAATCACACTGCCTATCCAGACATTTGAGGAATTGATTAGCGAGTTCATATCACAATATTCCTATAACATACAACACCAAATAACCATGATTGATCTATCCAAGGATAAGAAAAACCCTGCTGAACCATTCATTACATTTCTTTAGAGATGGAGAAGATTGATCGCTAGATATCCACATCATGGTCCTGAAAAGGAAAAGATCACTACCTTCATAAATAGCTTGGATCAAGAGATGAGTTATCTTCTAAATCTTCATTGTCCTCCCTCTTTTCAGAAATTGATTGAAAATGCTATCACAATTGAAAGTGCATTGGTCTAGAGGGGGATAATAAAACTTGATAGAGACAATCCTAGCTAGTCAAATCACCACAATGACAAATCTAAGTTTTCGGATTGCAAAAAAAACATGGTGAATGATGGTGTTGTAGATGCACATCATGTCTCAACTAAGCCATTTTTTCTTAGTGTTCCTCACAACAATAACAATGTCAACTCGGTTACGAATCAAGGAAACAATTCTCCTCTTCCGAGGAATAACCCAAGTCAAAATTTTGTTCCAAATCAAAGTAATACCAACAATCAAGGATATCATGGAAACAACAATAACAATGCCTTAGGAAATACATCAAACATGAATCCATAGTGATCTTCATTTTTCTTGAACAAAAGGACTCTTACTCTATTGGGTCAATCTCTGGAATCTGCCCTTAAAGACTTGATGGCAAAGAACATTATTATTCTACCACCTCAACGTAACTTCAAACCTAGTGTAAAACCACCATTTGGGAATGATGCATACTATTGTGAATATCATAGGTGTAAGGGCCATCGTATGAATAATTGCCAAGCCTCGAGGAATACTATTCAAGACTTAATAAAAAATGGCACCATCACAATAGAAGAAAATCAAAAATAAAATGAATACCACCAAGCATATCGAAACCCTTTTCCCAACTATCAAAAGGGTGAGTCTTATGGAAAGAGTGTGAATCATATCGATGAACATATAATCAATCATATCTATGCTAATGATGAATAGGTCAATGTTATAAAATTTAAGGAAAAGATGGACTATAGAGAGGTCAACGCAACAAAAAGAGCACAAGCTAAGGTTGTCTGAAAGGGTGCTTCTTCAAAGACCAATGTGCCCTACCTCAACATCAATATGACTTAGTAAATCAACTTGGAAAAGATCTTGCTCAGATTTCTATCTTAGAACTCCTGAAGATTTCCCCAGCACACAAGGAAATTTTAGAAAAGGCCCTCATTGAAACAACTGTATCCATTGATCTAGAGGTGGACCAATTTCAAGCCATGGTGGGACACTTGTCCTTACCCACATGCCTCTCATTTTCTAAAAAAGATGACATTTCCATGACACGTCCACATAATTCATCACTATACTTAGAAGTCATGTTCCACACGTTTCGTGTTAGACATGTCCTAATAGTTGGAGGTGCTGGGTTGCACATATGTACCATGAAGTTAGTTAAGGCTTTAGGATTTTCTGAGGACTCCATTGATCTAAGAAGAAATATTACTATTAAAGCCTACGATGATGAGGAAAGAGCATCCAATGGTTTAATCATGCTACTGATCAGAGTGGGACCTATTATCAAGAATACTTTCTATCAAGTATTAGATCATGATCTCGCATATATCTTCTTGGGTCATCCTTGGATCAACAAAATGCAAGTTGTGTCATCCACATATCATCAATGCCTTAAGTTTCCTTATGATGGACATGAGAACACAATATCAGCTGATAATTCTCACAATCAAACTGGTGCCAACATAAAAGCTAGTCAAGACACTTTGGTTGGGCCTAACAATCGAGAAATGCCTACTAGTACTTCTCCAAAAGTTGCTACACAAATAATTCAGTTAACCAAAAGCTTTGACAAGAAACTATGGTTCAAGGATAATGGAGTAGGAGAATATTCTCTTTGTCTGGCTAATCTCCCTACGTCACCTTGATCACAAGGACAACCTTCTATCACTTAACATTAGATATTTTTAGCATCAACATCAACACACACATCGACAGAACCAATTACAAAGTTTAATGGACAATTTGTGAAAGAGAAATTCCCCATGGAAGACTCTAAGGAAAGATAAATTCTAAATTGGCTCTATAAATATAAAGATGAAACAATTCTAAATATTAAGCTACCAATGGATCAATATGGCAAAGGATATTCAATCATGCAAAAGATGCGCTATGATGGTAATGGTCCTATCGACAAGAGAAAAGAAAGAGTAGTTGAACCTATTCACCTTCCAAGACTTGCTGAAAAAGATAAGATAGGACTGGGCCATGATACTAACTCAAAATAAATAACATCTAAATAGTCGCATGATACTGTCCTCACATTGCAAGAAGGTTCTAATCTAAGGGAAGCTTGCTTGACAACAATTCAGAATTTCATGGATAATAACTCTAACACAGATTCTGGAGAATATGAATGGGACACCATCCACAATGATGAAATAGAAATTCTAAAGTGGTTCTATAAATATAAAGATGAAATAATTCTAAATATTAAGCTACCAACGGATCAATATGGTAAAGGATATTCAATCATGCAAAAGATGGGCTATGATGGTAATGGTCCTATCGGAAAGAGAAGAGTATTTGATCCTATTCACCTTCCAAGACTTGCTACAAAAGATAAGATAGGATTGAGCTATGATACTAACTCAAAAGAAACTACATCTAAATAGTCGCATGATACTGTCCTCACATTGCAAGAAGGTTCTTATCTAAGGGAATCTTGCTTGACAACAATTTAGAATTTCATGGATAATAACTCTAACACAAATTCTGGAGAATATGAATGGGACACAATCCACAATGATGAGTTCTAGAGTGATAAAATGGTTGATGTGATACACATGTATACACCTACTCTAATCAAAGGTGAAGGTTCAGGCACCCAACCACAAGAATCTAAACTACAACACAAGTATGATTCTAGTGATACCGAGTCAGATTTAATCGAACAAGACTATCGTGAGGACAATACCATCACTGATCTACCTCATACCTCAAAGCCTACAGACATCTCTATTATGACCATAACCATAGCTGATTACACACAGCTTAATGACCCACTACTGCTAATGCATCCCGATCTCATCGATTGGGATCTCTCTAAACCTCTTGATATACATAAATTTCCAACTGATGAATCTATCATGACCTTCCTTTCCAAAAATGATGTAAATGATTGTTCCACTGGAAATTTTTAGCATAGAGTGTTTAATGAGGAGAGTGTCAAGTCTCCTAGCTACAAAAGTAAAAATAAAAAAGAAATATCTAATGGTGAAAACTAGAATCTGGCAGTGTTAGATCAAAGAATAGAGAAAACAAAGAGCGTATCAGATGGTGAAAACCTTTTTAAGGAACCTAATGATGGGATATTTGACACTCTCTTGGAGCATTATCATGAGTGATCACCTATCTTGATTGAGCCTACAAAAGTAGTTAATCTTGAAACTACAGAAAAACAAAGGATTCTACAGTTAGCTGCATCAATGACAAATAAAGAAGTGCCAAAGTTCATGAAATTTCTCAGAGTAAATCAAGTCAACTTTGCTTGGTCTTATGCAGACATGCCAAGTCTTGATCCTAATCTTATAATGCATCACTTATCCATTAAACCGAGAGTTAAACCTACGAAACAAAAACTTAGAAAGATGCATCCTCATGCTGCACTACTAGTTAAGGAAGAACTTAAGAAACTCCTTGATGTGGGATTTATAAGATCATTTGACTATGCAGAATGGATCTCCAACATTGTTCCTATATCCAAGCCTGACAAAAGTTTTAGAGTGTGCAAAGATTTCAAAGATCTTAATAAGGCATGTCCTAAGGATGACTTCCCTCTTCCAAGTATTGATACCATAGTTGATCTAACAGCTAGCCATTCCATGTATTCAGTAATGGATGGCTTTTCTTGTTATAACCAAATCAAGATTGCACTTGAGGACCAGGACAAAACATCTTTCACATGTCCATGGGGGACTTACTGTTGGAACTTCATGCCATTCGGTTTAAAGAATGTTGGGGCTACATATCAAAGAGATATGACTACAGTTTTTCATGACATGATGCACACATTCATGGAAGATTATGTTGATGAAATTTTGGCAAAATCATACAAAAGAGAAGGAAATATTGAGGTATTATCCAAAATCTTTATAAGGTTGAAAAAATTCAAAGTTCACCTCAACCCTAAGAAATGTTTTTTCAGAGGCACATCTAGAAAGCTCTTGGGATACATAGTTTTAGCAAAAGGAATTGGAGTATATCCCACCAAGGTAGAAGAAATCATGGAAATGCCTCCACCAAAGAATATCAATTAGTTGAGATCATTATAGGGATGAATGCAATCTATACGAAGGTTCATTGTACAACTAGTGGATAAATGTCTACCTTTCACACATCTACTACATAAGAACATTCCTTTCAAATGGGATGATAAGTGTGAAATGGCCTTTCAAAAAATAAAGTAGTATCTAATAAACCCACTAGTTCTAGTACCACCAAATCTGGACAAACCTCTTATCTGATACATTACTACAATAGAGACATCTTTGGGGGAAATGTTAGCACAAGAAGACTCTATAGGGAAGGAACATGCAATCTATTATATTAGTTGAACATTAATAGGTCATGAACTAAACTATACTTTCATCGAGAAGGCTTGCCTAGCAGTGGTCTTTGCTTCACAAAATTTTCAACACTACATGTTAACTCATACAATCAATCTTGTTGCAAAAATTGATCCACTAAAGTATCATTAAGCAAAGCTACATTGACAGGAAGGCTCGCAAAATGGGTAATGATCTTAAGTGAGTTTGATATCCACTATGTTGATCGAAAAATAATTAAAGGACAAGTTATCACTGATCAATTGGATAAGGAACCACTACAAGCAGAGCATCCCATGCACATTGAATTTCTAGATGTTGATGTCTTTACCACAGAATCCAAACAACCATGGTCATTGTACTTTGATGGTTCTTTTACTCAACATGGATCGGTGGCAAGCATACTCTTTGTCACCCCTCAAGGAAATACCATTCCTTGATCATATATGTTTCCATGCACCAACAACATAGCCAAATATGAAGCTTTAATCACTGGGCTCAAGATAGCATTGGAATGGAGAATCACAGAATTACAACTCTACGGTGACTCACAGTTAGTCATTAATCAGATAAATGATGATTATCATACTAAAGATGACAAACTATTTCCATATAAGAAGATGGTTGATGATTTCAAGAAATAATTTGTAGACATCAAGTTCATACAAATTCCAAGGCTTGATAACAAGGCAGCTGATGCTATGGCCATGATTGCATCATTATTGCAACTCCCAGAAAATCAAGTTTGCTACGAATTTCTTATGGAACGTTCATTTATGCCTACCTATGACACACCTGAAAGCCAAATCATTTGCCACTTAGTAGGATCTGATTCACCTTGGTATGGAAAGATTTATGTCTACCTAAAAGATGACATTTTAGCACTTGAATTATCCCATAACCAAAAATGCAACTTTATCCACCAATCCTCTCACTATACTCTTATTGCTGACACTCTCTATCACCATGGTCTTGATGGTACTTTACTTTGATGTCTCGAATGTGACAAATCTGACAAGGTGTTATAGGAAGTTCATGGTAGCATTTTTCGTAATCATTCAAGTGGATTGACCTTATCTAAGAAATTGATTAGAATGGGTTACTATTGGCCTACAATGGAGAGGGAATCATTCACTTTTGTGAAAAAGTGCTCTAAATTTCAAATGCATGGAAATCTCATTCATGCACTAGCACAAGACATACAACCGTTTACACCAACCTAGCCATTCTCTCAATGGGGGTTAGATCTAGTTGGAAAGATTCATCTGTCATCATCAAATGGACACAAGTTCATCATCACAGTGACATAGTACTTTACTAAGTGGATTGAGGCAGTACCTTTCACTAAGGTTACCGGCAAACAAATCTCATCATTTATACTCAACTATCTTATTTTTGGGTATGGAATTCCTAACTCCATCATCAAAAATAATGGATGACTATTCAAGAATCAAGACGTTGATGAACTATGTGAGAGATTCCATATTCAACACTGATACTCATCACCTTGTTATCCACAAGGAAATGGCCAAGTAGAGGCCTCAAACAAAACAATACTAAAAATATTGAAGAAGACTATGAATGATGCAGGGAAAGATTAGCGTGTTCAACTTAATCCTGCATTATGGGCCTACAGAACTAGCATCTGAATTCCAATAGGAGCAACACCATTTTCTCGTCTATGGAGGAGAGGCTATACTTCCTCTAGAAGTTGAGATTCCCTCACTTAGAGTATCACTGAAAGGTCTCACAATAAATGATGAATATAGAGTTTCTCAACTACAAGAGCTGTAACTCCTTGGTGAGAAGAGACAACAAGTAGCGGATCATTTGAAAGCATATCAACATATGTTGTCCCGTAGCTATAATCACAGAGTCAAGCCACATTCCTTTTAGGTTTGTGATCTTGTTTTGAAGGAGAACCCACACAATCAGCAAGACAAAGAAAAGAAAGGTAAGTTTGAACCAAATTGGTTGGGTCCTTATGTAGTCATCGTTATATATGGTTCAGGAGCATACAAGTGGTCAATGCCAGAAGGGGACCTGTTTGATAGACCTATCAACAACATGCACCTGAAAAAGTATTATGTTTGAAGCAGTCATCATCATCAGAAAAAGTCCTGAAGAAATACAAAAACAACAGAAAAAGTCTTGAAGAAATACAAAAACAACAAAAAAGTCTTGAATAAATACAAAAATAGCAAAAAAAGTCCTAAAAAAATCTCTAAGAACATCAAAAAACATCAAAATACAAAAAAAAATAAAAACCAAAAAAATCGTCATAGGGTGAAAACTTGGCAATAGGTAGTCTATTGATTAAAAAAATACAAATACATAAAAAAGAAACCAGAAAACTTTAATAAAAACAAATAGTAAAAATCTGGCAAACAAACGCTATTTGTAGCTCTCCATCTATTAGTTCATGTTTTGAACTTAACTTCTCAACCTTCATTTTCAATACATCTTTCCATCATCTTAGGGTCATACCAACACAATACTATCATCATTTTCCTAAAGCGATAATGTCTTACCATGGATTGATCATTATACATATCTATTTTGGCAAGTTGTGTCAATATTGGAGGCAAACGTTGACATACTGGGGACAATCAACTTTTGAAGTTTCCTAAAACAACTAGACAATGACATAAAATTCAATCATGCAAACAAACAATCAAATCACATGAACAACTATCCAATCATCGATCCATAACACAATATTTTTCAGCTAAGTACCATACATGACTCATATTTGGATGATCTACAAACTAAATAGTGTTTAGAATAGCAATATTATGTTTTGAACAATGGTTGTTTGATTTTTTCGACATCATCTCTTTGAAACACACTCGATGATGTACTGAACTAGAGTGGCGAGGAAAGAGGATTTTTTTTCTTTGTCTGTTGTCTTGAGTTTAACTACCAATTTGGTGCAAATATGTCACAAGACATGATTTCCAAAGAGTATCATTGATGATAGTTCCACATTTGCATCAGAAAGTGGTTAGTCTTTGTCTGTTTATGCAAACAATTCTCATGTCATCTCAGTTCAATTATACCTTGATGCTTGTGTTCACTTGCTATATCAAAAATCATGAAAGTTGTACTTGGGGCATCATTGGTGCTAATTTCCCCTCTGATGCTTGTACATACTTCAATAATCCAAAAAATAATATCCCATACATATGTTACATTTTTACATCATTTGCAAACACATACATTTTCATAACATTTCATCTCATATATCATTTCAACACACTACATTTATATCATTAGCATCCACCTGAATGACATCATTTAGTACACATCATAAAACATCATCACCACATGAATCATCCCTCATATCATGTTAGTCATCAAATCAATAAAATGCATATAAAAATCCATACTACATGTCAAAATACATGCATATCACCTCATCACATAAAAAAAAACACATCATCAAAAACTCATCGCCGCTGCATATCACCACTCATCAAAATAAAAACAAATGTATACAGTCTAATGAAATAAAAAAGACTAAACAAGATACATGAGATAGGATCAAAATCAATATACATGGTCCAACATAATTATATACATCAATAATCCTGCATCAATCAATCAAGGCTGGCTAGTGGAGCCCCTCGGGTGACAGAGTTAGTCTCGTGGATGGTGGCCTCCCACTAGTCCCTACATCAGGATCCTCTTGAGGCCCTGTGACCCCTCTTCTCTATGTCACTGTCCATGATCTACTCCTCATCCTGTTGTGGGACCATGGGAAAGTCTCTTTGCGCTTAGGAGGACATAACTCGTATCCAACTCGATAATACTTGACCTCCTTAGCCATCTCAAATCCCTCTACAATAGCCTCTCATAGGGATGCAGTCTCCATAGTGCCCATGAGTCTCTGTGCCATACCCTTTGCCTCTACTACCTTCTGTTTAAATGAGTCTCTCTCTATAATCAATTGGGCTACCTATGGGTTTGGGGAAGGAGGAGATTCTTGTGCTTGTTCCTAAGCCTGTGTCTGTGGAAACTGTGTCTAGATTTGTGCTACCAAACCCTATGCCTAAGCCAAGTGGCTCTATAATTGTACCTATTGCCCTTGTAGTGTTTGAACCTAGGCCTATAGCATGTCTATCTGCACCTGCTATGTTGAAGAGGTAACCCTGCTCACTGTTGGATGACCCATGTCACTCCTCAGCCTCTGTACACCTTGAGAGCTACTAACAACATCAGTCCTCTATCTCATTGCTCTTTGCTCCTCCTATCCACCATATTTTCCATCATCCCCATCCCCATCATCTAAACTCTCCTCATCTCCACTGTCCTCCTCATCTCTGCTATCCTCCTCTCCTCCAACAAATTCCTTCTCACCACCTGTCACATCCTCCTCTCTCCCTAATCCTAGCTGAGGTGCCACCAAAATGGGTGTTAGCTCATCTGGATATGTAAACTGCAAAAATGGATCTATGCGATAGTACATTGAATACTCCTTTGCAAGCTGGTAAGCAATGCAGGGACCCCGTCTAGGTCCATCCTTGCACCGTTCGTAGTGTGCAACACCCTGAGGCATACCTTGTGTGAAAATGAACTTCCTCTATACTCGTAAAGCCAAAAATCTCTCTATGATAAAAGGTGTGTGCCCTATCAGAAACCTGGGTATACCTACAAATGACATCTCCAAAGGATCTATGTCCCATACATCGCAATCAGCATATAGTCTCCAAATCACTGCATCAATGTCGTCCAAGATCCGTCTTGAATACTCTACCTTGCCCAGCTTGGGCTAGACAAGTGCAAACAAATATGCATACATATATGGCATGCCTAATGGCCTAGCCCTCAGACAAAGCAGTCTGGTAGCAACAATATGCTCCCATGCCCAGATCTAGAGCAACATAATACCACACGATAAACTCGATGAGCCTTTGTATACTACTTGGTGTAGGTCATGTGATCCAACATGCAACTCCCCCATCCATATCTCCTCAGCTGACCCATAATCTGCTCGGTGATCTTGCCCCATCCAACTGGTAACCCCTTTGACCGATGATTCAGACAAAGGAAACCTCCAATCAAAGTGCCCAACACTACAAGTAACGTTGGGTATCCTCTGAAGTCTGCCATGACACCCAGTATCCTACTATATGTGCATCTCCAAACACTCTCCTGAGTTCATCTATCCCATCCACCTCCTTGTGATCATAGACCACAAGGGCACCTACTAATGGGATCCCCAAAATCTTGTAGACATCCTTTGGAGTCACTATCAACTCAATAGTTAGCAAATGAAAAATGTTATGCTCTGATTTCCACCTCTTTGCTAACACAGTCAACAAGCCCCTATTGGCCCAAATAGGAGGCATCAATAATAAAGATACCTACCCACAACTCACTATCAACTACACGTTTGCAGGTTTCAAATCTCAATTCCTATCCCACCCCACAAGATGACGCTAACTAATCTGGAGGTTTTTGAAAACCTCCAATTTTTGGTCATCACAAAAGTAATCTATTAGCCTCATATCAATTAGACTACCATCTCTCTATCACACTCATATCTATCTATTAGACTCATATCAAGTGACCCATATCAGTGAACCATATCAAATGCCCTATCTAAGTGACTTATATCAGGACATCAATACAAAATCTATCTCTTTGCACATCAAATCAATCTATTATATCATCATTTACTATTTTTTTTCTTTTTTAGGAAAGAAAATTTATCACACAATCAAATCATCATCCTATTTGTATTTCAATCATGAATGAAAATATGTTTCAATCAAACCAATCTACTATTTTCTTTCTATCATAGAAAGCAAATTTATCAAAAATTCATATCAATCATCTACTCTTTGTTTTTCTTTTTTTTGGAAGCAATGTTATCAATTATATACTCTTTGTTTTCTATTTCAGGAAGAAAATTTATCAATTTACCAATATGATGACATGACAATTTCACTATCTATTGACCAAGGAAGCAATAATTCATCATCATTCTCATCATCTTGCATTCTATCTAAATTTCCTAAAAGTGCTACTTTGTGGCCTAAAAGCACTAAAACCCTAAATGCACCATAGTTTCTCTCCAAAGCACTAAAACCCTAAATGCACCACATTTTCCCCCCAAAGTGCTAAAACCCCATATGCACATTTTTGTGCCCTGAATGTGCTACATCATTTCTTAAAAGCACTATTTCCCTAAAAGCACTACTTCATTTCTCAAATGGGCTATTTCAGCCCCTGGATGCGCTAAAACCTTGTAAGCGCTACTCTGCTACATAAATGTGCTAATGTACTTGTTGATGTGCCAAATTGACCCACAACATGTAGGTAAGATAAAATTAAAAGTATATCACCTCTCTTGAAAGAGACAATCAACAATCAAACTAATCACCTCCCAAGGTCTTTGATGTTGGTTCACAACATTGCTATTTCAAAAAGTGGTCAATATGGCTGTAATGTTCAAGGGGCCTACTGGTTTTGAGCTTCTGGATTGGTACAAGATCAAACATCTATCTAAACCTACTTTAGCTAAGGGTTTTAAAGAAATTGAAAAATCTAGATCAAGGTTTTCAAACTAAAAAGAATGGTGATTCATTCAACTAGTAAGACATTTTACCTTCCAAGGAATTCCTAAACTAGAACTACAAAATAAAATTAACTTGTAATTGATCCAAAGCTTCATTCATTCACAGTGCAAACTTTAACAATAGATTGTGAATCATCATTCAAACAAAACATAAGATAAAATTTCATTCCTTGAAAGCTTTTCAAATCAAATGATTAACCCAAAATGAATACCATTCTAGAACATAATATAAAGAAGGTTTGAATATGACTGCTCATACTATTAATGAAATAGATAAGTAGCATTTACAAATTTGGAAAGATCTCCAGTGTATAGAAACCCATATCTTTAAACTATCTCCATTTTTGCTAAGAAAATCAAGAAGATACATCAACTCCTCCTCCTGCTGAATTGTAAAAAAAATAAAAAATTCTAACTTACTAAGAAAACCCTAACTTTCTTTTTTGAAATCCCATCCTCTACCTTCTGAATCTTTCTTAACCCTTATTTCCTACCTCTAACTCTTCTAAAACTTTCTAACAACAACCTTCTAACCCTTACTAAAGAGGTGAAACACCATATTTATAAAATGCATCAAAATGCATTAGTGTAGTTTAGGGTTTACAAAATAAGTCATTCATAGAACAAATCAGCCCTAGGAGAGTTTGAAACAAAGTCAAACTTTCATGAAATGGAAGGGAACTGACTAGAGGCAAGAAACAAACCAAAATGTTTGAAGAAGAAGAAAAACAAAATGACAAGGAAGCACAACCTTCGACATAGCTTTGCATTAACTACTTCCCCCACATCACCCATACCTTGTCCATTCTAGCCTTGGTCATCAAGAACACCCTCTGCAAGCCATTCACAAGTGGCATAGGTGAAACCCTAGTTCTCCATTCAATGGCATTGATATTATTCTTTAGATCTATCCCATTGTATTGTCTTAGTGTCTCTTGTTAGATTGATATTCATTAATGGTTGCACTGTAGGTCGTTGCATGATCTAGCTGGTGCCTAGTTACTGTACCCCATGATAGCCTTAGTCCTTCATAGTAGGGTGTTCACATTCATATCTAAAACCTTGAACAAGACTAATGTTATCATGCCCTCAAGAATCCTACTCTTTACGTATAGCTTCATTCTTCCTTTCTGCTTCAGAGATGGATGATCTCTATATGTTCCTCTTAGCCTTTCTAGCCACTGCCTTGCTAGACTCAACCTGCATCCATCAAACACCAATGTGAGAATATAATTATTGACAACATTAGAATCCAAGTGTTAGCTTAAAATCATGATAAAACCATTAAATCAACCCTTAAGCATCAAAAATAAGAAGTTCAAGATTTTGAGCTAACTGGGAAAAACTAGCGTGGGAGGAATTTTAGAAAATTCTGAACCAGGTGGATTCTCTTGATGAGGCACCAATGTCAACAATAGATTATTAAAAATAACACAAGCAACATAATCATTGTGTAATTTACTAAATTAGAGCATGGAAACATAAGAATTCATCATTAGATTCATCAATTTTACTAAATTTCCTCATTCCACAGTGCCTCCTAGAAAAACTAGAAAATCTGGTCAGACTAGATTTCTGTGTAAAAGGACAATTTCCAAAGTTTCAGCACATTCTGGGAAAACAAAGGAATCTAGGAAAATTCGACCAAGCCAGATTTTTCCGAGGTCGATAGAAAACTCGAACACTGGCCACGACTTTTCTCAAATTGATCAAAGGTCATAAATTTGAGGACCCTGGGCACAAAAATCACTTAACATGAGCCTCCTATAGATCTTCTTTGAATCCTAGGCTCAATCGAAAGTAGATCAAGATGAAATGGCAATGCCCTAGGCATGAAACCCTGGATTTTAACCATGAATGCATAGGGCACGCCATGAAATGCCCAAACACATAGGAATTCAAACTCCAAGTAGGACCATAACATTTTAAAGCACAAAAATATTGAGCATGTCAACTCAAGAAAATGCAAATGATAAAGCAAAATGGTAGAAAGATCCAAAAATTGACCAAACTTAGAAACCTGATGGCCAGACAGAAATTCAGAAAAATCTAACCTAGGGGGAATTTCGCGAAGGCCAAAAATCTCTGAACTACAGTGTAAAATAGGCTGAGCCAAAATTCAAGCACAATATAGAAAAAATGAAGGGATCTAGGAAAATCTGACCGAGGTGGACAATCCTAAACTGGCTCAAAAACTCGAACTTTGCATGAAATCAGAGTTTGAAAGAAAACTAGGAAATTTCGGACATACCAAAAAATCCTAAACTAGGGTAAAAACCTGAACTTCATTCAAAACATAAGATTTTCAATATCCAACTTGGGGAAAACACTTGGGAAAGCATGACACAAATATTAAGCACATGCCAAGGCAAAGAAAAACCTCAAAAATTGAAGGGGGTGAAATACAAAGATCGAAAGAAAAAGAGGGTCCCATTTTAATCAAATTTAAAATGGGGTGGTTATGCAAGACATAGCAATTGGTGACTTGGCTAGGAAAATGGTTTAACCATTTTCATAAAACTGAGGGATTTAGTTACCTAGAACTCCTGGTTTATGGACATCACAATTCGAGTTAGGTCAATTTTAGTAAACAATGTTGAGCTTGAATCTCAAATGTAAATCAACACTGGCTACCCCTGAATCTATGTGTGTGCTTGATGGTGCATCACCCTTTTACAAAGTTTTCCTCATCTTTTGAACAATTATGCACAAGAATTGAACTACATGAGTTGATTCCCTTTAACTGTTGTGCAATGATATCCTAGGCATTGCTTTGTTGCTAGTCAAGCGTCCACAGCTCTGATGGAGATACCTCTAGTTTTCTCACAACATTGCTCTACTACTAGTCAGGCGTCCATATCCCCAGTAGAGATACTGGAATTGCCCATTCAGTATTGAATTTTCTTTTCTTAGATAGTTCTCCTTTTTTTTTCTTTTTTCTTCATTTAATTCCTTCTCAATATGTCAAATGTCCAACATTTGTACTGGGTTGAAAACTACCATGGACCTCATAACAACATCTGGAGAATCAAAATTTTCACTCAAATCTTGCAACACCATCATCCTAAAAAAAATATACCATTACAAAAGGAGATGTTTCTGATGATTTGTGATAGATTCAATTGTAGTTAGTGAAGATTGCTTACTTTACACCTTGTTCTCAATGGCTTTCCACAACTCTCATTGATAATGGACATAAAACAATGAATTTAGAACAAAATCACCCAAACAGAAAACTTGAAAATATCTAAACCAACTTCACTCCTAGCAACCAAAGTATACACGCTGGCAACCTTGGATAAAATGAAGATCCCCACACAAAAAAAAAACAAGGAAAAGAAAAAACAAATGGAACAACAAATTATTTACATATATACAACCCAACAAAATACCAAACCTTTTATGACCCAAAATAATATTTTACAAACTGTCCATTGACAGACAATGGAACATGTTCTCTTGTTAAACTACTTAGCCAGAAAGCATTTTCTCCTAGGATTTAAGCATTTTGATAGGGACCCAACCAGAGCTTATCAAACTTCTGGTGGTCACCCTTCTTTTCATTGGCTTTATCTCATAGTAAGACAAGGTTTGATATCCTGAAAGCCTTGAATTTGGCTCTTTTGTCAAACCAATGTTTGACAATAGCTTGGTGCCTAAAGAATTGTTACAAAGTAGCATCTCTCTACTCTTCTAATTTCAGCAAGCCAACTAACCTTACATCAATCCTATCATCACTAGAGTAAAATTCTTGCATAAATTTTAGGATAGGTATTTGCAAGTGAATAGAGAACATAATCTCTTGGCCATACACTAGCTTAAATGGTGAAGTCTTCAATGTAGCCTTGATCCTAGTCCTATTTTCCCATAACACGAATCTTAACTAGGTATGCTAGTCTCTAGGATTGTTCTCCAACAATTTTTTGATTACTCCTAGGAGGTTCTTATTAGTTGATTTTGCAACTCCATTTCCTTGCAGATAATAGTTTGAAGAATACTTTAAAACAATCCTACTGTCATAAGCCCATGAAATGAACTCGGTAGAAGAAAAGGCTAGGCCATTGTCACATACCAGTGCAAAGGGTACTCCAAACCTAGTTATGATGCACTCAGTGAGGAACTTAATTACTACCTTTGTTGTGCTATTCTTGTAAGGTATAGCTTCTATCCATCTCATGCACTAATCCATGGCAGTCAAAATGAATTTATTTCCTACAGAAGAATTTGGGTTAATTACCCCAAAAAAATCAAGTGCCCATTGGGAAAATGGCCTTACCTCATAAACAAGTTGTAATGACATGGCTAGATGACGCTCTCTTGATGCAAAAGTTTGACATATATGACATGTCCTGACATGTTGGTGGGCATCCTTAAACACACCTAGCCAATAATAACTAGATTTGAGGATCTGATGTGCTAAAGAATCCGTAGAACCATGACCTGTGCCATGTTTCCCATGAAATTCAACAATTGTGTGCTTAGCTTCTTGTTGATCAAGGCATCATAGATAAACTCCCTCAAAATTATTTGTGTATAACAATCCTCCTTTGAGCATATAATGGAAGTTTTTCATTCTCAGTGCTCTCCTCTGAGTTGTATTCATTCCCTTTGGGCATCAATTATTGAGCATGAAATAAATAATATCAGTATACCAAGGGTCATTAGAAAAGGATTGTGTTGTGTACTGCTGACAAGTAATGTTCTTACTAGCATCCACCATTGCTTTAGACAGGCCTTTACCTCAGAAAAGTTTCATAAGGTGAATCTCCAAATTGAACTCCTGCAAAATAGCCATCCATTTCCCCATTTGTTCTACCAACTCACTCTGCATAAGTAGAGACTTCGTAGCAGCATCAGGAACCATGGCAGTGATCTGACTTCGAAGGATATAATGCTCGAACTTCTTGACAACTCTAACCAATGCAAAGGATTGCTTCTCAAGAGGTGGGTACTTGACTTCAAAATTCTTAAACAGAGAGCTCATGAAGGAAATTGGCCTTTCTTCCCCCTCCTCTCTTCGTTGTGTCAGAATAGTTGCACATGAGTGTTCATAAGCAATTTAAGAATAAATATAAAATTGATTCAAGTAGTCAGGACTGGTGAGGACTGGCCCCTCTAAAATGGATTGCTTAACTCGAGAAAAAGCAGCCTTTGCCTCATTACTCCATTCTATTCTAGCATCTTTCTTCATCATTTCATTTAAAGATTTAACAATTTCTGCAAAACCTATGATAAACTTCCTCACAAAGTTGATATTTCTGAAGAAAGATCTCATCTCCTTCTTACTTCTTGGCATGGTTAACTTTAGAATAGACTTAACTTGGTCTGGATCTACCGATATCCCTCTTTTCGAGATTATGTGTCCCAAAAGTTTCCCTTCAAAAACCCCAAACAAACACTTTTTAGGATTTAGAGAAACACCATATTGGATACATATATCAAGAATTTTAGCCAAGTCTGCAACATGGTTTAGTCTATCTTTAGAGAATACTGTCAGGTCATCCATATAAATGATGATGCACTTACCAATCAAATCTTTGAATGCTACATCCATTGCATGCTAAAAGGTTGTTCCAACGTTTATCAAACCAAATGGCATCCTCCTATAAGAAAATGTTCCCCACTTAGTAGTGAAGGTTGTCTTCATTCTATCTTCATAATTAATGATCACTTGATTGTACCCAGAATAACCATCTAGGAATGACATCATTTGAGACCCATTGACAATTTGCAAGACTTCATCCAGAGAAGGGAGTGGGTAGTTGTCTTTTTCTGAAGCTCTATTTAGATTCCTGAAATCTACACATAGCCTGATCTCCCCATTCTTTTTATGAACTGGAACCAAGTTAGCCACCCAGGTTGAATGTTGTATAGGGAAAAATTTTCTTGCAGAAAGAAATTTTTAAACTTCCTTGAAGATCAGTGGTTCAATGAGGGCATTGACAGGACGTTTATGCCAAACTGGTCTAGCTTCAGGTTTCAAAAGAATAGTATGAGTTATCACAGAAGTATCAAATGTTTTTAGATCCTCATACCCCCAAGCTATTGCAGCAATATATTTCTTTAGTGCCCTCAAAATATCTTCTCTGATATCTTCAAGGAAGGCATGTTGGTTCTCAGTTGTGATCATATGGTTTTTCCTTGATGACAAAATCCCTTTCAGTTGATTCTACTTGTTGACAGTTTCAGATTGGTTTCTCATGCTTTATCTTGGTACAATTTTGTCTATATGGTTCACTTGTCTTGGCATTCAATGGACAATCTACATTCATAATTTTAATATCTTATGGTATTGATTAGTTTGAGCTTTGTTCAGTCTCAAGTTATCTTATTTGTACAATTGTTTCAGTGACAGAAAAATAATATATCAGTGTGAGAATGTTATGGTTTCCCCAATCCATTTTTCTAATTAACATCTGTGTTGCCTTTCAACAACATGTGTCTGATATCTTGTCAATTGATATTTTCCTATAGGTAGTTTTCGACATGAAATCTTTATTATCTCAGCAACATAGGTTATATTGGCAAGAGTTTAAGGCTTCGGTGAAGGGTTATAGCGAAAAGGGTTATGTATCCCTGACCAATGCATGTGGAAGTCTATCAGCAAAAGTTACACTATTGGTATGAGGTCACAACGAAATTGTTATGTCTCATCGACCGGTGGTGGATGGATGTGTATCGATAAGAGTCAGGGTTTTTCGGCATGAGGTCTTGGTGAGTGACCTTAGTTCTCACCAACTTTACACATGGAGTTTCTTTCACTAGGCATTTTGGTGAGACTATTGGGGGTTTGGAGTAGGTCTTAGTGAATGCAAGTGGATCTCACCGATGGAATACAAATGGACTTTATCGGTGTGAGATTTGTTCTCTCTTGGCGATCTGAGGTGAGTTTAGGGGTCTCGATATGAAATAACATAATTTACAAGATGTCTCACCAATTTTGTCTAGTCACAGTGATACACAAGATGGATGGGAGTATCAGTGAAACATAGAGCAATCTATATAGTGTCTCCTTGACTATGTATTGTCTTGGCGAGGACGAATGAAGGTTATATCTCGGTGAGAGTGTGCTCTTATCTTGGCAACTTGGAAATGAAAAAGACCTTCGACATGACATAATGTATTCGATATGACATTTCCCTGATATCATAGTGTTACAATGAAACACAAAGGATCATTTCAACAAAGTCATCGATGGAAATGAAAGAATGATTAGGGAAAACTTTTTGAGTTTATTCTTTTAGTTGGGTATCGAACCCTAGCTTGGCTGCCATCATGAGAGTTAAAGTTTTTTTTCTCATAGTTGTTTTTGAATGTTATTGCTAGTTGTAACGGATTCATCAGTGGATTATAGAGGCTTTACTTGGTGCCTTTCTTACTGGAAGTTTTGTAAAAGCAGAAAGAATAATGAGCACATCCCAAAATGGTATTGGTTTGTTTTTGAATTCACATCTTCAGATGTTTTGCATGAAATGGATTCGTGGGTTACTGAAATCTCTATTAGAATATCATGATTTGATGGTGATAGTTGTTTTTGTTTGTTAGTTTTGGTAATATGGGTGAAAATTAGTGATGCCCTAATAAATAATCATTATTCTTGCATTGAAGGATTTTTAATGGGAAATATGACAATCTTCAATTCTCTAATTAGCTATAAAAAATGGTTATCATGCTATATCATAACAGCTTCAGTTTGAGAATGTAATGCCTACATTATTTTGGACATTCATTATTTTAGATTGTGGGTATTTGTGGCCTTTGAGATTCTATCAGTTCATTGCAGAATTTGTTGTTTTCTGATCATGTGTTTTCTGGAACAATCGAATGGGCATTTTGGTTATCAAAAATTAATTTCACCTTGACTAATAATCTTGTTAGGTACAAGTTGAAGATTTCTATTATAAAAAACTTTATTATCATTAGTCTGAATCTTTTCAGGTTGGTTGTTCAGCCATTACTTCTAAAGACAGTTACTTATCTGACATTTAAATCAAAAAAGATGTATAAATAGAAGCAGAAAATTATGTTTCTGATCAGTTGTTGTAATTCTGAGATTATCATTCCTTGGCTATATGAAAATGTATGGATAAACTCTACAATAAAATTTGAATAACAAGATGCAGAGATAATGTAAATTTCTTCTCTATATAGTATTTTAGGGATTCAATTATTGAATCATTAAGGTATTTTGTAGATGAGAAAATAGAGAAAAATGTGCTTAACTAAAAATAGAGAAATCCTCTAAGTTATTATTGTTGTTCAAATTATAATTTGAGGGGTTGGTGCTCCTTGAGATAGATATCTCTAAATGAGGGGTTGGTGCTCCTTGAAATTGGTGTTTCAAAATGAGGGGTTGGTGCTCCTTGAGTTGGTGCTCAAAAATTAGCCTATAAGGCATTGTTAATAGTGGTTTTTGAAGATTAAGCCAGCAAGGCAGTTTAGGAGTGGTTTTTCTACCCTAGGAGTGTTTTCCACTCGACAAATCCTTTGTCTTATGGTCTCTTTATTTTTTATGTCATAATGTTTCTTGATTGTGATCATTTTTATCAGTCTGAACATTTTTGAATGATAGTTTCTTCATATCTACAAATATTTAGTTCAAATATCTTGCACAAGTCATTGCTGAAGAGTCTAATTCAAAAGGAAGCTTAAAAGTTCTCATTTGATTCATTTCTCAAGAATAGTTATAATTTGCTAAAGGTGTTTGTTGTCTCAATACCTTTCTTGTCTTTAAAGCTGCATTCAAATCAATTATTTAAGAAGTGATTCAATAATGTTGATCATCATTTGCATAGTCTTATGAGTTGCACCTGCACTGTCATCATGCTTTGATTGTTACTCAATGTCATCCATAACTATTTTGGCAAATGCAAGATATCTCACTCAAATCACATTTTCATAAGTTGTCTAATAGACTGAGTTAATGTTGTCACATCTTTATGCTTTCAAAAGTGATTACTCTACTCTTTTGTTGAAAGAAAAGGAAAATTAGAATTAAAAATCTTGGTCAAAGTAGAAAAAGTTTTGACATTGATTCACCCCCCCTCTCAATGTATGTCCATAACTCCAACAAAGCCTTCCCTATGTAAACATTTCTTTCAAGGCCAAAGTCAGCTAAGTTAATAGTTTCATATTCACCTCCATTATCTTCGGTTGATAACTTTTCCCCAGCCCTTCGATCTGAATAAAAAATTCTTTCTAAGGAAACCATTCCCTTGGGAATGCTATTAATTTTTAAGTTGAGGACACCTTCTTTATCACAGTCTTCGGGGTTCTAGTCTCCTTGATCCCTATCAGACTCATCGATGATTTTTCCCTCAAAAACATCTGAGCTTACTAGAAAAGTAATGATATATCGATCATCGTTGAAGACTTGAAAGTTCTTGACATTATCAAGGATGACCATGGTGGATATCAATTCTACTAAGAATCTCTTGAGCTTGGAATCTTGCATGGGCTCTAGGGTACTTGCGGTAACAACTAATGAATCATCTATTTGATTCTCCTCTCTAGAGATTAAACTAATCCCAAAATCATCAAAGTCTTCAATTGGGTTCCACACCCGATTTCTATAAGTTTTCATCCTTTTATTGTGACATGTGTATTGGCTATGTACTTGCTTGATAATAACTTTTGAATCTCCTTTAACCATCAAGGTAGTAACTTTCTTGTGATGTGCGAACATCAGTCCCCAAGCTAATGCTTCATATTCTACTATATTGTTAGTGCATCCAAACTACAACCTGTAAGAAGCAAAAAATATTTTCCCTTTCAGGCTAGTTAACTCAATTCCAACACCTCACCTTGTTTTAGATTTGGATCCATCAAACGTGAGGGTCCATAGTTGATTATGAGTTGGGGTTGATCTCTTTGAGCTTGTTGTGGGTGATTGGGTAAGATGAGCCATAGGTGGGGTTACCTGATCTTTTGCATAAAATATTGGGAACGGGTGTTCAATAGGTTCATCAGGTGCAATATCCAATTCCTGCTTAGATATATCATGTAATCCTAGGATATCTTTCTGATAGTTATCTATATCTTCGATTAACCCCCTAGGTTTTGGTATACTTGTGAGTGTAGGGGTATCAAACAAACCCTAGGGTTGTTCAACACAACTATGTTGGTACAGTATTATGACACAGGTAAGTTTAGTTTGAGGAGGGACTTCCTCTGAAGGTATATTATCACTGTTAACATTATTGCATTTTTGGCTTCAAATGAGAAGTGATTAGAAATGGTCTCAAGGTGACTTGGGCTAGCTTCTTCAGTTTGAATAACATGATTTAGAACACTGATGCAGGGTTGACTGGTCAATTTTGAACAATTTTGGTATTGCACCCTACACCAATTTGGGAGTAGAAGACTCCACAAATTGATATCCTCCCCTAAGACTAGCCGATCTTGTTGTAGCTTCTTGATCAATACCTGCTAGTTTACACTAATCATAGGATCAGGGAATTCTTGTATTGACAAATCATTAGAATCAAGAATCGAAAGAGTCAAAATTTCCTCTCTTTTATAAACCCCTATCTTGGTTTCAAAATAAGCTACCTCATTGGGACAAGCATACTCAATGATGATATGTTTGAGGCGAGGTTCACTCTCAATCCTAATCTACATAGGCATTTCCCTCCATGGTAGCCACATATTTGAAAAGTCGAGGGAGAGATATCCCCCTATACTCTTCATTATATCTCTTCTCAAAAGCATACTGTAAGTCTCAGGAATGTCTGCTACCTAAATATCCATATTGGTTTGAATTCTAGGGTCAGACCCTACTTGTACATGTACATTTCTCAATTCTTCAACTACATTAACCTTTGTTTTATCAAGTTGGATGACCTTGTTTGTTTGGATAGGATTCAATCCCAATTTCTTGCATACAAAAAATGGCATAAAATTGACAAAAGCCCCTGAATCTAGCAGACAATTGTGCATATTCTTCCCACAGATTCTCAAACTTAAAAGAAATGGTGGGGTCGCTACCTTGTTTCTAAACAAAGTTGCGTTCATGTCTGCAGTGGGTGCCACCTTGTTTTTCCCTTTTGATTTATCGGCTTCTTCAAAAGCTTTCAACACTATATCTCATTGGGAAGGGAACCATTTTAGGATGTCAAAGTATGATAAAGAGGTTTTCTGTTTTTGCATCTCAGAAATAATATCAAATTTTGTGTTATAACATTATATTCAGGTGGTTCAGTATACATCTTCTCTGGTTCATTCTCATTACGCATTGGGAATGAGTTTCTTCAACAAGGGTCATAAACCGTGCTATATCGGGGGTATATGCGGGGATCTTGAAGTGGGCCAAAAGTGGTGATATGATACAAATTTGAATTATGTAGTTTGGTGGTGCGGCTTAAAATTATTGAAATAAAGGTTTTAAAGGATATTCTCAACTTTCCACCAATATAAATAATTTTTTCCTTTAATTTAACTAATAATTATTATTCATTTCTATTTGAATTGATTAAAGTCGATTGATAGGTTGATTGAAAAACATCTATAACTTTTTAAATGGTATCACATTTTAGAATATAAACAATACATCGCATTCTATGTAGCATACTATAGGATTAAAAAATTGAATTCCTTGAAGTTTTGTCAAGAATAAGATAATTAGACAGCCACAAGTTTTTATATTTTTTAAGTTGGAATAAAAAATCATAATTAATTGTTACTTGAAATATAAATTACAAAAATATGCATCACATCTAGTCCATGAGTCCTCTACTTATGTCTAAAATATTATAATATTATCATTTTCTTGTGGTTAAGGAATTGGTCAAATAGAACACCTACTTCTTATTTTCCTAAAATTTAAGTACTACATATTTGGAATTTGAAATTTTGAGATAGATTTAAAAAAAACCTAGCAGTTTAGAAACTGCATTCAATTTTCTATAGATTCTATTCTTACATATTTTTGAAATAATATAGATAACTTATTCAAATCTTTATGTCAAGTTGCCTAACTCTGATTTTTCTAAATTTTTTGCCAGTTAAGGGTCTATTTTTTCCATGATGATCCTACACATACCCTAAGCCTCCTCCTTTATTTGAATTCCCTTGGAATGTTTGGGCATCTGCCTATGCCATCTTCACAACCTTCTCCATTTCAAGACATTTCACCTCAGAATGAGTTGTAGTATCATGTAGCCTGCACCAGTTAGTCATAAAACTGAGGTCAACCACATTTCCAGTATGTGGCATGTCCTCATTAGCTTGATAATTGTGAGAAACCCCACCATTATTTGGCCCTATGTTCCATTGCCTGTTATTATTAGGCCTCTGGTTATATCCCCTATTCTGAATTTGATAGCCTTGGTTAGCAAAGTTTTGGCCTTGATAATTCCTCTAGTTGTGATTGTTGTTGTTCTGATAATTACCCTGATTATTATTAGGGTAATTACCTTGATTAGCATAATTACCTTGGTTTTGAGAGGGGTTCATTTTAAGATGAGCCATGTCATTTGTGACTTGAGATAGAGTTTTCTTTAGGGTTTCCACCTTGTTTGTGAGTTGAACTATTCTTTCATTCTCAGCACTCTTAGCAACAAGTGGCTGACCAATAGAATTTGGTATTTCAGCTTGATTATGATGACCATGTGGACTGTGATGAGCTTGTGATTTTTGAGATAAGTCAAGAGCTCCATTGGCAAAGAATGGAACAAGAGATTGAGTCTGCAACTTATAAAAAGGTACATGATGGGAAGGAGACATCCCTAGGATATCATTGAATAAAGGGGTTGGATTAGGCATCTGATACCCCATAGAAGGAAAACCTCCTCCCAAGTTCCCTTGTTGGGAGCTAGCTTGCTGTTGCAGCTTGATGGCTAGATGATAAAATTTAGACAAAGAATCAATATTTGCTGGTTGATAAGTCCTTTGTAGGAACAAGCCAAGCAAAGGGTCTATAACTCTAAAATATGCCTAAATGGCACTATTTTCAGCAACTAGATAGGGGTCCTACAATCTCCTATACATTCATTGAAACCTTGTATTAAACAAGGTCAATGATTCACATGGCTCCTTCCTAGTGGTAGAAAATTGATGGAACAAAATGGTCGGATCCACATTAACTCTGAACTAATTGATGAAAGCATTCTCCAGATTCGTCTAGCTTAGAATAGAGCCTTGTGGAAGATTTAGGTATTAGTTCTATGCCATATCCACTAAGGAATAAGGGAAAAACCTACAAACCACATCATGGTGAGCTATCTGGGCTCTAGTACAAGCATCCTTAAAAGCTTGTATGTGCTCCTCAACACTCCTTGATTTTCCATGAATGTATTTGGGACAAAATCTCTCAAGATTTTTAGACATATCATGAAAGCCTTTAGGGATAGTCCCAAATGGAGAGGGATTATTCACAAAAAATGCCATTGGTGGCGGTGGTGGAGTTTGAGCTAGCTGTAATGGCAATTGAGGTGGATTTGGTGGTGGATTTAAAGGTATCCACTGGGGTATTGGTGAAAAGCTTGGTGGAGTGAGTGGAGTTGACAATGGTGGTATAATGGTTGCGCCAGTCCCATGAATCTTGTCTCTTGTTGAAGCCTTGAGTTCTATCAAAGGTGGTGGGTTTTTAGTTGATCAAAGAACTCTATGGGACCTCTTTGGCGAGAAAGACCCAATGTTATCTTGTTTGCTCTTTTGGCCCTCCTTCTAGCCCAAGTTTCCTGTTGATGTGCCAAATTGACCCACAACATGTAGGTAAGATAAAAGTAAAAGTATCTCAACTCTCCTGAAAGAGACAATCAACAATCAAACTAATCAACTCCCAAGGTCTTTGATGTTGGTTCACAATGTTGTTTTTTATGAAGTGGTCACTATGGCTGTAATGTTCAAGGGGCCTGCTGGTTTTGAGCTTCTGGATTGTTACAAGATCAAACATCTATCTAAAACTACTTTAACCAAGGGTTTTAAAGAAATAGAAAAAGATAGATCAAGGTTTTCAAACTAAAAAGAATGGCAATTCATTCAACTAATCAAACTTGTTACCTTCCAAGGAATTCCTAAACTAGAACTACAAAGTAAAATTAACTTGTAATTGATGCAAAGCTTCGTTCATTCACAATGAAAACTTTAACAATAGATTGCAAATCATCATTCAAAGAAAATATAAGATAAAATTTCATTCCTTGAAAGCTTTTCAAATCAAATTATTAACCCAAAATGAATACCATTCTAGAGCATAATATAAAGAAGGTTTGAATCTAGCTACTCCTACTATTAATGAAATAGATAAGCGACATTTACAAATTTGGCAAGATCACTAGTGCACAAAAACCCATATCTTTAAACTATCTCCATCTATGCTAAGAAAATCAAGAAGATACATCAACTCCTCCTCCTACTGAACTACAAGAAAAAAAAAAACATCTAACTTACTATGAAAACCCTAACTTGCTTTTTCGAAATCCCATCCTCTACCTTTTGAATCTTTCTTAACCCTTCTTTTCATGTCTCTAACTCTTCTAAAAATTTCTAACAACAACCTTCTAACCCTTACAAAAGAGGTGAAATGCCATATTGATAAAACATGTCTAAATGCATCACCATAGTTTAGGGTTTATAAAGTAAGTTGGTTATAAAATGAGTCCACCCTAGAAGAGTTTATAAAGTAAGTTGGTCATAAAGTAAGTTGTTCATAAATACAAGGGCACCGACTAGAGGCAAGAAATAGACCAAAACACATGAAGAAGAGGAAAAACAAAATGATGAGGAAGCACAAATTTTGATGCAGCTTTGCATTAACTGCTTCCCCCAAATTGCCCATACCTTGTCCATTCTAGCCTTCATCATCAAGAATGCCCTCTACAAGCCATTCACAAGTGGCATAGGCAAAACCCTAGTTTTCCATTCAATGGAATTGATATTATTCTTCAGATCTGTCCCATCGTATTATCTCAGTCTCTCTTGTTACATTGATATTCATTAATGGCTACACTGTAGGTCGTTGCATCATCCAGCTGGTGCCTAGTTACTGCACCCCATAGTAGCCTTAGTCCTTCATAGCAGGGTGTTCACATTTGGATCTGAAACCTCAAACTAGACTGATGTTATCCTACCCTCATGAATCCTACTCTTTATGTACAACTTCATTCTTCCTTTATGCTTTAGAGATGGATGATCTCTCTATGTTCCTCTTAGCCTTTCTAGCCACTGCCTAACTAGACTCAACATGCATCCATCAAACACCAATGTGAGAATCCAATTATTGACAACATTCTCATCATAATGTTAGCTTAAAATCATGATAAAACCATTAAATCAACCCTTAAGCATCAAAACTAAGAAGTTCAGGATTTTGAGCTAACTGGGGAAAACCAACCTGGGAAGAATTTTGAAAAATTCTAAACCAGGTGGATTCTCCTGATGAGGCACCATTGTCAACAATAGATTGTTAAAAATAACACAAACAACATAATCATTGTGCAATTTACTGAATTAGAGCATGGAAACATAAGAATTCATCATTTTTACCAAACTTCCTCATTCCACAGCACCTCCCAGATTAATCAAAAAAATCTTGTCAGACTAGATTTCCATGAAAAATCAAATTTTCCAAAGTTTTAGCACATTCTAGGAAAATGGAGGAATCCAGGAAAATCTGACCAGGCCAGATTTTTCTAAGGTCGACAGAAAACCTGAACACTAGCCACGACTTCACTAAAATTGACCAAAGGTCATAAATTTGAAGACCTTGGGCATGAAAATTTCTTAACATGAGCCTCCTATAGATCTTCTTTGAATCCTAGGCTCAATCAAAAATAGATGAATACGAAATAGTGACACCCTAGGCATGAAACCCTAGATTTTACCATGAACGCACAGGGCAAGCCATGAAATGCCCAAACATAGTAATTTGAACTCCAAGCAAGACCATAAAATTTTAAAGCACAACAAGATTAAGCATCTCAACTTAGGAGAATGAAAATGATAAAGAAAAATGGCATAAAGCTCCAAAAATTGACCAAACTCAGAAACCTGACGGCTAGACAAAAATCTAGAAAAATCTAACCTAGACAGAATTCCACAAAGGCTAGAAATCTCTAAACTGTAGTGTAAAATAGGACGAGCCAAAATTCAAGTGCAATCCGTGAAAATGAAGGGATCTAGGAAAATCCAACCAGGATAGACAATCCCGAACTAGCTCAAAAACCCGAACATTGCATGAAACCAGAGTTTGAAAGAAAACTGGGAAAATTCAAACAGGCCAAAAAATCCTGAACTTTGTGTAAAAATTAAGAGTTTCAATATTCAACTTGGGGAAAACACTTGGGCAAGCAAGATAAACATATTAAGCACATGCCAAAGCAAAGCAAAACCTCAAAAATCAAAGGGGGCGAAACACAAAGAGTGAAAGAAAAAGAGGGTCCCATTTTAATCAAATTTAAAATGGGGTGGTTATGCAAGGCATAACAGTACCCAATTCAACCCTAGCCTCCTAGATGTACTACTTCATTCATCGTATGTGCTAAACTGTGAAAATATAAAAGCATTATTTTATGACCTTATGCGCTTACAAAAACCTCAAATGCACTATTCTATTTCCTAAAAGTGATAAAATGGCCCGTTCAAACCTAAAACCATGCTATAATCATTCCAAAATTGAGTAAAACTAAAAAATTTCAACACACAATGGTTCAATTTGACTCACTGGTGGGCCATACACAGCTGGTCGTTGATATCGACATGACCACTTGAATCTATGTTGATGAGTAGGGATCTCCATTGCGCCACGTCACCATCAGAGTAATAGGTTTCTAAAAGTCAACAAGTGAATGACTTGTCTTTTTTTACCTTTTTACCTTTATGGGTCAAACCAAGTTTGTTTTTGGTGGCATTTTTTTTCTAACAGGGGCATTTTTTTATCGGGAGCTAAATCAGTATGTCCCTTTCATCCTCTAACTTTTATCATCAACATTTTCTCATCATCAGTGATTTACCTCCCGAGGGGGCATCATCCATATCAAAAACATATCAAAGTTAGATCAGGGGCATATTGGTTAAAATTTTTTGATCAAGAGAAAAAATCAAATGAAGAAAATTTTGAAAGTAGGAATATTTTCTTTGAAGCAATGCATTTCACACATCACTTCAAAGAGGGGCAAAATGTATATGCATAAAATTGGTCATGTCTAAATCCTAGCATTTAATTAAATATTTATTATTTAATTAATTCCTCTACATAAGATTAAATTAATTTGATTTAATTATATTGTTCATCCACCTTATTCTTCCACTTTAATTAAATAAATTTATTTTATTTAATTACCACTTTCTTAAGTCCATTTAATTAATTAAATAAATGTCATTGTTTATTTAATTAATTATCACATTTAAGTTTAATTAAATCTTTGATTTAATTGAATTTAATTTCTTTTTCTTATTAATTATTTAATTAATTTTATTTCCACAAATTTAATTAAATATCTTCCAAATCTTTTCAAATCATAATTAAATATTTTATTTAATTATGAAATCTTTCATTATCTTTCAAATCTTAACAAAATCTTCCATGTCACCCATAAATAAATAATCGAATTCATAATTCATTATTTATCTTTTTAAATCTTTCCAAAATCGAAAAAAAAGATGATTTTTACAATTCATCTTTATCATCTTATCTTATCTCTTTTATAGAAAAGAAATCATATCTTGCTTTTTGCTATCTTCTATTTCTCTTCATTCTTATCCATCTTCGACCGTTCGATCTGCCGGGTATTTTCACAGCTGTTGATTACATCAGCCAATCATACTCTTTCAAAAACTCTATAAATCTTCCTGCAAATCCAAGCATTGGTTATACACAGAGAACACACACATACATACTATAGATTACTTGCATTCTTACTTTCTAGCATCTTTAGCATTTTTTTATCATCTTTAGTTTTTATCAATCATGTCTAGTATCAGTATAATCATGTCTTAGCATAGCATTGCATGCATTCATATTTAATGTCATTCTCTAGGAAGATCATTTGTTGAGCCTATCCCAAGATCTGAGAGCCAGTTGGAATCAATGAAATCAATGGAGATAGAGGAAGATAGGACAACATCAAAAATAAAATACAGAGTTTGCATTTATTTTCATTTAAATTCTATTTTTAATATAATGTTCTATCAGTGTGTTTGATTTATTTGTTTTAATCTACAATTATCACACTCTACAAATTGACTACACACCACCTAATTTGGTTATTTGGGAGTTATTACCCATCTTGGAATTATATGCTCATATTATGCTATATCTTAAGTACTCACTTCTCCCTCCTATCTAGTCCAGATTAGCTCATATCATCTCAGTCAGTTCAAAGGAGTGTTGATGAATATTGTATCATTTTGTGTGTGATAATATCATCATTCTATTATTTCACTATATCTAGCATTTCATCCTCTTGTTACTCTTGTGTAGAAGGTTAATCTCAGTTTTGTAGGTGATCCTAGGTGCTCGAGTTCATCAGCAACTCTTACACTTCATTGGCTACTTTAAAGTTGATTTCTCAATGCAATGGTGTTAGCAATAACTTTAAAGTGGGGGCATACATTGACATTATCTTTTGACATTTTGCATAGTTCATGGTGTGGTTTTCTTTCTTCTTGTGATATGTCCTTTTCTTGGTGGTACTAGTGGGCTTAATTTCCTCTAAGAACGTGATATTTCTTTGATTTTTCCTCTCTTGTAGATGTTAGGCATGATGTTACCTAAGATGAGACCTTACTGAACTAAACAAAAACTTCTTTGAACATACCTTACACTATTTTGCATTTATAATAACCATTATATTGATACCTTGCATAACACACTTTGCTTTCCTATGGAGCCATCCTGTTTGATCATGGGTGTTACCATACAAATTTTTGCTTGCCTCATGGATCCTTATATTCATGTTGTGTGATACCTTATCAAAGTTATTGGGAGGTATAACTTTAGTATGGTTAGTGTTGATGCTTTTTCCAGTACACCCAAGATATCTCTAAGGAATTGTCGGTTCCTATACTGAAGACTCTTGAAATGAATGGACAACTTAACAAGATCTAGCCAAAGGCTAGGGTCTTCTATGCTTTAGGCTATGTGGGACTAAGGAGGTTACTCCTTGTGTGTTTACTCAAGATCTGGCTATGTTAACACATCATTACATAGATTGATAATGAAAAAGGATAAAACAACAACAATTACTAGGAAATTGGCTAGTTTCTAAGTAATGTGTTACCCATTCATCAAAATCATGCCACCCCAAGTAAAAATTATCACAAATAAACAATGGAATCAATGAATTTTGAAATAAATTGGCACTTTGGATAGGGATTGGTTAATTAAATGATTATTTGATAAACCCCTTGGGAAAATCATTAAAGAACATATTAGTTTCGTATTTATTGTTAAAAATGGAGTCACATAAGTTAAAATCAGTAAGACAAAAATGATCCAACAATGAAAAGACTACCTTTTCACTATGGAGCTCAAATTTTCTAATACACAACTACTTACCAAATCCTCTATAAATAAAAGTTAATTCACATTCCCATCTAAGTGTCTAGCTGATTACTTAAATCAAGACAAAGAAATTAGACACATGTATTTGAACAAATGATTCAAAGTAGAATAAAAATATCATCAATATTTCATTCTAAATTCATCTCAAAATTTCACAAGGAGAGACATGTATTAGAATTATGTATATTTACTTATACGTAGATCAAATCTAAAAAACCATTTAAGGTAATCACTAAAGTTCATACATAAAAACCCTAAGATGACTAACTATCCCATTATTGCCTATCTATATGTATTTAATTGAAAACCCTAGCCCAAGAATGATGTATTCTCTCTTCTCCCTTGCATTCAAGTCTTGAATTCCCTTTATACCAATAGGGAGAAAAAAGCTTCAGACTTGAATGCAATTACAATGTGAAAAATGATCATTTCATCAAAATCTTAGCTGAATTTGATCTGCATTTTGAAAACCTACATGCTAAATTTTCAAAAACTAGTATAACAAGAAAGAGTTTAGAATATAACTGCCACTGAGGAAGAGAACACAAAGTGCCACCAAAAATTATCTTGTTTCCATCTAAGCTTCACGAACTAGGCAACCAAAATTCCATAAGGGCGCATGACCATCATTGAATCATCAAAACCTTTTCCACAAATGCAAAACAAAGTACCACCATAATGAAATTCATAAACACTAGAAAAAAGAAGACCACACATACAACAAATTCATTTTCCACCCACACCACCATGACCAAAGTCACGTACATGGTAAACATGACCACTCCGCGTTATTTCCATAGAAACGGAGGAGACCTCAACTTCCTTGCCTTTCTTCTCATCATTAAGCACTATTCCATTATGCGCATTGGGTGTCCTAACCACTAAAGGTGGTATAGAAATCACCTCCTCATCGGAGGGAAAATTATCATTTAGCCAAGCCAGATACTGACCATAAGATGAGTCAGTCTTGCTACCACTTCTAGAGGATTTTCTTGTCAAGTTGATGGGCATATTTTGACACTCATAGGAACCACATTCGTATCTCACTTTCCACCTCAAGCCAATGAATGACTACACCAAGCCCTTATCTTTTTCCACTATTCCCTCTGCAACATCTTTGTGGAATTGCAATCTTTGATTGCACCTGATAGGTGCAAGTCTAGGCCTCTGAGTGGCCTTTGGTACATCTATCCCTTTGACATTTAAGTGAATAGATCTTCTATTTGGTTCACCCATCTTTCTCTCTCGAGAATTTCTCTTACTAGAAAATTTTTAACTGTTGAAGGAAAATGATGTAGATAACATCCACCTCCACTGTATTTATCTGGTGAAACAATGGAATTCACATTTAATATCCATCACACATGCATAATTTTGATGTCTTATTGGCAGATTTATCAACACCATTTAATTCCCATTTGCATGGAAATCTATGGATTATTCTTCATGATTATCTGCATTTTCCTATCCACACAAGTTGAGATCAACTTGATTGCTTTGCAGAGTGTTAGCCATTAATGAAAGCTAGTCAAGTAGAGTAGAAACGACCATCAAGTGTCACTTGCTAGCTTTGAATGTGATATTTTGATCTTTAGTCATGATGGATGATCGAACAACCAACTTGTGTTTGACCTCCTTTGATTTCTAGTGGTGCTTCATTGAACTATATTCAACCAATCATTCATACCCATGTTGGATGACACCGTTACGATTTGTGGGTTCCGCTGCCTAAGTGAGTGAGGGATAGGTGTTGAGATCTCGCTAATCTCATTGAATTTATTCATTGTTCACCTTTCTTCAGTGAGCTAGTGGGGAACAGTGAGGATCATTCAACTTAGTTAATCTTGACCAATCATCAAACATGTTGGGCCATAGGGCCAGTAGTAGGAAGTGGGTCTTGTGTTGTAAGGTGATCCCATAATAGTGGTTTACAATTTTTGGCCAAACTGGACACTGAAATTATTATTTTTAACTAAATCTTCACATTCGGGCACCTATAGCGGCTAAATTGTGAGGAATTTGAAGATGGTACAAACTAGAGTCTCATCAAATTTGTCTGTAGATTCTAAAAATATTTTTTTCAAAATTTTTGGAATCAAATTGCACTTCTTTTTCCATCTCCTCTAAAATAGATTTTTTTCATAAACAACATTTTAAAAAGTAACGATAAGCATAACTTTTTTCCATGAAGGATAAAATTCTAATTCTTTCAAATTTAGATTTGTAACTCTGATATCTAGTGCTTCCACTTGGTTAGATAGTTTTTATTAATTATTTTTCCTTAATCAAGTTTCAAAGTCAAAAAAATTACAATTTAGACATATATAATAACTTTTTGTATATGTCAAAATTTAATTTAATTTTTTTTGTTGGATCAAAGACTTCAATATCTGGTGCACTCATATTTTTCAAATTTTATTTTGATAATCTTCTATTTTTCCACATGTGAAGAACAAAGAAATTCATTTTCGATGAAAAACCTATGTTTAATAAAACTTAAAAAACAAATACATAACAAAACCAAAACATATTAAAATTATATTCATTGGATAGCTTGTTCTAAGGAATACCATAATCATTTGAAATAAATTTTAAATGAATTCATTTGATCCCCCAAAATCTAAATCAAAAGTGATTTTTTATCAGCATTTTGATAGGTGTAAAGGAGACGCATTTATAGGTATGGTTTAAAACTAGCGAGGTTCTATCCAAGGGGGTTTGATCTAAGGTGATTTGATCAAACCCTCTTCAATTGGAATCCTTAAAATGGAACTTTTTAAGGCTTAAATCATTATATTTTCTAAAAATATGTGATTTCAGCCAAAATTTGTTCCTCTCAGGAATTGTAAACCACTATTATGACAGCACCCTGTACATTGGACACACGTCAACTTCTCGCTAACCTCACTGCATTTATATTTCATGCACTTAACTCCTGATAGTTGGCAAGGTGCGGTTTAGATTTGATCCCTAATCTCTGAATCTTGAAAACTACACAATACATGATGTTAGCATTAAATGGACAAAACTCGGCCCAATCGATGGTAACTTGACCTCAGGGTTAATGACTTAATCCTTAAGTCATTAAGTTAAAATTTGAAACCCTACTTTAGAAAATATTTGACACATTGGGAGAAGGATGACTGATACCTCAAGTAAATGGGGCCGATAGGAAAATGTGCAGGATGGCTCCAAGGATCACTTAAGAAATAGACAACCAACTAAACTGGTCAACTTGAAAATATAACATTGGCACATTTTGGATTAAAAAACCCATTCACTTATGAAGAAAAGGGTTTATCAAAGACTAACTAGACTCATCTAGATGTAAATCCATTTGGATTTGAGAAGCTCTAACCATGGCTCATGCTCAGGGATGCATACCCCTAGTGGGTATGGTGAGAAAAGGAATCTCTGGTTGAAGCAGACTAGAGCAGAAGGTTAAAAGAGGGGATTTCCCAAATAAGGAAAGTAGACACAACTAGGAAAAGAAAACACACCAAACCCTATATACAAGAAATTTACAAAGTATACAATATAATTCACCATAGAAGCCTCATATGAACCTTTGGCTTCGATCCTCAAATTGGAGGCATAGAGCCCCCAAAACTTAGGGGAAATTTTTACCTCTGTCAAACACTTTAGCCTGTCTCACCATCACTTGATTCTCATGAATGTTATACAATTTTAGGTGTCCACCCTCATTGCAATTATTATTGACATAACATTTGTGGTAACACTACTGAAGTCACCCTTTCTCATCATGGATTCATCAGATTGTATTGAAAATACAAAATTCTCACATTCATCATCATAATGAGGTGTAATGTCACCCTCACAGTGTTCCTCAAATTTGAAAACTTCATAAGTGTTTTGGCTTACATTTGAGAAATCTTTCATGAAATTAGGAAAAGGGGAAATAGAACCAAATACCCCTTTCATTTACCTCTCATCAACACTATTTTTGGTGGGTGAAAGGAAATCCATAATCATATCCAAAAGGTAAGGAGTATCTGCAAAAAACTCCACTACAACATTGTATTGACTAGCAAAATTCCTTTTCATTGGAACATTAATATACTCAACCTAACTAGCCCTCTGATTACCAAAGAGAATACTCTCTTCCTTACCCTGCTTCTTAATGCATTGTAGATCATAGACTGGTAACAATTTAATCCCTTTCTTGAGCACAATATGAGTAGTTGTAAGAAAAAAATTAGAAATATTTACAAATCCATCATCGTCACAATCTTCCTTAACACATGGAGTTTGACCATTATGGATTGTTGATAAATGTGAAACTTCTCCAATATGATCCTAATGGACCACTTGTTCTATCCCTTGCTGACAGGTAATCCTTACCACATCTGTGCCACTAGATCTCCCTTTCATGTGACAGACTACAAAATTAGGGCCAACATTTTCAAATGCATTATCACCTTGGTATCTATGCATATCTTCTGCAACATATGTACTGGTAGTGTCAAGCAAAAGTTTATCAGAGGTATCTTCAAATAGAGGATTACTTCTACACCAATAAACATCCTTCTTCTTATCCTCAGTATCAGGTGTAGGCTCATCAAATAAAGAGTTATGCCATAACTTGGACATAATTGGATGTATCTCATCATATTCATCATTGAGAATCCCTTGACCTTGGCCCTCCCAACATTCAAAATTAGTGTAGTCACTTGAGGAATAGATAGGAATAGATTCAGCTACTTCTTCATCACTTATGCCTTTAGCAATTGAACCATGCTCCAAAAATTCTTCACATGAAGAGAATTTTTCACTTCCTAGAAAGAAAATCCTTTCAAGGCTATTGACATACCCATTACTACAAGCAAAGGATTCAATATCTAATTCGTAAGGAGAATCATACTCATTTGAAGATTGTGCAAATTCAACTTTGCCTCTATGACCCCTTGTGATTTTTCATGGACACCAAAAGCATCCTCACTATTGGGTGACACAGGATTAAGTCCCACATACTCCATATATGCTAATTCATGCATTTCCTATGTAGGCTTAAGGTTAGAAGCATACGTAAGGAAGTAACCAGATATGATCTCCTTTTTTTCACACTCTATTTCTTCATCCATTGCTGCCAAGAGTATCTATTCTTAGGCTATCTATGAAATAACAACATTCAATGTCTAGTTGTCCTAGTACCAAGGATTATTGTGGATCTAGCAAGGTTAATCTCTGTCTCTCCTCACTATAAAAATCACTATCTGAATTATGAGAAGTGGTGGGAGACACATAACCATGCTTAACCTCCTCAACTATACTTATCCAGTCCACCACTTGAATAATGCTTTGGGGCTTCATATCTCCAGACCATTGGCTTGATCCTAATGTGTAGGCTTCAGAAAATAAATTTATACACATTTTCTCATTTGGCCTAAATTATGGGGGAAATTCCAAGACAATATCCAAGAATCTTGAAAAAAAGTCATATATTGACTCATCTGTATACCTCTTTATTTTATATAACCTCCCAATAGATAGAATCAAATCCATCCCTCCCCCACATGGTTGGTTAGAGGTTGATGCTTGCTCTAAATTTTTTGCAAAGGATGTAAGCACAATTTCTAAAGGTTCCTCATCATGGTAAACAATTTTATTTTCTAATTGACCCAATTGGATTGTTTGGACACTACTAGAACATGTAGGACTAGTTATTGCAGGTTTTCTCATAATTGAATATTTCAAATTATTCTCAATATTCACAGCTTCCTGGTAAGCTTGTTGTAATGTAGCTTGTTCTTTGTCTCTCAACAAGAAACTCATCTTCTTATGAAATTCTCCTAAGGATACAACCAAGCACTCTACATCATGTGGCCTTATGAATTCAGGGATATCTCTTACTACCTTTGCAAATCGAAGATTAAAGGTAGGGACCAATTCATCTTTACTTATATGGATTTTCATAAAGTTCTTTCTTACCATACTTGGATTGATTCTATTACAAAATTTCTCAAGGAAAGAATCCTTAAGTTCACTCCAAGAGTATATTGAGGCAATCTGTAGGAAAGATAACCAATCTCTTGCATCTCGTTTTAATGATTGAACAAAAAGTTTCATTACTACATCTTCAAAGTCAATTTCATAATCACCCACTACTTCTACAAACTCTTTCAGATGTTGATATGTTGAATGATATTTTTCACCACTAAACTTTTGTAACTTATCTCTGATCTTAGATGGTAGAACATTTGGTTAGCCACAAATATTGTCAAAATTGATAGCTTTGTACCTATCAATACAGAAGCCATCTTGATGGACCCCAAGCTGTTTGTCTTGTTTATTTCGATCCATATTTATACTAGATGGTACCAATTGACAACGCACCCCTAATTCTTAAAAAGAAATTCTAAAGTGTTTATACAATTTATTCAACATTTCTTTAATTCCTTTTACAAATATAATCCCAAGATCTTAGCATAAATATCCCTTGCAAAGCTATCTAAGAGCTACAACATGACATGCTTCTCTCCTTTACTATAAAAATTTCAACTGATATATAAGAAGCACTCTAAAATGTATTGAATATTCCCTAATCTAGTGCCAAATCACCTATTAGGGAATCACTTTATGTTGAATATTGGAATTTTATGATGATATCTAAAAAATGATCAAAATTCTTTTTCATGTTTCACAAGAATACCTAGATGTTGGCTGCTATGAGGTATTCCTCATTACTAGGAAATAGGATCTGAACAACTGATATATACTTGAATAAGTTCTTTGAGTCGGAGTCGCCACTTCTCTTTTGAGGATAAGGCTTCAAACAAGGTGAAGCTTCATTGAAAAATAAGTCAGGTTCTAGGCTATCTCCAACAACAGAGTCATGTTCAAATCCTTTGATGCCACTTACATACAAACTAAAAAGCAGGTCCAAGAACTTGAGGATATTCAGAATAAGTTATTAGTTGACTCTGCACTTTATATCTACATATTTCGAGATTGAGAACTCTCCAGTAAAGTTACCATTTTGATGGTGCTTTTTCCAATACACCCAAGATATCTCGAAGGAATTTCTGGTTCCTATAATTAAGACTCTTGAAATGAATGGACAACTTAACACGATCTAGCCAAAGGCTGGGATCTTCTATTCTTTATGCTCTGTGGGACCAAGAGGGTATTCCTTGTGTGTTCACTCAAGATTTAGCTATTTTAACACATCATTACATAGATTGATAGTGACAAAGGATAATTCAACAACAGTTACTAGGAAATTGGCTAGTTTTTAAGTATTGTGTTACCCATTCATAAAAATCATGCCACCCCAAGTAAAAATTATCATAAATAAACAATGGAATCATGGAATTTTGAAATAAATTGGCACCCTAGCTAGGGCTTGGTTAGTTAAATGATTATTTGATAAACCCCTTGGGGAAATCCTTAAGGAATAGATTAGTGTCATATTTATTGGGCATAATGGAGTCACATAAGCAATAATCAGTAAGACAAAAATGATGCAACAATGAAAATACTACCCTCACAATAATTTACACTATGGAGCTAAAAAATTTTGATAGACAAGTACTTACCAAATCCTCTACAAATAAAAGTGAAATAACATCCCCATCTAAGTGTTTAGTCTATTACTTGAATCAATAATTGGTATGAGTTTTCCACAGTCCATGAAGATACAATATTTGAGTTTATGGATTCGATTGTGTCAATTTTTTTGCCGACGTTTCGGATCACACTCAGTGATCCATCATCAGGAAGAGAAAAAAAAGTGAAATGAGATTGCAAAACATGTCTTGATAAAGGGTGAGATGGAGGAGGAAGAGAAAAGACTTAAAAAATAATAAAATAATAATACCAAGGAAAGAAAAATAAACAAGTCAAACCCAATAATAAAATTTGAAAGTGCTTTATATTATATAAAAGAAGAAAATTAAAGGTAACTAAAGCTTAAAAGGAAGACATGTTCTACAATCTCATCTCACTGTTTTTCCTCTTCCTGATGATGGATCACTGAGTATGATCCAAAATATCGACAAAAAAATTGACACAGTTGAATCCATAAGCTCAAATATTGTACTTGAATCAAGACAAAGAAACAAGACATGCATTTGAACAAATGATTCAAAGTAGAATAAAAATATCATTAATATTTCATTTCAAATTCATCTCCAACTTGCACAAGGAGAGACATGTAGCATAATTACGTATATTTACTTATACCTGGATTAAATCTAAAAAACCATTTAAGGTAATCACCATAGTTCATACATAAAAACAACAAGATGACTAACTATCCCATTCTTACCTATCTATATGTATTTAACCAAAAAACCTAGCCCTAGAATGTTGTATTCTCTCTTCTCCCTTGCATTTGAGTCTTGAATTCCCTTTATACCAATAGGAAGCAGCAAGATTCATACTCAAATGTAGTTATAATGTGAAAAATAATCATTTCATCAAAATTTTAGTTGAATTTGATCTACATTTCAAAAACCCACATGCTGAAATTGAAAAAAATAGTATAACAAGAAAGAGTCTAGAATATAACTGTCGCGAAGGAAGAGAACACAAAGTGCTGCCAAAAATTCTCTTGTCACCATCCAAGCTTCATGAACTAGGCAACCAAAATGCCACAAGTGTGCATGAGTATCATCAAATCATCAAAAGTTTGGCCATGAACGCAAAACAAAGGACCACCATAGTGAAATTCACAAACACCACCATGACCAAAGTTACATCCATGGTAAACACGACCACTCCTCACCATTTTCAAAGGAAGGGAGGAGACCTCAACTTCCTTGTCTTTCTTCTCATCATTAAGCACTATTCCAGGATGCTCATTGGGTGTCCTGACTGCCAAAGGTGGTACAAAAATCACCTCCTCATCAAAGAGAAAATTATCATTTAGTCGTGCCGGATATTGACCATAAGATGAGTCAGTCTTGCTACCACTTCTAGAGGAGTTGATCATCAAGTTGATGGGCATATGCTGACGCACATAGGAACTGTTTCCATATCTCGCTTTCCACCTTGAGCTAGAGAATGACTGCACCAAGCCCTTACCTTTGTCCACTACTCCATCCACAACATCATCATGGAACTGTAATCTTTGACTGCACCTGATAGGTACTAGTCTAGGCCTCTAAGTGGCCTCTAGTACATCTATCCCTCTAACATTTAAGCAAATAGATCTTTTGAATGGTTCACCCATCTTTCTCTCTTGATAACTGCTCTTACTAGAAAATGTTTAACTGCTGAAGGAAAATGATGTAGATAAAAACTACATCCGTTGTATTTATCTGGTGAAACAATGGCATTCACATTTAATATCCATCAAATATGCATAATTTTGATGTCTTGTTGGCAGATGTACTAGTTCCATTTAATTCTCATTTGCATGGAAATTTATTGATTATTCTTCACGATTATCTGCATTTTCCTATTTGCATGAGTTGAGATTAACTTGATCGCTTTGCACAGTGTTAGCCATTAATGCAAGCTAGTCGAGCAGAGTAGAAATGACCATCAGGTGCCACTTGCTAGCTTTAAATGTGATATGTTGATCTTTTGTCTTGATGGATGTTTAGAAAACCAGTTTGTTTTTGACCTCCTTTGATTTATATAGTGGTGCTTCACTAAACTATCTTCAACCAATCGTTCATACCCATGTTGGATGACATTGTCACTATGTGTGGGCTCCACTATCTAAGTGAGTGAGGGATAGGTGTCCAAATCTCGCTAATCTTGCTAGATTTATTCATCGTTCACCTTTCTTCGGTGAGCCAACAAGGAATGGTGAGGATCATTATGCCTGGTTGATCTCGACCACTCATTGAACATGTTGAGCCATAGGGCTAGTAGATGGAAGTGGATCCCACATTGTACATTGGACATGCATTAGCTTCTCATTGACCTCACTGCATTTATATGTTGTGCACTTAACTCCCGTGGGCTGGCAGGGTATGATTGAGATCTGACCGTTGATATCAAAATATTGAAAATTGAACAATACATGACATTAGCATTAAATTGACAAGACTCATCCCAATTGATGGTAACATGACTGTAGGGTTAATGACTTAATCCTTAAGTGATTGAGTTAAAATTTGAAACCGTAGTTTAGAAAATATTTGACACATTGGGTGAAGGATGACTGGTAGCTTAGGTAAATGGGGTTGGTAGGTATACATGCAGGATGAGTCCAAGGATAACTTAAGAAACAAATAATTGACTAAATTGGTCAACATGAAAATATAATGTTGGCACATTTTGGATTAAAATCCCTATTCACTTATGAAGACAAGGGTTTATCAAAGACTAACCAAACTCATCCAGATGGAAATCCATCTAGATTTTAGAAGCTCTAATAGTTAGTATGTATGGGAGCTGACCATAGGCATGAATTTTCCATAGCCACCTACATGTTTGTGTGGGAACATACCAGCTGCATGTGTATGTGTCCTACTGAGGGCTCACCTAGTGGATACTAGATTCTGCTACCCCATGTGAATGTGCATTTGTTTGCATAGTGGACATTGTGTTGCACTTGTAAATTTTTTTGGACAAATAGCTTAGACTTGGTCTACATCAAGTTGGACAAACTAACAAGGCTTGATCTACCCTCTTTTTCCTTTTTTTCTTTGTCTTTAACAATGTATGCTTGTACCTTGTTGTTTCATATATCATTCACATGTGTGTTCTTTTGTGCTTATGTTTGCTTTCCATAGGATCTTGATTTTGGGGGCTTCATCACCCCTCTTGATCATTGTCATCCTATCTCACTAGCATTGGTACACATGGACCCCTCTTGATGTGAATTCATCTACTTTAGTGCGATTTTGACACAAGGTCATCCTCTCACTAGAGTGAGGGCTAAATGTATATAGAAAAAAGTATCCCTTTACATTTTCACACTTTTTTAGGCCTTCCCTATTAAAATTGGGATTATTTATTCCTTAATTTCTCTTATTTCACATCCACAAGCCTTATTAAATGCATTTTTCTAAGGATAATCCCGACATTTAACAAATAAAAAATTGTAATCTAATGTTTTCAGCTATGTGTTCCAGACCTAGGGATCTAGGAATCATATGCCCATTTGGGTGTATGGGTCCCACCTATGTCTCGAGACCCAAGTTTAACTGTTACATTAAACAAGACACTTCTTGAAATCTATGTCCCAAATTTAAGCCATTGGGGCTCATACACCCTGTTGGACTCAAGGAACACTGAATCAGTGTTCAACAAGATTTAAATTTCAATTCTAATGATAAACTATTCACAACATTTAAACTGAAATAGACATACAAGCACATTAAAGAAATAATCAAAACACTATAGCACCGATATTTTTACATGGAAACCCTATTAGGGTAAAAACCATGGTGGATATTAATGCACAATTTATACTTTGTTAAAAGTACGAAGAAAAATGGGAATGTGCATGCATTCAGGCACATTGCCTAGAGCTCACTGCTCAAAATAAGGAAGGCTCACTACCTTACAAAATATTTTTGATTGTACAAAAAAAAGTTGAACTAAAAAGATAACATCTACAAATGCCTGGTTTCAATTTCGATGAAGCTCATGTATCAAATTTTGGACCTTCTGTCAGACTCTACACTTAGCTCTACTCTGCCTTAATTCACTTCACAAAATATTCTTCTGATATTCGCACACACATCTTATTTGATCTATACACACACATACACACACATATACACATCAAAATGAATTTCCCATCTTATATAAATATATATCCGACACCAAGATTTCAATCTCTCCAAGTCAGCTTCAACAAAATATGAAATATTCTCCAACGATTGGCTCAGATCACAATCATATTTAATGCAAACCCATCAAAGTCAACCAAACTATAGCAAGGACCCAAAAAAAATGTTCAACAAAAGAAAACATCAAAAAATTACTCTGTATACATCTGCAACATGCTACATTCACATTGTCGGCCACAATGAGCAAATAAATAGAAAAACATCTTGTTGGATCTCCAAGCTCGTACACCGATTAACTGAACATAACAAAACTTACAATAAGGTAACATATATGCTTAAAAAAATATCCTAGGGTTCCACAACACAAAATTATGATCTGGTGGAGCATATAGATTGACATACTGACTGGATACCCTGTTCTTCATTCTTTGTGCTGATAATACTCGGTTTACTACTTTATTTGCCAATATGAGCAAATCTTGATCTATGGACTAGAATAATGAATTTAGTTTCCATCAATGACAAAACTAGAATCTATATGACAACAATCTCCCCCTTGGGCATTGATGGCAACACTTAGTGAAAAATGACTTAAGTGTCGAAACCAAGAGATTATGTTGCCAAAATTCAAAATTTCAAAACACTGCTCCCCCTTGGAATGATAATGAATTTTTCACAACACTCTCTCCCCCTTTGACATCAATGAAAAAATTTCACTACTTTCTCTCTCCTCCTTCGCTAATTAGAAATAGGATAATTTTTTTGAAGAATCGCAAATACTGCACAAGTTAGAAAATGATTTTGTACTTATCTTTCATTTCTGGAAGAAATTTCTTCCAAGCATCTATTGCAATCCAAATGATTAAGATCAAGTTGTTGTGATGTCTAGTTTATGATCTAGATGAGAGATTTGGAAATTGTGATTGCTTCTTCTAATTTCTCTCCTTTCCTCAAAACCTCAATTAGCTACTCCAATCTGCATTCAGTTAAATCCTTTACTTTCCAAAAAGTATCCACAAGTGTGTTTCTGGCAAAGTGAAATTTTTCATGCTTAATATAGAACTCATGAATCCTTTTCTTTATTGTACCTTCCTAGTCCTAAAACATGTTATAATCTTGACCAATTTTGTTCAACTCACTTTCAATCTGCTCCAACTTTTCCTTGTATTTCCAACTACATGAGTCCAATGAAGACAATAATTGTAGATGTTATTTGTTGATTTTATACATTGCCTCAACACATTCATTTTACTTTTTTATTTGGTAAAGGATAGCCTAAATTGCTCCTTCAACTATAGAATTATCTCTTCCTCTTTCTTATCTTAAGACTCAAAATCCATAGCTTCTCTGATACATTCAATGATCTCTTTAGGGAGCACATTCTGCAAACTCTCCAATCCAATGTTGTTATGCATAAAGTAACTACCTAGAGTTCTCTCAATTAGGTCCTACTCATATCAGGGTTTGTCTAACCATATTTCAACAATATTCTGCATCACATCTTTTTCTTGAACAATCTATAGTATATTTATTTTGAATAAAGCACCTTCTTCTTCACTTCTGTCATTTCTACATCTGGTTCAACTGATTATGAGTCATCCCTTGGAGTGTACTCATCAGAACCTTCATCTAGTATATTCACAATTATCTATTTTTTACCTTTTCCTTCAAATTTTGGAGACTTGTGTTCTAGAGGAGTGTCATTAGCAAACTCTAGAGCTCTTTTCTACTTCCTCTCCATCTCACTAGAAGATGATCCAACTTCAAGTACTTTTACCAGAATGGAAATGCTAACTACTCCAAAATTTCCCAAAAATTATCTAAAGAAATTTGCATAAACATGCTCACAATTTTCTAGAGTATTATAATGTTCAAAATTTTGCTTACCAACTGGTTCATTTTCCTTCCATACCAAATTATCATTCTAAGGCAAGCGATTCAGAAAATACATCATGATACATATGATCAAAGTACCAAACCTAAAGGGGTAATCTACATCCTTTGATAGTTGCACATTTTCCATCAATTGATCTTTTAGCAATGCATAGGTCAAAGTCTTGATCCTCCATTATCATTTTATGAGAAATAAAAATTGCACCTGCCGAGGTTGCACCTTCCCTATTTCTGAAGAAAATTTTATATGAAATTCCATGCACAATGTATCTTGTTATTGGATCTCTGATTATTGAAAGTACCATTGCCCTTTGATCTTCTATTACTCCTATTAGGGTTTTGACTTTCTTGTTCTAAATCAACTTCCTTTTTGGAATATCCCCAACATTGCATCAACTAGTTAAATTTATAATGACTTCCTTCAAAATGAGATAAGGTTTATCTAAGGTTAGAATGTCCTCATTTATTCTGTTCAAGATAAACCTAACAGCTTTTGTGTTGACAAAATAAGGAAACTCATTCCAAATGTCCAAACTTCTATGTTTTACACCTTTAAGCCACTTCAATTCATCGGTTGACAACATATTTCTCACATCCTTGATCTTTTTACTAATATATTGGTCCAAATTCACAATTCCTTTGATTTGCTTCATTTTTCTTTTCGTACCGAACAAGTTTTTCTAATGAGCACAAAATTAGAAATCCTACAAGCAACTAAAAATACCTGATGAATTTGCTTTTGAATTTACTTGACTCCTTCAAAATTATACTGAAAAGGCTCTCCTTTTGTTCTTCTTCAATGCAAGATGAAAAATGAGGGTTCCAGATACTCTTTTATAACTTATGCACCTAACCTTTTTTTTTTCTGCACTAAATATTTTTCCCTAGGAGTTCTAGTAACTCTATTTTCTTAGACAACAAGAGAAGAATTCATCTATGAACCTTCCAGATCTCAAATTTTTGAATAAGTGATCATAGATACATTCGTAGACTAATAGCACAACTACAGACAAATTCCTATAATCTGGTGCCAACAACTAACGGGGGGATAAAATGTTTTTCTTCAAAAACTCCCCCTAGGCCAATGGCCTGAGATCAATTTCTAGAGGAATTATTGGAGGTTGCTTTCAGTATGGGCTTATTTCCTTCATCAAATTCACTCTTCTTTATCCATGTTTTCTTCATCTGATCTCTTTTTTCTTCCACACTTACTTTCCCTTTTCCTTTATCATATTTATGTGAAATTCTTCCTTTGTATACCAGACCTCTTCTATCCATGTTTTTGTTCCTACAGAATCTTGCAATGTGACCAAATCTGTTGCAAATGTAGCACATTAGATTTCTTTTTCTAGACTATTCATTAAATTGATTCCCCTTTTATCTTCACTGATTAGCAACATGTTGAATTCTTCCATAAGTATAACAAATAACATTCTTTATACTAACAGACATACTTCTGCATTCAATTGACTTATCACCAAACTTATTATAGCTAAAACACTAACCAAGAAATGATGGAGTGCTTGAATTTATTTTACTTCTACACCAAGTAGCCATATGATCAAATTTATTAGAAGCAAAGCAATAACCATTAAACTTCTGAGTATTGGGTTGTATTACCAGATATCCTCTACCTTTGTTCATCTAATTTCTTTGTCTGGAATTGTTGTGTTCAGATCTAGAGCTTTCTCCTTTCTCATAGACAAGACCTCACTTATCATTTGCATCCTTATTTCATTTAGTCAACTCATCAAGCTTAGTAGAACTAATCCTAAACTTCTCCTTGTATTCATTTGTAGTAGTGACTTCATGTCTAAGAATAACTATTTTTCTTTCAAGCTCTTGTTCATTATTTATGGATTGTTGTAGTTCAATATCTAGCTAAGTGAATCCACTATTTACTTTGTTGCATTCCTCATATTTTTCTTTTAAGGACTGGACCAGATTCTCCTCATTCTTCTTCCTTTCTTCAATCTCCTTAGTTAGCTTCATTGCCATATATTCCATATCAAGCTTTAGAGTAGCATTATTCCTAGCAAGCTTTTCACTTTCTTCAGTTATTTCTTTTAGGGTTTGATTCAGGTGGAAATCTTCCAAGATTTTATTTTCTTTTTGCTTAAGTTGATCACATAGTTCCTTCCTCTTTTCTCTCGACTCGTTGATTTTATCCTTTAATGATTGAATGAATTTTTTGACATCCACATGATTTTCTTTTAATTCCATCACTTTTTCTTTAGACTGATCAAGATCATCAAGTGCCACCATAAGCTATTGATGAAGACCACCAAATTCCATTGTATTCCAAGATCCACCTCAAGCTATTAAACTTCTACAAAGGAACCTTTCTCTACTACCAATTTTTGAACTCAAGGAACACTGAGAGGGGGAATGAATCGGTGTTCTACAAGATTTAAATTTCCATTTTGATCATAAACCATTCACAACATTTAAACTGAAATAGAAATACAAGCACATTAAAGAAACAATCTAAACACCATAACACCAAGATTTTTATGTGGAAACCCTATTAGGGGAAAAATCATGGTGGAGATTAATCCACAATTTATACTTTGTTAAAAGTACAAAGAAAAAGGGGAATGCACATGCATTTAGGCACACTTCCTAGAGCTCACTGCTCAAAATAAGGAAGGCCCACTACCTTACAAAATATTTGTGATTACAAAAAAAGTTGAACTAAGAAGATAGCATCCACAAATGCCTAGTTTCAGTTTTGGTGATGCTCATGTATCAAATTCTAGACCTTTTGTCAGACTCTACACTTAGCTTTTCTCTAGCTTAATTCACTTCACAAAATCTTCTTCTACACAAGAAAAATTCACTCAACTAATCTTCTAATATTCACACACACATTTGCTATGCTCTATACACACACATACACACACATATACACATCAAAATGAATTACTAATATTATACATATATCTACCATGAAGATTTCAATCGCTCCAAGTTGGCTTCAACAAAATATGAAATATTCTCCAACGGTTGGCTCAAATTACAAATCATATTTAATGCGCACCCATCAAAGTTAGCCAAACTATAGCAAGGACCAAAAAAAATGTTCGACACAAGAAAAAATTAAACAATTACTCCTTATATATCCACAACATGCTACATTCACCAAGTTGGCCACAATGAGCAAATAAACAGAAAAAAATCCTTCTGAATCTCCAAGCTCATACATTGATTAATGCAATGTCACAAAACTTACCAATAAGGTAACATATATGCTTAACAAACTATCTTGGGGATCCACAACACAAAATAATGATTCGATGGAGTATATAGATTGACATACTAACTGGATACCTTATTCTTCATTCTTTCTATAGGTATGAGAAAATCGTGATCTGCGGACTAAAATAATGACTTCAGTTTCCATCAATGACAACACTAGAATCCATATGCCAACACACCCAACCTAGCGTATGAGTCCCACTTTAACTTGAACCTATTTTAATTCAAATTCTTGGTGGGATTTTATTATCCTAGATTTGGTGTTATCTTTTAGTGTCATAATTTTGGGAAATTAGTCATAAACAACTATAAATACAAGTTTTTTTCACATAATTTATCCTAACAAGCAATCTAACAACCTAAGGAATTTTCATGAGAGCAAGTCTATGAGATGAAGAGAATTCAAGAGAAAATCATCAAGGATTTGGAATAACATTCAAGATTCAAGCATCATGCATCATGCATCATGTGTGTTTGTGAGCTAACATTTGTGATGTAGGTTTCATGATTCAAGCAAGCATTCAAGACAAAGTTTCAAGCATTCGATCAAGAGTCAAGATCCACATTCATGCTATCCATTTCACTCAAGTTTGTAACCTTCATTTCAAGGGTTTGGTGAGTTGTAATATTGCATTTGTTCATTCATCAATCCTTCATGTTATTTCATTTCATTTCAAGGTATAATTACCAAAATGGGGTTTGACCAAGGAAAACCCCTATTACATAACAAAACAAAATTTTCATCTCTTAATTTGTATTTACAGATCTAAGTGAATTGAAGCTTGAAGATCCTTTGAAAGAAAAGTTGCAAAAGTTGTCAAAGTTGTCATGAAGTTGTCATCTTTATGGAAGCTCACCTATAGGACATAATTCAAACTTTCAGGCTTGAAGAGTTAGACAAAAAGGAAGCTATAGAAGATCCCTTGAGGCTAGAGAAATATTAGGAAAACCTTGGTAATAGGACTAAATCTACCATATGAGCATATGAGTACTAGTATACCCTTTTTGCTATTTTTCTATACATCCTAAATAGTCACCACAAGATTCCATATTTTTCCTAGATTCCTATAGTAGGACTAAATCACCCTACCCAGTAAATGTAGAACTTGATAATCCAACCTCACAGATCCTAATGAACACCTATAAGAAAATAATCTATCACCAAAGGAGATCAAGAGAAATAAGAATGGTTCTCTACAAACATGACGCAAAAATTCATTACTCGAGAAGATTCATAATTACAAAGAGATCAATCCTTAAGAAAGGAGGTAAAAACCTTAAAGGTGAGAACCCTGGGAAGAGGATTAGACTAGCATGTGAAAAGTGTCAAGATCATAATGAACGAGACACGATGACTAATTTAATAATGCAAAAATAAAGATTCATAAGTTTATCTCAAGTGAAATAAAGAAAAGGTGACTTAATTAATTAATCAATATGATTAAAGTAATCAAGTAAACAACCTATTACTCTAGCACTTCCCCTTAGATGAAATTGAGGAGAATCTAAAAAACTAAAGACAAATGCATGAAAGAAAAGATGAGTCCTAACAACTAAGGCCATATGAAGTACCCATGTATAAATGTAGAAGATCTCTCACAATAGGAGAAAAGGAGAAAACCTCCTAGGAAAAACTCCTCTCAAAAAGAGAGAAATACAAGTGAAGGACTAATAAGTCTCCAAACAAGATTGAAGGACGAAGAAGCCTCTAATCAAGAAGAAATTATCCCAAAAGATAGGAATAAAGGATGAACATGGAAAACACCACTAAAGCATGAAGACACTGCAAAAACTATTGTAGAATGACTTTTGAAATGCTAAAAGAAAATAACTTTCTAAAAAAAATGATGATCAAGATAAGAAGACAAGAATCTATATGAGTTCCCTCAATGACACTACTCAAATCTGATAGAAAACCAAGGAAAAACATCTAGAACTTGAAGATATAGTTGAAACAAGTATCAATAGTCTAAAGAATTGATCAAGTGAAAATATAAGGTCACCTCAAGAAATAGGAATGCAAGAGTGTCCATATGGTAAGTGATCCATCTCATCGAAGTGCATGGGTAACTAGCTATTACATCTACCTAGTACATAGGAACAAATATTGTATACATAGCTCACTCCAATGCAAAACCAGGGAAGCATTAGCATCGACAGTAGAAACCATCCAATAATGTTGAAAAGGGAGAGGTGTGACAGGTACACTAAAACTAAATGCCTGAAAGTAGTGCATGAGGAGGAACCAAGAATATCTAAAGGTGCAGTCATGAACGTACAAGTAGATATAAAGGATGTGAAAACAAAAGTCACATATGCATGAGAAAGGTATGAAGGAAAAACAAAGGAAAAAATTAACCCCCATGGAACTTTATATCATAGTGCAAGTACAACAAGGCACAAATTGATTTGCTAGAATCCCAATACTACACATACAAAGCTAAGGCACTTTATTTTAGTGCATTTATAGATGATAAATACATGCAATGTGAGCCCATAAGGTCCAAAAAAGACTTCATCTAATAAGAATTATTTCTGGAAAAAAACAAAAATCAAATATGGACACCACCTACACCACTCTAAAGAGCTTAGAAGCAACTTTCAGACGATATCTTGTTTGCACATTTTTGACACTATATGCAAAAGTTATGTTGAAAACACTAAAGGAAACCCCAGAAAAGAAGATTTTAATTTAACTGGAAATAATATGGACCTGAGAAAAAATCTCCAAAAAATGCCTACACCACTAGAAAGTACTTTGAGTCATCTTTTCGACAATATCTCATTTTCTGGATTTTGACACTGTGGGAAAACGTTATGGCCTCCGAAAGAAAGCAACTCACAAAGGACAAAAAACATATTTACGACATTAAATTTGACGGCCCAATGACCATCATAGTAAAACTATGAGCCTAAAATTAATGGCCATATGGCCATCACAACTTTTTTTACAATTTTCCTTATTTAAAAAAAAAAATTAAAAATAATAAAAAAAATTACAATGATTTTTTTTAATATTTAAAAAAAAATGGGTGGAGGGGCACATGGGCCCACCCCCACTACTCCCCATATGGCCATGGGTCTAGTGGTATTAAGGAAACCACCGGTGACTTTAAGCCATTGGGTGGTGATCTTAATATCCACTATCGGTGGCAAGTGGGGCAAGTTCACAGGGATGCAGGGCCCGAGGGCTTGCCATTGCAGGGTGGCAAGTACCCTCAGTTATTACAAAAAAAGATTTTTAATACAAGTTTTTTGAAACAAAAAACTTGTGACCCCTTACAAAAAAGGGGATTTAATTAGTATTTTTTTTAATATGAATTTTTAAAAAAATTGCAAGAAAAAATATAGATATATATATATATATATATATATATATATAATTTCTCCTTGATTTTCATGTTGTGGAGGCCATGCAACTTCCCTAGCAATTTTTTTCCCTCAGATGTTAACTTCACCAAATTTGATGATTTTACAAGTGATCTTAAGGTTTTTAGGCCTTTTGAGTGTGATGGTGATGTCTGTTTGTGCTCACAATGCCTCAAAAAATTAGGCACCCTCTGGATTTGGAGAAAAAGCCATTTCTTCAAACCCTCATAGATCAGACAAACGAAAGCTAAATTTGACAAAATAGAGGTCAATATTTACTATTATGGTAGATCTAAATTCAAAGGAGTGGTTTGATTTGACCCTAGATGCACTAGAAAACTACTTCAAGACAAGATCTCACAAAAAGGAACAACAAGCTTGCAAATCTAGAGCTCTTAATCAATACCACGTAGAAGTTGATAATCCAACCTCATAGATCCCAATGAACACATGCAAGTAGATAACTTGTCACCAAAGAAGATCAAGAGACACAAGAATGGTGCTCTACAAACATGAAGCAAAAATGCATTACTCAAGAAGATTAATAATTACAAAGAGATCAATCCTTAAGAAAGGAGATCAAAACCCTAAAGGCGAGAACCCTAGGAAGAAGATTAAATTAGCATATGACAAGTGTCAAGATCATAATGAACGAGACAACATGACTAATTTAATAATGTACAAATAAAGATTCCTAAGTTTAGCTTAAGTGAAATAAAGTAAAGGTGACTTAATTAAGCAATCAATATGATTAAATTAATCAGGTAAACAACCTATTACTCTAATAGCATATGAGTCCTAGTGCACCTTAAAAAAATAGATTTCAAGGGTTTTAGAACCTTTCTTTTGCCTCTCTATTCCTCCAAGTACCTTTTTTTTTACCCCATTTGTCAATTTGATTTAATGGTTTCAAGTTTCTAGGGTTTTGTGCATGAGTTTGCATTTCTCCTTTGAAACTTCATTTAATGGTGAACCCCCATCCATTTTCAATAGGAACGCACTAGCTCATTCCTCAATCCAGCCACTTGGCTGAGGGATCTTGGTTTCCTAATGAACCAAAGTAAGAAATAGGTTTAGTTCCATATTCTAAAAGGTGAAACCCTATCTCATGTTTCATTTGTGTTCACATGGATAGCTATGAAGAGCTCTAAAATACCTTTCAAATGCTAAAATAATTATAGAAATAAGAGATAAAGGTGACAAGAGATAAAATGCACTAGTAGAAAAATAAAATAATAAACACTATATCATTATAAAGTACACAAATGTATTTTTGATAATATCTTCTTTATTTTAACTATTAGTTTTCACAAGTTATAGAAAACAACCCCTCAAGTTCAACATCCAAAATAGGGCTTAATGGCCCCATGATAGCTATTTGGTGGTGGGTTAGTGGTTTGTTAGTAGTTCATGCTAGTTCTAGTGGTGTCTAGGCCATGGGATGGTGGGGATTGAGAAAACTTGTTGCTACAATTAGGCTAAGAAGTGGTGATAGGGCCAAGAAAAGGTATGGTGTCATAAATAAGTGGCATATCTAGGTGGTTCCCCTCCTAGTGGTTGTGGTTGGTGGTTAATTCAATATCACCAGTAGTGAGTGGGTGACACTAGGATTTTACATATATTGACAAATATACCATGACTAATTTGGAAATTCCAAAAAAGAATAATAGCTAAAACTAAAAAATGGTGCTACTTCCCATGATCACATACCATGGTTACATTTGTAGTGTACAAAAATGTATCCCTTTACATTTTCATACTTTTTTGGGTCCTCCTTGTTAAAATTTGGCTCATTTATGCCTTAATTGGTCCTATTTTGCATCCACAAGACTAGTTAAATGCATTTTTCTAAGGATAATCTCGACATGTAATAAATGGAAAAATCATAATTTAATGTTTTTGGCTATGTGTTCTAGATTTAGGGATCTAGGACCCATATGCCCATTTGGGCATATAGGTCCTCTTTAGGTTTCATACCCTAATTTCAAATCACATTGAAAATAACACTTCTTGAAGTATGTGTCCCAGTTTTAAGCCCTTGGGACTCATACACCCAACCTGGAGATGAGTCTCTCTTTAACCTAGGACCTATTTTAATTCAAATTATTGGTGGGATTTTGTTATCCTTAGATTCAATTTCTGAATGTCGTCTTGTAGTGTTGTAATTTTTGGAAATTAAGCATAAAAACGTATAAATAGAAGGTCATTTCATTAAGTATTTCCTAGAAATTTCAAGTTTATCCTAGCAATCAATCTAAGAGCTGTCAAGTATTCATGCAAGAGTCTACAAGAGCATTCAAGAGAAAATCATCAATAATTTGGAGCTACATTCAAGATTCAAGCATCATGTCAAAGTCTTCATGCATCATGTGTATTTTTGAGCTAATATTTCTAATGTAGGTTTCATGATTCAAGAAAGCATTCAAGTCAAGCATTCAAGCATTCAAATCAAAAGATCAAGATCCACATCTATTGAAGCCATTTCACACAAGTTTGCAACCTTCATTTCAAGTGTTTGGTGAGTTGCAACATTACATTTGTTTATTCATCATTCCTTCATTCTTTTCTATTTCATTTCAAGGTTTAATTATCAAAATGGGGTTTGACCAAGGAAAACCCCCATTCCCTAACAAAAAAACTTTTTTCTCTCTTGATTTGTGTTTAAAAAATCTAGGTGAATTGGAGCTTGAAAAATAATTTGAAGAAAAAGTTGTAAAATTTGTCAAGGAGTTGTCATCTTCACAGAAACTCACATATAGACCAAAATTCATACTTTCAAGACCTAAAGATTTGACAAGAAGGAAGTTATAGAAGATCACTAGGTGTTATAGAAATTTTAGTCAAACCCTAATAATACAATTCATATGCCTAACCTAGCATATTAGTCCTAGTACAACCCTTTTTCCATCTTTTTGTAGATCTTGATCAATCACTAGAAGATTCCAGATTCTACCTAGAAACCCTATAGTAGGACTCATACACCCAACCTAGCATACTAGTCCTAGTTTATCCCTTCTTTCCATCTTTCTACAGATCCTAAACAATCACCAAAATGTTCCAGATTCTTCCCTAAAACCCTATAGCAAGACTCATACACCAAACTTGGTGTATTATTCCCAATATACTTTAAACAACATATTTTCATAATTGTAGACCTTTTTTTCACTCCATCATTCTACTAGGTACTTTTCTATTATCATTTAGTTACTAGTTGATTTTACGCTTTCAAATTATTAGGTTTCATAGTGAGTTTGTACTTCTCCTTTTGAAGCATCATTTAATGGTGAACCCCCATCTAAATCACATTGGGAGCCCTCTAACCATCCCTCAATTGAGTCACTTGGTTGGGGGATCTAGATTTCCCAATGAACTAAAGTGTGAAATAGGTCCAATTCCATCTCCTTAAAGATGGAACCCTATCCTATTTCCCTTTTGTTTATTTTGGTGAACTTGACCTCTGGAGCCTTGAATTTCTAATTAGGAGAACATTGTAGTCCTAGATCTAGGTTGCATTAACTTTACATTATATTTTCATTAGTTGAATTGCATTTAGGAATTATAAATATTGCAGTAGTGAAAATTTCATATAGGTTGCATTTTTATATTTTGTATTATTCAATTTCATTGGAAATTTTTAATTGTAAACATTCAATTGAGGATACAACCTAGAAACATTAAAATCAACTCAAAATTTGATAATTCAAGCTCAAAAACCCTAAATTCAACTCATACACCCACCTAGGCTTATTAGTCCCTGTATAAGTCTTTGTTGCAAATTTTCAAGTATTATTTGCTCTCTATTTTTCACTATCTAAACTTTAAAAAAAACCTAATTTGGACTCATATGCCCACCTCAGCATATTATTCCTTGATTACATCTAAAATTTTATATTAGTGGGACACTTTGTGAAAAAGTGGGACTAATACACCCATCTGGGCGAATGAGTCCTTGGAGGCCTACCAAAACCAACTTTTCTAAGCTTTCTGGTGATTTTCTGCACTTCCTAGGCTTGTTGGTTGAACCATAGATTTTTGGGTAGGGCTTATAGGCCACTCTTGCACTCATAGGACATTTCACCTAAAAGGAGCGAGATAAACCCCACTCAAAATTCTAGCCTAATTCACTCAAACTATGCAATGCATGTTGTAATTAAGACTAGATGTGATGATCTAAATGCATTTGGATGATCTATTTGATTGATTATGAATGCAAAACCTAAGATATATGCAATGTTGGAAAACATAATGTGATATGCAAAACATGAACTAAGTATGGACAAATGTAAAACAAAGAAGGCTAAATCAGAGTGTACCTAGAGGTCTGATGAAGATTCTAGAATATTTTGAATCTTGACAAAGATCGCTAAAAATCACCAGTGGGACTCATTTTCCACTGATGGTGAATCAGTCCTACTTCTGATGAAAACTATCAGAAACAGGTTTTTGAGTGTTAGGATCCAAAATCTGACAAAATATAGATTTCCAGCCTTAAGGTGGGACTCATTCACCATTGTTGGTGAATCAATCCTCTCCCAAAATTCTGAGAAATTAGGGACCAATTCTATAGCACCATATTTGAGGTTGTCTACTTGTCAGGTTGTCAAGGTCGAATCTACAGAAAACTGACAAAATGTCTTCTCCAAGCTTGAAATAGGATGTAGTTGACTTGAAACACTTTTTTGACTTCTTGTCCACTTTTCAACACCTAAATTCTTGTCAAATCTGCATACACAAGTCTACAAACACACATGCAAAAGGGGAAAAATAGTGAAGGGTTAGGTTATAGGGATTTTCCTTGGTCAAATCCCACTTTGGTAATCAAACCCTTAATGAAGAAATGGAATAAAATAAACAAAGAAATATGAATAAAAAGCATGCAAATTTCCTAAACCCACCAACCTTGTTGAAGTAAATCTAAAGATATAACAATGGCTACTCTTGAATGCTTGATTGAAGCTTGATTATAGGATGCAAAGTGCTCAAATGCTTTAATGAATGAAAAGATTGCTCGAATGAGTTAGGAGATGTAAAATGAGGAGAAAAACACATATTTATACACACTTGTGACTTAGTAACCCAATGATACCTCTTCATAAGCTAACATAAGGTGTTTATAAATAAAAACCTGAAAGAAAATTTAAAATATTTTGAACTTTGTGCCAAGAGGGACTCATTCACCACCCATGGTGAATGGGTCCCACCTTGGACTTGAAAATGGGTGTCAGGAATTATCTTGCATTTAATGTTGTTTGTCAGGTTTACATTCAAAAACACACTTAATTAAGCCTTATAACAAGGAAAAATTTAAGAAACCCCCCCTTGGCGAAGGTGTAAAATCCTGGTGAATCTTTCTTTTTATTTGAAAAAAATTAATTTCCCTGGAAAATCTATTACACATTATTAAAAAAATTAAAATCCTAGTGAATCTTAATGAATAATTGGGAAAAAAATAATCACAATGGCAAATCCTAGCGAATAATCAGTAAAAATATTAATTACAATGGAAAATCTCTCCTTTAAAATTTTGCATAGTTGTTTGGTGCAGTTCCCCCATACTTTCTTTTTCTTTTGTAAAATTGAAGTAGGGGCCCAAGGGTGGCAACCCCTAGTGGGGTCAAGGGGAAATTCCCCTTGCAAGGATCAAGGGAACAGAGCCCCCTTATGGGAGTCGAAGGGGCAACACCCCCTCACAGGGTTTGGGGACAATGGTAGAGCCCCTCACCACCAAGCATAAATTCACTATCGAAAATGCATTGGAGCACACATGGATTAAGTATTTTTTAAAATTATAACTTTAAAAAGAAGACTATATGAAAAGTGAAATTATTATGATTGATTAGCTTTTTAATTGGATGGTTGTAGGTTGATTCAATGACCTATATGCATGTTCCCTTTAAAAGGCTTGTTGAGGCCCAGAATTTGTTTTGGGCCATAGGATTAAATCTAATCATGTGGCCCAAAACAATTTTTGGGCCTCAAAAATCCTTTAAAAATGCACATGCATATAAGTCACGGAATCAATCTATAGCCATTTCATTAAAAATTCAATCAATGGCAATAAATAAAAGCCCTATTCAAGGCTAAAATATCCCTAAAATGAAATGGAAATTTATTATTATTGGTGATATTGCCCCAAAATTAATGGTAGGAATATTATATTACTGGAAAATATAATTAATATTTTTAATTATAGTATAAAATACTAGTGAATTAGTTCCAATGATGCATCATTTAAAAAATATTCCATAGGCGAATTAATCGAGACAAAATTATTTTTTTGTAAAAACCTAGTGATTCAACATCCTTTTTAGCTTGTACTATTTGCCATTTCTGGAGGTCTCGATTTTAATTATTCACCAATTGGTGAAGATTCACCAATAAAGTTTTCCCTACCTTATAAGGGCATAAAGGGGTCAAATAAAGCATAAGAAAGGTGTAAATAATGAAATTATTCCTAGAAAAGCATGAAATCTTGTTACAATACTTTACAACACCTCAAAATAGGACTTGATAGGTGATGAAAAGGTGGTTTTTTAGATGAATTGTAATGAATAGAGTCTAGAAAAGTGTAGAAATGTTTTACAACACTTCACAACACCTTCACAAGACACCATAATTTAAATTTTAAGGACCTAATGTGAATGTTCAAGCCACATTACAACATTAAATCAAAGAAAAATGGACCAAGCATTGTGAAGAAAGAACTAAAAGGCCATGAAAATGACAAGGGCCTTTTTTCTACAACACATTCAACCCCCACTTTAGTGAGAGGATGAACTTGCTTCAAACTCACACTAAAGTAGCCATGCATATTGACTAGGATCCAAATGTTCTTATGTCAGCATGATGGAATGACAACAATCAAGAGGGATGACCAAGCCCTCGAGATGAAGATCCCATGGAAAAATAAACATAAGAACTAAGGAACACACAAGTGTAGAAATAAGAGAAAGGGGGAATTGGATTAAGCTTCAATAATTTGTCCAACTAGTTGTGGATTAGATCTAGGCTGATTGTTTGAAAAAGAGAATGCATACTCACTTTAGGGTGACATAACTCATGGTGGTCAACTAGGTGAGAAGACCCAAAAAGGTAAGATACATACACTAGTTGGTATGCACTCACAAACACAAAGGTGGCTATGGGGAAAGTCGTGCCACTAGATGGGCTTCCTACTCAACCATGTCAAAGTTATACCTCCTGATAACTTTAATGAGGAGCCACAAAGGAAAATGTTGGTTCGTGCTTCATGAGACAAGCAAAACTTTGTATGCTTAGAACTCATGAACAAAGAGAAAGGTACCACATGCATGCAAGCTACGTTATACAAGGAGGAAAAAAATATAAAATGAAAAAGTGAAAAAATGTAAAATATAAAAGATGTTCAAAGGAGTCTTGTTAAGTTCATGCAAGGTCTATCACTTAGGGAAAATTGTGTCTTGTATACACCTAACAAATGGTTTGGATAAATCTGATTAATTAAATACATTTTTTTGATTAATTAACCTTTGATTCATCTATAGTTAAATAAATAAAATTATTTATCTCTATAGTTTTTTTTAATTCTTTAATTCAATTTGCATTCTTCTAATTATTCTCTTTTAATTAAATAATCAACTTCAATAGTTTGTAATATTTAATTATTTATTCCCTCTTAATTAAATAAACTAAATCATATAGTTTTATTTAATTATCATTATCCCTCTTTTATTAAATAAACAATTTCAAATATTTGTTTTATTTAATAATTATTATTTTCTTCCAAATATTCCAATTTCCTCTAAATTGAATATTTCCAATTTCGCACTAAAATTGAATAAATCCAAATATTCAAATTAAAGTATATTTCTACAATGATGTCCTCTTTTCACTCATCATATCCACCAAAAAAATTAGATATTTTATATCTAATTAATTCAACTCAACCTTCATGGATAAATTTGGAGACAAATTACAGACAAATTGGAAATCAATTTGGTTTTCTTCTTCCATTGATTCTTCCTATCTTTTGGCTGATTGTTTTTGTGGGGAGGAACAATCTCCATAATCTTCTTAGGCTTCTTCATCCTTCACAACTCAATCTTTTAAATCAAATCTAGACCTTTGCTTTGCTGCCACATCACAAATATTTTGTTAGGAATCTATAAACATAGCTTCTTTCAACAAGAAATGGATCTCAACTTTGTGCAATCTCACTCTTGAGAAATAGCATTAGAGCAATCAAGCATTTGAGCAATAGCAATAGCAAATCATTTTTAGAATAGCAATCATAGTCATTGCTTTTCATTTAGTTGCATCTTAGTTTATGGTAGTTTGTTTTATCATTTTCATGTCAATCTTAGCTACAATATCATCACTAAATCATTTAGCAATCATTACATAGGATTATATTCCTGCATTTTACAATATCTCATTCTCTAGATTCTCATTTTAATAATCATAGTTCTTACACAATTTGAGAGCCTAAATGATTTAATAAATCTTTGGAGTTAGAGATAAATGGGACGACTTTGAGAGATTTCTTTTTTTAATTAGATTAATTTATTTGAATCTCTTAATATAATGTCTTATTGATTGTGTTTTTTATTCATTTCCACATATTTTACTCACACATTAAATTGGTGCCCACTGTGGGGCCCAAAAACCCCATTTTTTAACATCTTTTTTCTAAAAAGTATGTTCACAGTTTTCTGATGTGTTTTGTTTTAGTGCAATTGGGAGTTTTTACAACACATACAACAAATATTTTAGCACACCCAAATGTTGTTTTGGCACATCTGATAGATATTTTGGCACACATGACCACTATTATGACACATCCAATATTATATTTTCACCAGTTAGGGGGTTTTCTTTCGACACATTGACCTTTTCTTTTAGCACATATATCAATTTCTATAGCACATAGAACTATTACTTTAGTACATTCATATACTATTTTAGTACATCTAATGACTATTATGGAACATCTGACTATTTTGGAATTTTTTTGAAAAATATGAGAATTAATCACTGTTTTCTTTGTTGCAGGCGCAATATATGCTTGTCAGAGAAAATTTTTGCAAACACTTACATTGGTCAAAGACAAAAAATTACAAATTAATAATGGTGTTTACAAGGATTTAATTTCATTATTCCTTTTCCTTTGGTTAATATAGTCCATCTAGGTTAATTAAAGAAATAGTTTGAACCCCATGACTACTATGTTTTGAAAGCAATAGGATTATGCTCTCCCCTTAACTAGGTGATCAGAATGCTAGGCTTGCTATCCTTCTTTATTAACACCTTTAGAAGGCCTGTTGTAGTGGGAAAAAGTACTCACCCTGTGGGAATGAGTGGGAACAACCAAAGCTAGGTTTTCCAACCCACTATAAAACAAAGTGAATATGGGGAAACCCACATTCACCAGAAGTGTGCAAGATAAATATCCCAAAAATCTTCGTTCAAAATATTGTGAGGTCTCCTAAGGGATTTTATCTTTTGTCGCTCTGAATGGATACCCTTTCTAAGAACTTTAGTGTAGAATCCAACTATGTCAGTTTTTGAACACTTTTTATATCTCGATGCAAGGGGAGGTAAGAATCTTCCCCCAAGACACTAACCAGATAAATATTAGATACCTTTTCCAAAAGTGGAGGATTCAACTTTGGTTAAGACTCAGGAAAGGAAAAAACATGGGCGCCCTCTAGGGGGTGACAGGGCTATGTGAGCTAACATAGTTGCAAGTTGTGGGATGTGATATTCTAAGTGAACTACTTGAAAATTAGAAATGTTCTTGAATTGTTGATTTTATCTTCATTTGGCAATGTTTACTCCCTATTAGATACTAGATTATCAGTTTGAAGTAGAGGTGGGTCATGGGAATAATCATCCATGGTCAGCAAATCTTCAAGGATAGGGGTATATACATGGGACTTTAGGGTAAGATATCCTTCAGCTCTAGCACACCAGTCACTTTCATTATCTCTTCAGATTCTATCCCTCTCTCTTTGTTTCATGGCCTCTTTGCTCGGGTTTAAGGAACACTCGTCTACAATGGTTTTCATATAAACTCCCCCCCTTTCGTTAAAAGTATCATCACTGAAATCTAACAAATTCTTTTCACTTTCTAAACCTAAATGAGAATGCATTTCATGTTCAAGGGTAGGATGAGGTGTAGACTTACCTTTTCCTACTTCTTTTTCCTTTATACATTTTCCTTTGTTCTTGGGTAATTCTCCCTCCAATTGATGTTATGGATGCTTCTTTAGATGGTCGTATGTTCCTTTCATGTGGACTTGAATTCTTTTTTCCCTTCTAATTTTCTTTGTGATTTTGTTCTCAATTTCCTTAATATCCTTGAACACTAGTTTGCACTGGTGCAGAGACTTCAGAGTCACCACCCAAAACTCTTGGGACAGATTAGTAGCAATTTTGTCACACTCTTTACAAATGTTAATAGATTTTTTAGAAATTAAGACCAACCTTAAGACACAAGATGCATTTCTATATAAGGTTTCAAGTGCATTCTTGAAAATGATTGGGTGGGGAATTCCATGGGGACATAAACACAATAAAGGCAAAGGTAGAGGCTAAATACAACAAATTCTTTCCAATGACTGACTCTATTAATAGATATTACCTTGCAAGTTGGTAATCTTATGATAAGGCATCCTGGAGAACTTAGTTAGTGTAAGACATACATCCCAAGTGGATTCCCCATTCTATTAGTTGTTTCACAATGAACCAATCAAGTCTTAAAAGGTATCTATGAGTCTGTCGAACTCAATATTCAAATATTTGCCAGACAGGTGGCCAACTCACAACATATTAAACCAATTGTCGTATCTCCTACACTTTGGGCTCTGCAAAACCTAGGATGGTAATCCTACAATGCACTTTATACTATTCTTTCAAATAAATCTTGTGCATAATTGCATAATAAGGCAAATACATTCTCACCCATGGTTAATACACTGAAAATTTATCCAAAAGGTGGCAATTCTTTTGAATGAATGATGCAAATTAAACTGAGAATGTGCAAGAACACAAACACCAAAATGTAAAGTAGAAAATATTATTTTAAAATATTTTCTTAAGCTAAATAACTGGGATTATGAAGAAACAAAACAAATACACGACCAGTTCCATTATCTTTAGCTAGGAGTCAAAATAATTTGCAATAAAAGGAATATTTAATTATGGAAATTCTAAATCTATATGATATTACTTAGTAATTCATAAATTAATGACCAAATTCTCTAGAATACTTAACATATCCTTTGATCCTGCATAAGAATTCATGATTTGGTCTAAGCAATTTAACTTATTCCATGAACAAGAGCTACAACCAAAACAGACATTAAAGCTTATACTAGAATGATTAATAAAATTGTTAGAAACCAAGATCAAATTTGCAAACTAGAATATCCTTCCACAAAAGAGAAAAATAGAAAAGCAGAGATATTGCAAAAATATGTGCAACATAATGTTATTTAGGAATTGATAATTACATGATAATGATTTTCTCTATAAAAGCAAAGATGCAAAATCAAATCTTATCTTTTGAGCTAAAGAAAATAATTGAAAAGGTAAAGGCTAAGATCAAACAGAAATATTAGACACCTAGTAAAAAAATTTGAAGAAAAGGTCTAAGATTTGTGTAGGGCATTGAACCTGCTTTCCAATGCCTACTTGTTTTTGAAAAATAGAGCTAAGACGCAAAAGTTACGACTCTCGGAGTGAAAGCAGCAACTTCTATCTTTGACAAGTGAAAAAGGCATCAAAATAAAAAAAATCAAGAAATTATACCACCACCAAAGTGAAGATCATCAAACTAGCTTTTCAACAATAGCTCGTTTGTGAAACAATACCTCCGTTTGCAAAAGTTATGCCAAAAATGAAAAAAATGCCTGCAAAAAGGCACTTTTTGCACTAACTAGGGGCAAAAAAAAAAATCTCTTTTTCGCTTGGCCCTCAGTTCTCAATATGATCAATCGCTCAACTAGTAGAAAAAAATTGCAAGCTCCTTAACTGGTAGTGGTTTTCCAGATCTACTCACATAAGTGGTTAGACTGGTGGCTACTATGGGAACACAAATAGGAAGCGGCTCGAGGGTTGGTCACCAACGTGACTAGCCACTGGTGGAATGGAGCTCGGGCTCCCGGACCTGAATAAGATTGAGGGTTACAAAGTTGGGGCCGAACGGGGAGTGGCACTGAGGGGTGGCAAAGTCAGAGCCCGCCACTAGGGGTGGCAGATGGGAGGCTGTCGAGTGGCGGTGTGATGGCACACCCCTTTTGAATGGGTAGTGCAAATATTTCAAAAAAAACTTTTTTTTGTGTTATTTTTTAATTTTTTAATTTTTTTCTACCTCGTAAATTGTGCCCTAGGGCTGTATGGACTTGGGGCAAATTTTTTTTCCCTTTTTTTAAACTTTCACCTAAATCAACACAATGAAAGGTGTTTGTAGGGTTTTTGGACACGTTGACTGTGATGGTGTCCGTTCGAGCTCAAATTGCTCCAAAATTAGGCTACCCCCGATCCACAAAAAATCAATCTGACTTGAATCCCTTGCATAGAAAAAGATGTTGTGAGAGAATATCTTTAGATCATGAATGAGAAACAACAAGTCTGGAGCTCTGATACCATGTAGAAGTTGAAAAACCAACTTCACAGTCCCCAAGAACACCTGCAAGCAATCACCTATCACTTGCATAGATATTTAGAACAAGAAATGAAAAAAAAATAGTAAACTCTCAAAGCATACTTGTGCAAGCAAAAATTAGAATTATTGATTATTGAATGTAATTTGTTTTACAAATATTATAAAAGCCTTCAAAAAGGCAATGATGCAATAAAGCAAGAAAGGACAACCCTAATCTCATATTGAGGAAAAAGACAACTCAATAAGATAAGATAAGAATTAAGTAATAATTATCCTAGGAAATAAATAATTACCTAAGTAAACTTATCCAAAAGTGTAATTAGATAATTAATTACACCAAGAGAAATGATATGTGATCGGTATTTTCATTAATAACTCATATACATGATCAAAATGGAGAGACTAAAGACTTGGAAAATCATCATTATCATTCAAATATATCCATAAACCATACATTTAATAGAATATCTTTCCTAGACTTAAATCATTGGCATAAAACTAAACATCTTCATTTTGTGTTCTTATTTCTCATAATTCAGCTCCAATATTCAACAAAAGACCCCGTGCAAATGGCCATGAATTCCCTTTTATAAAACAAGGGAGCAGAACAAGCCTCAGGCCATGTACACATGTCAAAATTCTATCAAACCACTTGAAGGAAAATTCCAAAATTCAATTACAACTGCAATGATAAAAAATGAAGGGAATTTGACAACACAAAGTTCAGTTACACTTCTACGAGAGGTGCAGCCTTGTCTTCCAAACTACACAGGATAAAATGAATATACTCCTTCAAAGTCATACCTCGGTCCCATTGAAAAAAATGATAAAATGACATGGATCAAAATGAAAAAGCATCTGAATTAGCATTCCACATCATCAGTAGCAGATATTTACCATGAAGCATATTTTATACATTGTTATTTCAGAGGCCGAACATGTACCATCCTCAACCAAATATATGCTCCATCCTTTCAAACCAACTTATCAAGGTACACTTCTCCTCACTCTTCTAACTCTTTGTCAAAGGGACAATTAAACTCTAGGATTTGATCCATTGCCTTTCTATATGGAGAATACATGGCCACCACTGCATTGGATTCTTTATCAAAATCCTTTAGCAAACTGATGAGAAAAGTTAGCTTTCCTAGAATAGTGCTGAAATCATCCATATTCACCTCCCTACATATTTTCTCCACCAGTGAATTAATAACTTCATATAATTCCCTTCTCTAGCTTGGCAATGGCTTTAGTTGTTGATTATCAATTTCAATTTCCAGCAATAGTGATAAATTAGTGAGATTGTACTAATTTACCAATTCAATTATCTTTCGTTCTAGTGGAGATCCATAGCCTTGAAGCTTCTATTCACATAGTTTGTAGACAAACTCATAAACTAGATGCACCCTCGGGTACATATCATGATGCTATCCTACCCCAACCATTATCAACTTAAACCTTTTTGCTCTAGGGACCCATTTATTCAGTGTTGGTATAGCCAAAAATTTGTCCTTTTGAGATAGCTTCATAGCTCATACTGTGAGAGTATAATTGTCATATACACCATTGAGTTTATCTTGAATTTTCTCATTTAGGTGTTTTAAGGAAATACGAAAAATATTAGAGATGTTCTCATACATTACATTTTGAGTATCATCTAGCAATTTCTTGTATTTCTCAACTTGCAAAGACAATTGCTCCTTGTGAGATGAGCATGAACTAGGGCCACCTAATTCTTCTTCTGCCAGTGATTTCTATTTTCCATGTAATGGAAAAATTTCCAAAACTTGATTAGGAGGAGGATATTGGGATGATGTTGTTGGAAAGGTTGGGGGTGGGTGACCTGGACCAGGTTGATCCTGCCCTCTATGTACTTCTCCTCTTTGTTTATAGAATGCCAATTTAGTTTCCAGCATCTCCACTTTCTGTTGGCTCTTGTCATAATCACTAAGGAGATCAGTATATTTGGTTCTAAGGTTGTCTCTTTCCAAGGTCAATCCTTCCACAGTTGCTCAAGTGAATGTGGCCACATTTATAGCCATATCTACAACCTCCAAAGTAGGAGTATTAGTGACCTTTTTCACTAGCAATTTTCCACTTCTATCTGAGGGTTCTACAAGAATTGGTTTTCTAGATCCTAGGGACAATGACCATATCACTAGGGCATCCCAATCTTCATTGAAAGTTGAGTCTCAAAGAGCCATTTCCAATTCCTCTTTTGTTTGCACATGAATGCTCTTAGATCTTCTTATTGCATCTAGGACAATAGCATCATATATATTCCAATCTGGCAACAAGAGTACACCACACCTCTTCACAAGCTCCCTTCCCTACTCAATAGTGATACTTTTAAATTCACCTCTCATAGCATTTCTCACATTTTCCTTATTAACATTGTCAGGAAATTCAAGGTGTAAGCTTTTCTCTTTAGCTACATTCTCCAAATAGATTTGAAACTGAGACTCTGCCAAAAGTCTTAGAATACAAAAGTTCCAATGAAAGAATCATCTTCCATAAATTTCTTACTATCTTCCACCCTTAGGTCACCTACGGTATTTACCCTAGCTATATCAAGTTTACCTAGTCTAAGAGTGGTCTGTCCTAAAATTGAAGCCACTGCCCTTTCATATGAGGGCATTCCAATCTACAATTCTTGTGGAGTAATACAAATATCATCTTCATCTATATCAGAGTAATCAACTATCCCTTTTGCTTCAATCTTCTGCTTCTTCTGAGTTGGTTGATCAATAGAACTTGATGGCAAAGAATCAAGAATAACCATAGGAACATGAATTTGTGTAGGAGGCAGCATCAAACCTTCAGAGGAGTCTACTCTTGGAACCTCAATGGTTGTAGGGGTTGATGAGCCTATTTCCTTGTTGATTTATTTCTCCTTTGATATATTCTCAACTATTTAGGCAGTTGATTTGTACGTCTCATCTCAAAAACCACTTCAAAATTTTCTTCAGTCACCATCTCTTTTCCCTTCTCTAGGACATTCCTCTATTCTCTCAAAATCCCCACAACACTCTTAAAATTATTTAACACATACATAGCTTTTTTGAAATCACTAGATACATTGGGCAAAGGGTCATACTGATAATTTTTCTTGTGTTTTTCTTTTACCATTTTCTTGTAGGCTAGGTACTTGGCTTTTCTCTCATCTTGTTCCTCAAAATTAAAAAAATTCCTAATGATATCTTTAGGATAATCAAAAGAATTCCCAAAATAGCTCAATCCCTTATCTGCCTTAAGCTTACCAATAAAATTTTTAGGATCATGGTTTCTAGCAGCTACTATCATCATCATGTATGGGGTTAATAGGGAATCTAACCTTTTGCATGCTTTCTTAGTTGCAATGAAGTCTATAAAGGCTAACCATTTAGGAAGGAACGATCCTTTCCTTTTGAGCTCAGAAAAATGTACTTCTGGTGAGGCCTCCAATTGCCTCATGACATCAAGGAATCCAATTATTAAAGGAACATACCTTAGTAACATATATGGGGCTAGATTGGTACCATGTACCCTAAAGACTATCATATTAGGATATAGGATTATATCTTCCCAATTGTGGCTCAAGTTCAAATCTGATCTTTTCACCATAGGCCTTAAGAATACATGAATTTCCTAACGAATCCTGGGTGGTCGATAGATTAATTCCCCTTTGATTTTAGATGCAAAAGAATTACTAAACATCACAAAATTATACCTTACATCATCCTTCTCTAGAATTCAAGTCCAACATTGGACATGCAAATGGACATCATCCCTCTTCTTTTCCAGGGTAATTTCCTTCTCAAAAATGTTTTTTCCTTTGAACAAAAACATATGCATCAATAAAGAATACCACCAGAACCTTGCCCTTGGCTTTCCCTCCTTCAATTCAATTAGACCTTTATGCATATGTTTAGCGAAGTAGGTCCCATAATCATAGACAACACTATAAGACTAATGTTGCAAGTGTGTGGCTATGTAGCTATATTCCCTTTGTAGTTTTTTGGAAGGATCACCACCAATAATCTAGTATAAATAATATATAGTCTTTTTGAAATAATCAACAAAGTGATCCATAGAGAAAGGCTCAAGTTCTCTATGAATCCTTAGTCTCCTCCTTTTCCTCCCTTCACCAATGTATATAATATGAGTGGCAAGAATTTTGGTTCTAATGAACACCTTGGTATTATTATACTCCATCCTAATAATATCCATATCTAGTTTGATAAAATTCTTAATCCATTCATGCAATTCAAAGATCTCTTCAATCTCTTCCCTGGTAATTTTGACCATGACCACCCCATCATACACTCTGACCATCCTAGAAACTGGGTCATACTTCAATGTGATATATTTCAAAAGGTTCACATCTTGGTATACATTAGGGACCACCAATTTTCCCATATCTAATCTCCAAGGATTATTAAAGGAGAGACCAAGTTTTTGTTCCTAAACCATTGCTGGAACATCTACCAACTAGTGAGAGGTACCTCAACATCTCTGATGAAACAAGCTTTGTCTATCAATCCTTTGCTCACAGTAGGACCAAGAAACAATTCCCTTCCCTCTATCCTTATACTAGTAGAATGAGGTAGTAGGTCAATCACGTCTTGAGCAAGGGCTTTGGGCTGGGTAGATGAAGAACCACCCTATACTTTGGGAGCCATGATGCTTTCACACTAAAACCTTAGCGGGATATTTCAACAAATTGGGCTTCCTATACATATTTTATAACTTGCAACGGGTGCATATTTGGGATAATTCTAGGGTTATAGCTTATAAAAGCAATGATAAACCCTAATTTAAAACAACGAAAGAAAAAAAACACAATGCACCTATTTTAAAACAAGTTAAAAAAAACCCTAGCTCAAAAAGCATAAACTGCGTTAATAGGACTTCTTTTTCCTGCGATGAACCCTAATACTAGCCGAGAAATTTCACAATTCACTTTTCGGTTCCTCAAGTTGCCTTAGACACACTCTTTAATTCCACATATGTAAGAGTTCGTTGAATACATCACTTCTAAAAAGACTTGTATTGAACTTACAGATGAGCTCCACCATGAATTTCCACTCACACTGAGCCAAGTGAACACAACGGGTGTGTCTTGCAGTTTTGAATGTGCATCATTGATGATCAACTAAGCTAGGCACTATAAATGCCTCAGATTCAATCAACATGATTTGAACTTTCATCATCACTCCAGCTAAAATAATCAGCCAATAGAAAGTTGCTGACTAGATTCTTATGTAATTGTGGGCTCCACTCGTAAGTAGCCATAGAGGATACACGGTAGCTTCTCGCTCATCGCGCTAGTATTAAAGACCTTGCATCTTGTTTCAACGAGCTGAGAGGGAGCAGTATGATTAATGGTCTAGTTCAATCAAAACCATTGATCTTGTCATCACAAATGCTAAGACTGGATTCAACAACTAGGGCCTACCAACACGTGGCAACCATTCACTCACCTCACTATGATTAAAGCGTGTTCAACTCAAATGCATGAGCCAATGCGAAATGGTTAAGATGGACTCCCAAGATCCAGTGGCCTCCTCACCTGCACATGAAATGAAGTTATTCATAATAGGGGGCCTTGACTAGGCTGACAGGAGAATTACCCTCAGGATTTGACAACTTAAGACCTGATGTCATAATACTCAAGATTTAAAAGGGTTTGATACAAGAATTAACAATAGAAACCACCAGGACCATGTAACGGGGCCGGTAAGGGACGAGAGTAAATGACTCAAAAGGTGACTTAATAAGGCCAATGACCAGCTTATCCAGTCAACATGAAATTAGATCAATCCTAAGTTACTTTTAATATTCCTTAGAAGGGATAACAAGTTCATTCAAGCCCCTTAAAAACCTACTAACAAGGTAGAGATGTGTGAACACTAGGCCCAAAAATATTTCAAAATGTCGATAACTTTGGAGGCTCCATCAATGGCTCACGCTTGGGGATGCATACACCAAGTGGGTATGGAAAGAAATAGATCTTCGGTGATACAAACCAAACACATAGGAATAAAAAACAACTAGGAGCTAAACTGGACCAAGTTAGCAGACACAACAGAAAAGGAAACACACCGAACCATATATACAAAACCTACAAGACTATACAATGTACATGGAAAAGTAACCTATTTCAAGAGAAATAGGGTTTTAGGAACTATCCATGTACTGGAAGTTCCAGAAATTCACCTACAAGTGACTATAAGAAATAAGAATCCTCTCCATGATTATTTGTAATTAGATAAGGCCCCGGCCATAATGGATCAAACTTCCCATGCTTTCCTTTATCCACCAATCTGGAATTACACATTAATATCATACATCCTACTTCAAATTTTCTCTGGACTACTCTTTTGTCATGCAAATATTTGACCTGATGTTGCATTTTTTCATTCTTCTTATGAGCTTCCCTCCTCTTCTCATCAAGATCAACCAACTCATTCATTCTACCATGCATTTCATCACATATATTAGTATCATATTCCTATACAAACTTTTACATTTTCAGCAAGTTATTATGGGAGATTTTGGCTTCTAATCCATACACCAAGTTGAAAGGGGAGTGCCCAATAGCTTTCTTGATAGTGGCTTTGTCTTCCCGCAAAGCTAACCACAAATTTGAGTCCCATGCTTTCTTATTCTTATCGAGAACTCTTTTGATGATTTTCATCAGACTTTTGTTGCTAGAATCAACCTGTCCATTTCCTTGAGGGTGATATGGAGATGAGTAAGATACATTTATGCCATGTTGATTGCAAGAATCCATAAATTCTTTATATTGAAAACATATGGCATTATCAGATACAATCCTTTTAGGGACACCAAATCTACTTAGGATGTTATTAGTCGAGAAGTCAATAAGAATCTTACTAGTATCCCTCCTAGTTGGAATAGCCTCAACCCACTTTGTAAAGTAGTCAGTTGCCACAAAAATCCAAGCATGTCCACTAGATTTTATTGCCATTTCTTTGATAAAATCAATGCTCCATTGTCGAAAGAGGGATGGTGCTGAAACTGATCTGAGTGGTAAGTTGCCTGAAAACTTCAACTTACCAGTAAACCTCTAGCATGCATCACACTTCTTAACATATCTATGTGCATCTTTAAAGATAGTATGCCACCAAAAGCCAACTCTTAGTATCTTGCTTGTTGTAGTCTTAGCCATATAGTGACCTCCATAGACTCCTTTGTGCATCTAAGAAATACACCTTCTAGGATTCTCCACCATATTTCACCATCAATAATGACATATTTGATCACTTGCAGCTTTAAAGTTCTCCTCTCATTATTTGGCATACCATCAGGGCACTTCATAGTCTGCAAATACTTGACTATTCTTTGGTACCAGCCACAAGTTTGCATATCATAGATGGGAGCAACATTTTCCTATTCAATTGCATTGATTTGGTTGGCCTCAAGGTTAGTTTTAGCCATAAGTTTGGCTGAACCCTGGCCCCTTACCAGTTTAGTAATCTTGATATCTATATTGAATTCTTGGATTTTATTAATCCATCTGCATCTCCTACCTATAGTTTCTTGTTGAGTGAAAATATCTTTGATTGTTGCACTAGGGACATAGGCGATTATTGTTACACCAGTCAAGTACGTTTTGAAAATTTTAATTGCTTTGACTAAGGAATAAGCTTTCTTTCCAGTAGTTTCATACTTAATTTCAGCCACTTGTAGGGATTTACTAAAAAAGGTAATGGGTTGCTCAGAACCATCATCATTTTTCTATAGCAACACACCTACTATAATAAGAAAAGAAGAAAATGTAAACAATTGAAAGGGTTATGAGTAATCTAGAGTTTTTAACATAGGAGAAACTTTGATGGCCTCCTTAATAGCTTAAAAATTCTTTATAGGTTATTCTAACCATACCACCTTCTCACCCTTTCTCAACATTTTTGAAATAGGCCTGCTTATCTCTACAAAATTTGTAACAAAAATCCTTAGAAATTTTATTTGACCATAGAAGGATTGTATCCCCTTAACATTCTTTGGTGGGATGATCTTATCAATGGCCACTATTCTCTTAGGATCAATTCTAATGCCATCCTCAGAGACAATGTACCTAAGCAATTTTCCCTCTTTGACTCCAAAAGCACATTTCTTTGGATTAAGTGAAATACCATATTCTAGAGCTCTGATAAAAATATTCTCTAGATGAGAGCAATGGTCTTCCTCTTTCTTACTATGAGCAGTAAGGTCATCCTAATAGATGGCAAGAAATAGATCTAGAAATTCAGCAAAGGCCATAGCCATGGCTCTTTGGAAAGTGGCACCAACATTTATCAGGCCAAAAGACATCCTAACATAAACATAAGTACCCCTTGGTGTGGTAAATGTTGTTTTATATTGTTCTAATTCCTTCACCATGACTTGATTATACCATGAAAATCCATCCATCATGGATAGCAATTAACATCTTGTTACCTTCTGCAACATTGCTTCCATGTTAGGAAGGGGATAATTATCTTTTAGGGATGCAACATTCAGATTTTTGAAATCAACACACAACCTGAGATCACCATTTTTCTTTCTAATAGGAACCAAATTAGAAACCCACAAGGAGTGTCTTATAGGTTTAATGATTCCTACATCACTTAGCTTTTCCAACTCTTCTTGCATTTTAGATCTCAAGGTTGACTTAATAGGCATTTGTTTTTGCCTAAATGGTTTTGTATCAGGCTTTAGAGGGATTTCATGTTGGAATAAGTCCTCCTTGTATGCCTTCAAATCAGTATAGGACCAAGCAAACACATGTTTGTACTTTCTCAATAAGGTGATTAGCATAGTTCTTACATGGGGCTTCAATTTTTTACTTATATACACCTTCTTTGGTACATTGTTAGTTCCCAGATTGACCTCTTCAAGATCTTCCTTATGAGTAGCTATTTGTTTTGTACTTGACTTATCTGGGCCGTCAAAAACTCTTTCAAGTGCCACCAATCCTTTTGGGATTCTATTTGTTATTAACTGAATCACCTCATTTCCAAATAATGTTTCCTTGCCATCCACTTCTACCACATATGAACCAAAGTCAATTTCTTGATGTTTGTATTGGTCTACAAAATGCAAGAACTTCAGAATATTGTTGTCATCTTTGAATACTTTCCAATTACAAATATTATCAGGTATTGTAGGTCTAGTTTGTACTTCAATCCTAGAAGTACCATCAAAGGTCACCCCATCTAACTTAATTGCAATGTTAGCCAACAAATCTGCTCTAACATTTCCCCCCCTCTCTATCCATTTTATCCCAAAAGTGTCAAATGCCTCAATGGTATCCCATACTTCATTCCTATATTCTCTTAGAAAATTTTCCTTAGTAATAAACCTAGACCTAACTTTGGAGACTACCAGTTTTGAATCACGAAATACTTTTAACAATTGTATTCCATGTTTGGAAGCAATCTTCAAACCAAGCAATAATGCCTCATATTTAGCTACATTATTAGTACATGCAAACTGTAGCAAGAAGAAATATTTGAAAGTTTTACCTTTTGGTGATATAAGAATGAATCCAGCACCTGAGCCTTCTTTTGAATAGGCCCCATCAAAATACATAGTCCATAAAAGGTCCTCTGAGTCGGTCTACACAATCTCCTTGACCATCACCATTGGTTTTACTTCTCCTTCCTCTTGTTTCATTTCCTCTAGTCTGAAAGTATCCATACCCATTTCTACAAAGTTAACAAGTGGGGGTTCTTCTAGTTCCTCATCATATTCAATCATATGTCAAAATCTTGATTCCCGAGCAACTTTGACATCCTTTTGATCAATTGAGAAAATAGCAAATGACATATCACACTGCATGCTTCCACCCATAGAGGCACACCATTTTCTTGAAGGAAACATCCCATATGTTGGAGGAATATCCACCACTGTGATACTCATAACTAATTCCTTTTCAAGGGATGATGCCAATCTATATGGGACCTCATTTATGAAACCAATAATAGGGATCTCCTTGGCATCCATGGCATAACATTTCCCTTAAGTACTATCAACCTTAAAACCCATTTCCTCCATTATTTTGATAGGCATGACATTACTTGAAGCACCCAAATCTATCATGCAATTCCCAAGTACTTTTCCATCAATGATCAAGCTCAAAAAGAAAGGATTAACGAAAGTTAGGTTAGCAGTAATTGTGGTTCCCAAGTAAACTTTAGGGTTTTCATCACTATTTGTGCCTACTATAGCATCCTTTTCCTAACTTATACTTGTTTCAAGTACATTAACCCCTACTTTAGGTTGGTTTCCACCAACAATTTTGTTAATGACTACTATTGTTTTATGCTTATGGTCATCAATTCTCATCATTTCAAGGAGTGGAACTGTAACCCAAATCTAAGATAGGACTTGAAACATGTCAATAGGTGAATAGCTTGGTATTTTTGGAAGCACTATATCATGGGGAATCATTACATCAGCTTTCTTATAATCTTTCTGATCAGTAGGCTTTAGCTCCTTAACTTTTAAATCTGGTTGTGTGATTTCATAAACAACTTTGGCTTTACCACCTTTCTTGGCCCAAATTCTTGATTCTTTTATCTCCTTGGATTTGATATCTCCTTTCTTTTTGTCAACCTTAACATTCTTAAGGTCAGTATTATTTTCCTTGATGAATATGCCTCCTTGGTGACTTGGGTTAGCACCCACCACCCTATTCCTGAGGTGTATATCATTTTTTTCTTGAGCTCTAGCAACCAATGCAATTGTATATCTTTCTATTTCTTCATTTGAAGGTCTTCTCAAAGAAATATTACATGCCTCAGGTTACAAGGAGTAAATTCATCATCCCTTTCCTCATCAAAAGGTACTTGTTGCTGATGAAGAATTGATTCTTGTCTTCACACACCTATATCACTTATGTCAACATCAACACTAGAGGAATAATCATCATATTCCATATCTAATTTGGTCATAAATACATTTGAGGTTTCATCCAGGTTTTGAACTGAATCAGTCCTCTTCTAATCATTCTGATTATCTTCCATCATCTTGGTTGCAACAACACATTGATGTGAAGAATGAGGCATTTCACAAACATCACACCAAGGTAACTCTTCCACCATATTTGAAGTGTTCTTTTGTAATGGATCAGGAAGTCCTTGGAAATTATTTTGATTATTCAGGACAGGTTTTCTATTATTCCAATTAGTATGATATAGATAGTCTTGGAGTCTTGGGGTCTCTCATTTCTTTGAAACTGAGGCTTATCACCTTTTTATTGCCTTAGAAAAAAAATTAAAATTTGATCAAGCTTATCATCTAGCACTGCGGCTTTCACTACCTTTTCATTCTGAGGCTTTGAGCCTTTGGGAGGCTTAGGGTCATCTCTTCTACCAACCTTACTAGATTCCCTTTTGTTGTTTTCAATATTAACAACCATCTTGTAAGCCTCTCGTAGGGATTGTGATTTTTTATCTCTGAGCAATTAGCACATCTTTGCATTATATGCATTACAATAAACAACAAAACATGCTCTCTAATTAGGCCAGAGTGACCTAGGGACCTTAGATATTGCTTTCTAAAATCTGACATTAAATTCAGCGCCCATTTCATTATGTCCCTTTGTAATATTATTAAAATCATGTAGCATGAATCTAGGTTCCAATTGGTCACCATATTGCTCCCTAAAAATTCTGAAAAATGAACCCTTAGAATCAATGTTGTAGTTAGGAAAACTCCTATACCAATCCCTTGCATCTTCCATAAGGGACTGCATGAAATATTTCATGGCTACATCCTCATCCCATAACTCAAAATATTCTATAAAGCTCTAAAACACCTTTAGATGATCTTCACCACTAATAGCATTATTACCAAAAAATTTGGGTACATGTTTTCTAGCATTATCAGGCATTGGGTTTGGGTATCAAGGAATATTATCAAAAAACACTTGTCTATATTGGTTTATGTAGCATTCTCCTTCCCATAGGTATTTCTTCCTCATCTTGACTATCATTGTCTCTCCTTCTTTCACCCTCATGTCTAGACCTTTGACATTGAGGGTCATGTTGGTCATGAAAATAGACAGTCTTTTTTTGGTCTTTAAGCGGTGGGATGGAACTAGAAGGATTACCAATGGGTGAATTTTTATCACTAGTATTAGGGTTTGAAGAAGATGAGTGACCTTGGGGGCTTTGAACTTCTGGAATAGGATCTTTCAAAGTAGATTCTAGGAAACTGAGTTTCTTCTTCATTTCCTTGTTTACTACTAGTAACTCCATTTCTTTTGTCCTTTTTTATAATTCCTCATTTTCCTTCATTAATTTATCAAAATTTGAAACATAATCATGTTGATATGTATCTCTCTTTGAGGTTCCTCCCTTGTTGATCTTTACTCCTTCATTTCCCCTTTTCTCATGCATGGGGCATTTACCTTTGTCAACTTTAAGGGATTCCATCTTAGCATTCTTAGGAGGAGGAGGAGGGGTTGTAAATTTTTCAATAGTATTAGTTCTTGGGCTACCCATGGCTTTGTTAATTAAGGGGTTATGAGGAATCTTCCCTACAATTTCTTGCACTATTGGGGCATCTTCTTCATCTTGTTGGGCCACCAACTTATCCAAAGCTTCCATTTCCTTAACCTTCCTTCATAACTCATCTTTGTGCATCATAGCATCCCTAATTCTCTTTTCTTTTGTTGGTTCCCTTTACTTTCTATTTTCATTGTATGTAGCAATCTTTTGATTAAGTAGCTGCACATCATTCAACACTTCATCTTCATCTAGAAATGCTGACTCCCTATTAGATAATACATTATTAGTTTGGAGCAGAGGTGGGTCATGGGAATAATCATCCCTAGTTAGCAAATCATTAGGGATAAGGGTATATACATGGGACTTCAGGGTAAGATATCCCTCGGCTCTAGCACATCAGACACTTTCATTATCTCTTTGGATTCTATCCCTCTCTCTTTGTTTCATGGCCTCTTTGCTAGGGTTTGAGGAGCACTCATCTACAATGGTTTTCATATAAACTCCCACCTTTCATTAGAAGTATCATCACTAAAATCTAACAAATTATTTTCACTTTCTGAACTGAAATGAGAATGCATTTCATGTTTAGGGGTAGGATGATGCATAGACTTACCTTTTCTTGCTTCTTTTTCATTTATCCATTTGCCTTTGTTCATGGGTAATTCTCCCTCCAATTGTTCTTCTGGATGCTTCTTTAGATGGTTGCACATTCCTTTCATCTAAGATTTGAATTCTTTTCGCCCTTCTAAATTTCTTTGTGATTTTCTTCTCAATTTCCTTAATATCCTTGAACACCAATTTACACTGGTGCATGGAATTTAGAGTCACCACCAAAAACTCTTGGGACAGATTAGTAGCGATTTTGTCACACTTTTTACAAATGTTAACATATTTTTTAGAAATTAAGAATGAGCTTGAGACACAGGATGCATTTCTATATAAGGTTTTGAGTGAATTCTTGACAATGATTGGGCAGGGAATTCCATGAGGACATAAACACAATAAAGGAAAAGGTAGAGGCTAAATACGTCAAATTATTTCAAATGATTGACTCTATGAATAGATATTACCTTGCAAGTTGGTAATCTTATGATAAGGTGTCCTGGAGAAGTTACTTAGTGTAAGACATACGTCCCCAGTAGAGTTGCCATTCTGTTGGTTTTTTCACAATGAACTAATCAGGTCTTAACATGTATCTATGAGTCTTCCGAACTCAATATTAGAATATCTGCCAAATAGCTGGCCAACTCACGAGATATTGCACCAATTACCGTATCTCCTGCACTTTGAGTTGTGCAAAACCCAGAAGGGTAATCTTACAATGTACTTTATACTATTCTTTCAAAAAAATCTTGTGTATAATTGAATAATAAGGTAGATACATTCTCACCCATGGTTAATACACTGAAATTTATCCAAAAGGTGGCAATTCTTTTGAATGAATGATGAAAATTAAACCAAGAATGTGCAAGAACACAAACACTGGAACTTAAAGTAGAAATGATTATTTTTAAAATATTTTTCTCAGGTTGAATAACTGGGATCATGAAGAAACAAAAAAAATACACAATCAATGCCATTATCTTTAGGCTAGGTGTCAAAATAATTTACAATAAAAGGAATGTTTAATTCTGGACATTCTAGATCTATATGATATTACTTAGTAATTCATAAATGAATGACCAAATTCCCCAGACTAATTAACATATCCTTTGATCCTACATAAGAATTCATGATTTGGTCTAAGCAATTTAAATTATTCCATGAACAAGAGCTACAACCAAAACAAACATTAAAGCTTATACTAGAACAATTAATGAAATGATCTATGATCGGTATTTTCATTAATAACTCATATATATCATCAAAATGGAGATACTAAAGACTTGCAAAATCTCCATTATCATTCAAATATATCTAGAAACCATACATTAAAAAAAAAATCTTTCCTAGACTTAAAGCATTGGTATAAAACTAAACATCTTCACTTTGTGTTCTCATTTCTCATAATTCAACTTGAGTATTCGATAAAATACCCCGTACAAATGGCCATGAATTTCCTTTTATAAAACAAGGGAGAAGAAAAAGCCTCAAGCCATGTACAAATGCCAAAATTCTATTGGACTGCGTGAAGGAAAATTCCCAAATTTGGTTACAACTGCAATTATCAAAAATGAAGGGAATTCAACAAGACAAAGTTCAGTTACACTTCTACGAGAGTTGCAACCTTGTCTTCCAAAATGCACATGCTAGAAAGAATATACTCCTTCAAAGTGGTACCTTCATTCCATCAGACAAAACAACAAAATGACATAGATCAAAATGACAAAAGCATTATAATTAGCATTCCACGTCATCAACAATAGATATTTACCATGAAGCATATTTTATACATTGCTATTTCAGAGGCCAGACTTGTACTATACTCGACCAAATATATGTTTCATCCTTTCAAACCTCCTTATCAACGTATAGTTCTCCCCACTCTTCAAACTCTTCGTCATAGGGCCAATTAAACTCTAGGATTTTATCCATTACCTTTCTATATCGAGAATACTTGGTCAACATTGCATTGGATTCTTTATCAAAATCCTCTAGGAAACTGATGAGAAAAGTTAGCTTTCCTAGAATAGTGTTGTAATCATCCATATTCAACTCCCTACATATTTTCTCCAGTAGTGAATTAATAACTTCATCTCATTCCCTTCTCTAGCTTGTCAATGGCTTCAGTTGTTGATTATCAATTTCAATATCTAGAAATGGTGATAAATTAGTGAGATTGTACTGATTTACCAATTCAATTATCTTTATTTCTAGTGGAGATGCATAGCCTTGAAACTTATATTCACTCAGTTTGTAGAAAAACTCATAAACTGGATGCACCCATGGGTACATATCCAGATGCTGTTCTACCCCAACCATTATCAACTTCAATCTTTCTGCTCTAGGGACCAATTTATTTAGTGTTGGTATAGCCAATAATTTTTCCTTTTGTGATAGCTTCATAGCTTGTACCATTATTGCATAATTATCATATACACCATTAAGTTCATCTTGAATTTTCTCATTTAGGTGTCTCAAGGCAGTGCAGACAATCTTAGAGATGTTGTCATACATTACATTCTTAGTATCATCTAGCAATTTCTTGTATTTCTCAATTTGCAGAGACAATTTCTCCTTCTCAGATGAGCTTGAACTAGGCCCACCTGATTCTTCTTCTATTGGTGATTTTTGTTTTTCACTTAATGGAAAAATTGCCAAAACTTGATCAGGAGGAGGATGTTGGGAAAATGTTGTTGGAAAGGCTGGGGGTGGGTGACTTGGACTAGGTTGATCCTACCCTCTATGTACTTCTCCTCTTTGTTTATAGAATGCCAATTTAGTTTCTAGCATTGCCACTTTCTACTAGCTTATGTCATAATCACTACTTGAAGATCTGTATATTTGGTTATAAGGTTGTCTCTTTCTAGGGTCAATCCTTCCACAGTTGCTTTAGTGAATCTAGCCATATTTTTGGCCTCCAAAGTAGGAGTATCAGCAATTCTTTCCACCAGCAATTGTCCACTTATGTTTGAGGGTTCTGCAAGAATTGGTTTTCTAGATCCTAGGGACAATGATCATATCGCTAGGGCATCCCAATATTCACTGAAAGATGAGCCTCAAAGAGCCATTTCCAATTCCTCTTCTATTTGCACATGAATGCTCTCAGATCTTCTTATTGCATCTAGGATAATAGCATCATATATATTCCAATCTGGCAACAAGAATACACCACACTTCTTCACAAGCTCGCTTCCCTACTCAACAGTGATACTTTTAAATTCACCTCTCATAGAATTTCTCACATTTTCCTCATTAACATTGTTAGGAAATTCAAGGTGTAGGCTTTTCTCTTTAGCTACATTCTCCAAATAGATTTGCAACTTAGACTTCTACTAGAAGTCTTGGAACGTCAGATTTCCAATGAAAGAATCATCTTCCATAAATTTCTTAATAGATTCCATCCTTAGGTCACCTACAATATTTACCCCAACTGTATCAAGTTTTCCTAGTCTGAGAGTGGCTTATCCCGAACTTGAAGAAATTTCCCTTTCATATGAGGGCATTCCAATCTGAAATTCTTCTTAAATAACACAAATATCATCTTCATCTGTATCGGAGTAATCAACTATCCCTTTTGCTTCAGTCTTCTACTTCTTCTAAGTTGGTTGATCAACAAAACTTGATGGCAAAGAATCAAGAATAATCACAGGCACAAGAATTTGTATAGGAGGCAACATCAAACCTTCAGAGGAGTCTACTCTTGGTTCCTCAATGGCTATAGGGGTTGATGAGCCTATTTCCTTACTTTTTGATTTATTTCTCCTTTGATATATTCTCAACTGCTTAGGTGGTTGATCTGTAGGTCTCATATCCAAAACCAGTTAAGAACTTTCTTCAGTCACTATCTATTTCCCCTTATCCAGGACATTCCTTTGTTCTCTCAAAATCTCCACAACACTTTCAAAATTATTTAACACATACATAGCTTTGTTGAAATCACCAAATACATTGGGCAAAGGGTCATACTGATAATTTTTCTTGCATTTTTCATTTACCATTTTCTTGTAGGCCAGATACTTGGATTTTCTCTCATCCTATTCCTCAAAATTAAAAACATTCCTAATGATATCTTTGGGATAATCAAAAGGATTCCCAAAATAGCTCAATCTCATATCTTCCTTGAGCTTACCAATGAAATTCTTAGGATCATGGTTTCTAGCAGCTACTGTCATCATCCTAAATGGTGTTAAAATGGAATCTAACCTTTTACATGCTTCCTTAGTTGCAATGAACTCTACAAAGACTACCCATTCAAGAAGGAAAGATCCTTTCCTTTTGACTTGAGGAAAATGTACTTCCTATGAGGCATCCAATTGCCTCATGATGTCAAGGAATCCAATTCTCAAAGGAACATACTTGGGTAACATAAATGGGGCTAGATTGGTACCATATATTCTAAAGACTATCATATTAGGATATAGGATTATATTTCCCCAATTGTGGCTCAGGTTCAAATTTGATCTTTTCTCCATATGCCTTAAGAATTCATGAATTTCCTAAGGAATCCTAGGTGGTCGATAGATTAATGCCCCTTTGATTTTAGATGGAAAAGCATTACTAAACATCACAAAATTATACCTCACATCATCCTTCTCTAGAAACTAGGTCCAACATTGGACAGGTAGATAGACGTCATCCCTCTTCTTTTCCATGGTAATTTCCTTCTCAAAAACCTTTTGTCCTTTGAACAAAAACATATGCATCAATAAAGAATACCACCATAACCTTACCCTTAGCTTTCCCTTCTTCAATTCAACAAGACCTTTATGAATATGTTTAGTGAAGTAAGTCCCATAATCATAGACAACACTATAAGACTTATGTTGTAGGTGTGTGGCCATGCAGCTATATTCCCCTTGCAGTGTCTTGGGAGGATCACCACCAATAATCTAGTATAAAGAATATATAGTATTTTTGAAATAATCAACAAAGTGATCCATATAGAAAGGCTTAAGTTCTCCATCAATCCTTAGTCTCCTCCTTTGCCTCCCTTCACCAATGTATATAGTATTAGTGGGTAGCATTTTGGTTCTAATGAATACCTTGGCATTATTATACTTCGTTCTAATAGTATACATATCTAGTAGGATCAAATTTTGTCTCCATTCATGCAATTCAAAGATCTCTTCAATCTCTTCCCTAGTAATTTTGACCATGATCACCCCATGATACACTCTGACCATCCTAGAAACTATGTCATACTTCAATATGATATCTTTCAAAAGGTCCACATCTAGGTAAACATTGGGGACCACCAATTTTCCCATATCCAATCTCCAAGGATTACTAAAAGGAGACCCCAGGTTTTTGTTCCTAAACCATTGCTAGAACATCTACCAGCCAATGAAAGGTACCTAAACATCTTTGATGAAACAAGCTTTTCCTATCAGTCCTTCACTCCCAGTAGGACCATGGAACAATTCCCTTCCCTCCATTCTTTTACTGGTAGAATGAGGTAGTAGGTCAATCACATCTTGAGGAAGGGGTCTAGGCTGGGTAGATGAAGAACCACCCTACACTTTGGGAGCCATGGTTGCTTTAACACTAAAACATTAGCAGGAAATTTCAACAAATTGGGCTTCCTATACGTATTTCATAACTTGCGATGGGTGCATATTTTGGATAATTCTAGGGTTATATTTTATAAAAGCAATGAGAAACCCTAATTTTGAAACAACAAAAGGAAAACAACACAATGCACCCATTTTAAAACAAGTTTAAAAAAACCCTAGCTCAAAAAGCATTAAATTGCGTTAATAGGACTTACTACTTTTTCTTGCAATGAACCCTAATACCAATCGAGAAATTTCACAATTCACTTCTCAATTCCTCGCATCGCCTTAGAAACGCTCTTCAATTCCACATATGTAAGAGTTCACTAAATAAATCACTTTTGAAAAGACTCGTATTGAACTTACGGATGAGCTCCGCCATTAATGTCCACTCACACGAAGCCAAGAGAAGACAATGGTCATGTATTTTTCTTGTTTCTTCATGATCCTAGTTATTCAGCATGAGGACAAACTTTTAAAATAATTGTTTCTACTTTAGGTTTTGGTGTTTGTGTTCTTTCACATTCTCAGTTTAATTTTTGTTGTTCATTCAAAATAATTGCTAACTTTTGGATAAATTTTGATTTATTAACTATGGGTGAGAATGTATCTACTTTGTTATGCAATTATACACATGAGTTATTTGTATGGATAGTATAAAGTGCATTATAGGATTACCCTCTTGGGTTTTGCAAAGCCCAAAGTGCAGGAGATACAACAATTGGTGCAATATCTCGTGAGTTGGCCACCTATCTGGTAGATATTCGAATATTGAGTTTGGCAGACTCATAGATACATGTTATGACCTAATTGGTTTGTTGTGAAAACAACCAACAAAACCCATGGAAATTGAAAGAATTAGACCTGATTCTAGAATAAACACTCTTTGTTTAATGTGTAGTGTTGAAAATAATGTTTACAAACTTGTTGTATGTGTAAAATCATTTCCAAAGGAATCATCCAATTAGATTATCAAATTCCAAGATTTACAAGAAAAACAACCCTCCAAAATATTCATTGTTTAGAAAATTACACATTGGAATCAATCCTTTTACTAAGAAAAAGAGAAACAAATGGACAAAATTGTGAACATACTGACCACTTCCAGTTTAGCACAACCAAACTCTATTTTTGGTGCATCTTCTTTATTTAACCAGTGCAACCAAATTTTTTTTAGCACATCTACCTTGTTTAATCAACACATCAAAACTTTGTTTTAGTGCACTTGTCCTATTTTGCAGTGCATCTACACCCAGTCTGTCAGCATATTTATTGAGTATTTTAGGGAAACCAACCTTTTCTTTAGTGCATCTAGCTAGTTTGTTAGTGCATCTTCCTTATTTTACAGCTCATATACCTAGTTTACCAGTGCATTGACACTCTATTTCAATGCATACACCTGGGTCATCAATGCATTCAGTTAGTTTATTGTCACATTTTCACTTTGTTTTAGCACATTTCAAGTTTGTTATAGCACATCCACAAAATAAAAATAGAGTTATTTTTACCTCCTATTAGATAGTTGACATCAAAATTTGAATCTTTACTAGAACAAAAACATTTTATTAGTCAAATCAGTGTCTCATAACTTGCCAAAAACTAAACTTTTCAAGTGAAGTTTTTCAAATTAAACCAAGATCTTACAATTTTAAAGTGCCTTATCATCAAACACAACTCTTGATTATTAATTTAAGTTTCATTATGAGGATCAGTCATCCTACAATCATGAAATGAAGCAAAATAATTAGATTTTAACTTAGTCCCATCAACAATAGAATTTATCATTCTATTAGACTTAGTTAATATCCTTGGCACTCATCCAAACAAAAGATCAAATTTTAGTGAAAATAACAACACTTGTATGCCAGTTTTGACAAGATTACAAAGGAAGAAAATTAGAGAGAAAGAAAAAGAAACACTAAATACCATGGTAGAAGAACATTCCTTTCACGGATTCCACCAAAATGACAATAAAGAAATTACCGAAGAGGACATCCAAACTATGTAACAAGATCCTAACTTCCACCAATTCATGGAGAAATTTTTGGAAAAGGATGGAGAAAAATACATTTTAATGCTAGCTAAACTAGGTGCAAAACTTCCAAAGGACTTTGACATTAATTGACTAAAGGAAACACCTATTAGATATGAAATTGAACCACAAAACATAGATCAAGTGGTTGCCCTAACACATCAAATGAAAAACTTACAACAACTTCATGATATGCAAAAAGGGACCACTAAAAGGTACTCATTATAGGACATTTTTCCCTATCCTTTTGATCCAAGTGTAGACATGATACCATTTCCTAGACATTGTGAATTCCCAAAATACTACAAATACAATGGAAAAATTGATCCATTAGATCAAGTGAGGGAATTTAGAACCATGAGTTTAGAATTTTTACAAGAGAAAACTTATTTGATGAGGTTGTTTCCAAGAAGCTTAGGAGGTCAATGTATGGAGTGGTTCTCTAAACTACAACCAATAATTCGATCCTTTGAGGAACTAGTCAACAAGTTTATCTCACAATACTCCTATATTATTCAACATGAGATAACAATAAAGGATCTTTATAACACAAAAAAAAATAAAGGGGAAACATTCCTCTCATTTCTATAATGATGAAAAAGGTTGTCTACTAGATATCCTTGTTCCATACCCAAGGAGAAAAAGATGGAACTATTCATTGACAACCTAACTAATGAGATGAGCTATAGGCTTGAGCTATAATGTCCACCTACATTTGAGAAAGTGTTTGAAAATGGGCTCAAGATTGAAGAAGCCTTAGTCAAGAGAGGGGTAATAAAAAACTACAATGAAGGATCAAATAATACAAACTCTTTGAATCACTACAACAACAATGATAAACCAAAGTTTTGGAAAAAGAATAGAAATATTGGTAACAATGATGCTGCAAATGAAACAAAAAATGCTAAAACAGTATTTAATTTGACAACAACTACTACAAAGAACAATCAAAACAATGACCAAAACATCAATCAAAGTGTCAATCAAAAAAACAATCTAAACAATGGTGAATCTAAACCACAATCATATCAAGAACCATCAAATCGAAGAAGATTCACACTATTGGGATAGACACAAGAATCAACAATGAGAGAACTTCATACACATAGACTTATCACATTACCTTAAGAAATAAATTGGGAACCAAAGGTAAAGCCATCTTGGTGGAATGATGGAAACTATTGTGACTTTCATAAAAAAAAAGGACACAAAACAAATGATTGTATGTAGTTGAAGAATCTAGTACAAGATTTGATTGACAACAAGATAGTATTTGTAGAAGGACATCAAATGAAAAATGATCATAGTGCATTTAAAAATCCTTTACCAAATTATGAAAGGGAGAATCTTCTTCTAAAAATAGTAAGGGTGAAAATGTAAACTACATTTATGAAAACACTATTCTTTGTATTTTTGCGGTTGATAATAATGGTGCCGCTTATAATCTAACTGATAATATTGGAATCAATGACATCATACCAATAGATATGATCCCAAACATGGTTACATCCAACAATAAAATCATTGTCATAAAAATCAGGGAAAAGCAAGATTATCAACCAGTCAATGTAACAACAATGGGGAAATCCAAAGTAATATTGAAAGGAGTTGCATCTAAAACCATTTTTGTCCCATCAAATCAATAAAACATAGTTGATCAACCATAGAAAATACCAACCCAAATATCAATATTAGAAATCGTTAAAATCTCACCATCTCATAAGGAGGTTTTGGAACAAGCTCTTGTGACCACAACAGTAGCCAATAATCTAGATGTTTTCCAATTCCAGGCTATGGTGGGACACTTAACCATGCCTCACTTCCTATCATTTTCTAAACAAGATGACATATCACTTACTCATCTACAAAATTCCACCCTTCATATTGAAGTCTTAATCCAAAAAAATTGTGTTAACATGTCCTGATAGATGGTCGAGTTGGTTTACAAAATTTCACTTTAAAATTGGTCCATGCACTAGGATATTCTAATAATGCTATTGATTCCAGAAGGAAAATCACAATAAAATCCTATGACGAAGAAGAGAGATCCTCCAAGGGATTGATTGTGTTGCCTATTCAAGTAGGACCAATAGTGAAAAATATAGTTTTCTAAGTGTTAGACAAAGAGCTGACATATAATATACTCTTGGGATGTCCATGGATTCATGAAATGCAAGCAACGCCTTCAACTTATCATCAATGCTTAAATTTTCTTGTCAATGGACAAGAAGTCACTATTTTTGCTGACTACAATAATCCTCAATCTTTTAACATGCTTAAAACAGCTCAAGACACTTTGGTGCCCTATAATAAGGAATCAAACCCTTCTAATTCATCCAATAGTGAAAGGAAACTAAACATTTTATCTAAATGGGTTGAGAAAAAGGACCAGTAAACAGAGACAAGAGTTGTTGACTCTACTCCATCAAAAAATGAAGCTCAACTAGATTCTCTATCACAAAAATTCAAAGAAAAGATCTAGTTAAAAGACAAAGGCATGGGAGAGTATTCCATTAGACAATTTTTATGTTTTCACAGTTGCTATCATTTCTAAAATCATATGGGTAGCTACCAACCTTAACATAACAATCGTCACAAATTACCATGGTTTTAGATGATATTTTTGTAAAGATAGGTACTTTAGAAGATGCATCTAAAGATAAGGCCATCCTTAATTGGCTCTACAAAGATGAGGAAGCATCTACATTGGCAGCTATCAGCATAAAGATAGATCAATATGGAAAGGGAAAAACAGTATTAGAGAAAATGGGTTATGAAGGAAAAAGACCTATTGGAAAAACAAAAAGGGCATTGTAGAACCCATTCAACCTCTCACACTTCATTCAAAAGACAAAAAAGCACTAGGTTATATAGGGGAAACAAAAGAAGAAAACACTCATAGAGTTGTTGATAGAATCCTTCAAATGTGAGATAGCTCTGAAACAGATTCTAATGAGTATGAGTGGGATTATTTATTACAAGCATCATACAAGGACATATTAATTGATATCATAAAAGAGTATGCACCCGCACGTGAGGAGGGAAAATATCAAGGACTAGACTCCTTGTATTTGGATCACAAAATATCGATGACTCAAGTGAGGATTGACAAATATCGAGTGAGATAGATTACTTGGAGTAGAGTAATATCATAGACCTTGACATCACTATTGACAACCTTTATAACATAGCTATCAAAACACTCACTACTATGGACCTTAGCCAATTTGATGACCTTTTACCATTAATACATCCTAAACTTCTCGACTAAGAACCAACTGAACCTATCAATGTGCCTATCTTTGTGAATGATGATGTTATCGTTAATTTCCTTTGTTGTGAAAAACCTAACACAAGTTCTAATCAGAAATCTCACAATGAAACTTTGAGTGAGGAGGGTGTCAAATATTTTATTTGTAAAATTGAAAACAAGAATAATGAATCTAATGGTGAAAACCATTTAATGGCAGCATTAGATCTCAAAAAAGTAAAAATAAAGAACACATTTGATGATGAAAACCTCTCTGAGGCACTAAAAGATGGGAGATTTGACACCCTTCTAGAACACTATCATGAAAGATCATCAGTATTGGTGGAGCCTACATAGTCTACCAATCTTGGCACAAAAAAAAGAAAAAAATCTACATTTGGAAACATCAATGATTGAACAAGAAAAACCTGAATTCACCAAATTCTTTGAAGATAGACACATTAACTTTGATTGGTCTTACTCTGATATGCTAGGTTTAGACCCAGATCTTCTAATTTATCATTTATCTCTACCATTTGGAATAAAACATGTGAAGCTAAAACTAAGGAAAATGCATCTACATATCACCTTGTTGGTAAAAGTAGAACATAAGAAGTTGTTAGATGATGGATTCATTAGATCTATTGATTATGTTGAGTGGATTTCTAATATTGTACTAGTTTCTAAACTAGATAATAGTATTAGAATATGTACTGGCTTCAGAGATCTCAACAAGGCATTTCCAAAGCACTATTTTCCTTTTCCAAACATTGATATTATTGTTGACTTAACAATAGTACATGCCATGTTATCACTAAGGGATGGATTCTCAGGTTACAACCAAATCAAAATAGCACCATAGGATTAGGAGAAAATAACATTCACATGTCCATGGGGAGCATTCTTTTGGAATTCCATGCCCTTTGGGTTGAAAAACACAATTGCCACATATCAACTGACAATGACCACCATTCTCCATAACATGATGCATACCTTAATGGAGGATTATGTGGATGATATATTAGCAAAGTCATATACCAGAAAAGGACATCTAGAGATCATAGATAAAATATTCACCAAATTAGAGAAGTTCAATGTCAGATTAAATCATAAGAAATGTGTGTTCGGTGTTACATCAACAAAACTTCTAGGATACATAGTTTTAGAAAAGGATATCGAAGTGGATCCTACCAAGGTCAAGGTAATAATGGAAATGTCACCACCACAAAATATCAATCAATTATGATCTCTACTGGGTAGGCTACAATCAATCAAGAGGTTTATCTCCCAATTAGTAGAAAAAAGTCTTCCCTTCAACCATTTGCTACATAAGAATGTCTCTTTCAAATGTGATCAAGGATGTGAAATAACCTTCAATCAAATAAAGCAATATCTGATGTCATCCCCATATTGATGCCACCTACAGAAGAGATGCCATTATTACTATACATTGCAACAACTAAGATTTCTTCGGGTGCTCTATTAGCACAGGAAGATCCTATATGAGAAAGGAATATGCTATCTATTATATTAGTAAGACTTTGAATGGTTATGAGATAAATTACACCTTCATCAAGAAACCTTGTTTAGCAGTGGTGTTTGCTACTCATCAATTGATGCATTACATTTTAACACACACAATCAAACTCATAGCGAAGATTGATCCATTAAAGTATTTACTCAGCAAGGCTTCTCTAATAGGAAGACTAGCCAAGTGGGTCATCATCTTGAGTGAATTTGATATTTAGTATGTGGATTGAAGAGCCATAAAGGGTCAAGTGATAGCCAATCAGTTGGTTGAAGCTTCATTACTAGATGATCATCCAATGAAAATTGAGTTTCTTGATGTAGACATTCTTACTATGACAACACAACAAAGGAGGCTTTATTTTGATGGGTCCTACACACAATGTGGGTTGGGTGTAGGAATTTTGTTTGTTACACCTCAACGACATACCATCCCAAAGTCCTATAGACTCATGTTTCCATGTACAAATAACATAGTTGAATATGAGGCATTAATCATTGGCATCAAAGTGGTAGTTGAATGGAAGATCATAGAGCTACAAGTATATGGAGAATCTTCACAACTAGTCATTTATCAGGTAAATGATGAATATCAAACCAAAGATGAGAATTTTATGTTGTATAAGAAAATGGTGGATGATTTCAAAAAGTACTTTGTGGATATCAAGTTTGAACAGATTCCAAGGAAAAAAACAAGGTTGTTGATGCCATGGCGACAATTTCTTCTCTCTTATAGATGCTAAAAAAGTGAGGTCATTATGAGTTTATGGTGGAACAAGTGTCTAACATTGCTTATGTTAATCTCGAATCTCAAACCATATGCCATTTAGTTGACATTGAATCCTCAATTTATGGAAATACCTACACTTTCCTAAAAGACAATATCCTTCATCCCGATCTTTCTAGAAACTAGAAATGCAACTTCATTTGCCAAACCACACAACATACTTTAATTCCTGACATAATTTATTGTCAAGGTCTAGATGGTAGTCTCCTTCAGTGTCTAGAACATAAAAATTTTGAGACAAATTTACATGAGGTTCATGAAGGTATTTGTGGAACTCATTCAAGTGGACTAACCCTAGCAAAGAAAATCCTTTGTTTGGGGTATTACTAGTTGAACATGGAGAAGGAATCTTTTCAGTTTGTTAAGAAGTGCCAAAAATGTCAAATACATGGTAACCTAGTCCATGTACCAGTGCAAGAATTGCAACCATTCACTTCAACATGGAATTTTTGTCAATGGGGACTAGACCTAATAGGAAAGATTAATCTGTCTTCATCCAATGGAAACAAATTTATAATCATAGGAACACAGTGCTTTACAAAGTGGATAAAAGTGGTTCCCTTAACAACAATCACTAGAAAATAGATTTCTTCTTTCATACTCAATTACCTCATATGTAGGTATGTAATTCCTCAATCCATTGTGTTAGAAACCAAGATCATACATCCAAACCAAAAAATACCTTCCACAAGAGAAAAAAAAAAGGAAAGCAAAGCAATTTACATTAAGATGTGCAAATGAATTGTATTCAAGAATTGAGGAATTACAAGAGATGAATTTCTTTATAAAAGAAATGTATGCATAACCCTAAACCTAATTTTGAACTAAAAATAGCTCAACTAAATAAAGCTTACTTATTAATTAAGTAAACTAATTAATTAAGTAAACTAATTATTACCTAAATAAACATAATAAAGTGTAATTAAGTATAATTAATTACACTAACACCCCCCTTAAGTGAAACTTAGTGAGACTGAAAAAGCATTCACCTAATGCTAGGATGAATGCGTGAAAGAATGAAAGCATGAATGGGTCCCAACTAGAAGGCCATGTTGGGTACCCATGTACAAATGCAATGAATGGGAAAGAGGAGAAAACCTAGTGGGTAAAATCCCCCCTCAATGAGATGACCTATTGCAAAGAAGCACTAGAAGAACACCAGTGGAGTAACACTAGAATCTTGAATCTAGCAACCAAGGAAAGATACCTCTATTTATAAGAAACCATATGAGAGTCACTGAAGGCCTTAATTGGAATCATGATAATGCAACAATAGACCCAATGCCAAGGAACACTGGAAATCTCACAAACTGGAACAACAGTTTGTTTTGCATGTTCTCCTTTTACAAGCAACAATAGATGAATAAATGATGCCCCCCATAAGAGGGAATGATTTGATGAAAGAATTTGGAAGCTATGTGTATCTCAATGCTGATGCCAAACTATAACTATAACTAATCCATAGGAGCAAGTACCATGAAGATTCTAGAACATTAACCATAAAATGAATGGCCCTCAAACTGAGATGTGACCTAATGTGAATCAAATGTGATTCAATATCATTAACTATAGGCTCTCAATCTAAGATGTGAACCAATGTGAACCAAAATGTGTCAATCTATAGCAAGATGTGGCCAAAAGAAACAAAAGAATTTAGAAATAACTCATGTAAGTTGTCATCAATATGAAGATGAGATCAAAGTGCATGCAATGCAACTACACTCTGATCAAATTATTAAGCAAGAAACCCCCCTAATGGAACTTTATAAAAGTTCATTTTTTACAATACCCTATGATTGTAAAAGGAGAACATGCAAAACATGCATAAATCGAAGAGAAAATGCAAACCTAATGCACAAAAACAAGAAAGAGTGCATGCACAAAACAATGTTCACATCTACCTCTATGATTGAAAAAAATACCTCAAATCTATGTAGAGGACTGAATACACTATCTAGTGATACTTGAATCACAAAAAATGGATAACTGAGGCAAAAGATATGCCCTCCCAAGTGAAAACTACTTCATCTAAATTTAGAGATTTGTAAAATAAATTTGCAATAAAATCTATAAAAAAATACCTCACCAATATAACAGGCTTGGAACCAGATTTCCAACAGTATCTCGTTTGCAAAAAAATGAGAGTGTATGAAAAAGTTACACCCAATTTAGTGAACAGTGTTCTAAAAAGGCCAATAAGCCCTTGGTCACCTGGGTGGACCAGGGAGCTAGTGGCAATGTTTGAGGTAGGGACCTCTGTCACCCACATGATTGCCACAGGGCTGAAGTTGGTCAGGGGCTAGGTGGAGAGTGCCTAGTCACCAATGTGACCGACAACGGGGGCTAAAGGAGCCCGTAGGGGCTGCGTAGGGCCAACAGAGTGGAGGCAACGAGGTGGCCACTGGGTGGTCGCTCGGTGGTGGGTGGATTTGAATGGGAGGTGCAAATTTTTAACCACTTTTTTATTTTTATTTTTGTTGCCTCATTCAACATGATGGTGAGGTCGTACGACTTCCCTAGCGAAAAAAATTGCCTTTTTTTTCAACTTTCAAAGAATATAGACAAATTTTATTTCAAAAAACTTAGAAACATCCACCCAAATGCAATGGTGACCTTCCTTTTTTCCAAAAGTGCCCAAAAAAATTGGCTACCCCAAAATCTTACAAAAAATCACCGAACTTGTGTTGGTGTGAATAATTGTCTTGTACCTAGCTAATTCATTCACTAGGTAATTAGGGGACATATTCACATGGTAAAGTTTAATTAGGATAAAAGATTCTTTCTAGAAGCTTAGTTGGCTTATCTAGAACTTATCTTATCTAGCTAGGATGCATCATTTCCTAGGTGATTAGGTTGTTGGTTGTCTCATGTCATAGGATTATGACATTTGTCAACATCATGTTCATTCCTATCTCTCAACCTTGCCCATATAAACAAGGCATATCATGTACATTTTCATAGCAAGCAATAGCTATTCAACCATTAATCGATCTTGCATTGTGAAGCAAGCTTTCTTGCCATTCTCTCTTGTGGAAGTGGTTTTGGTCGCAACTGATCTTGGGGGTGTTGAGGAGTCACCATTTACTCCTACATGGTAATAGAGCTCTCCAGGTGTTGCAGATTCCTTCCCAGATTTGAGGGTTTGTGTTGGCTTGAAGATTTTTGTTGGGTGCAGATTGAGGTTTCAATAACCTCACGGTTGAGTTTAGAAGGCTCTTTAGATGAATTTTGATTGTAAATTCGTTCATTTTTGGTAAAGTTGTTTTTGAGGCAAATTTTTTTTTGCTGGAATAGTGTACCAGAGGTACAATTTTCTCATTTTCGCAAAAAAATATTTTGTGTAAATATTTTCTACGGATTTGTCTTTAAAAATTTTGGGGCAAAATTTTACTCAACTAAATTTATATTTTTGGGGAAAAATATAATTGTATGGTTTTGGGCAAGTATTATTGGAATATATTTTTTGAAAAAATTATGGAAGTCCATGGCATATTCTATTGAAAGGGCATATTCCCTACAATCGAGTACTCATCGTATTCTACAGGCATCATATAGAGGTCAATGTGACCATTTACTATGCTCTGGCCAAGCCTCTTGGCAACCAGATCGATGACCTATTCCCTGTACCGACTATCACATTACTATACTCTAGTTATATCCATCAGACCTGGGTACTTAGATCGTTGATGGTCTTTTCATTAGGTGGTCATTGGAGGTACGCAGGCTTGATATGTGGTCAACGTCAGTCCTGAAGTCACATCGGCAATTTTCTAGCTCGGATCTGCATACAGGGGTAGTTGTTGCTGGTGTCATCAAGTACTTTTATCAGCTTTAAATCTATCAAAGGGTACAAGTCTAATCCTGCATTGGTCGCTACCACTGGGTACATTTGGCAAAAATTACACTGGTCAAATCATTGTCAGATCTAGTCATATTTGACTCCATTGCCCGTACCATTTTCTATTGCCTAGTCTTCATCTACATCAGTTTTGTATAGTCAGTGGACATTGGTATGCAGATATATGGTCCTCCATCAGTAGTACGATTGTCTTTATCCAAGGTTTAAAAAGCTTTGAACATTTTTTTCTATATTTAAAATTTTTTAAGCGTTTTGTAAGGCCAACAGATATACAAGCTAGCAGATGTTTTATTTTTGCATTGTATGTGGACAAGGTCATATGGATGACCAGATTTAAGCCTCGGGTGCCAAAAATTTGCACCTAATTAGTGTTTATAGAACCTTGTATTTACCCCAAGTGCCTATTTATAGGCATTTTTTTCATTTTTTCATAACTTTGGCTAATTATGGAGGCAAATTTTTTGAAACGAAATATTGACGAAAAGATGGAAGTCTGAACTTTTCAGTGGTGTAGATATTTTGCAAAATTTTTGTAGTTTTGTGCCTCTTTTTCCAGGTTGAAGCCTGATCATCTTTTTTTTCTTCTAAGCTCATATCTTTGTGCTTCGATCTCTATTTTTCCCCAAATTTGTGGCATCAAAAAGGTATTCAAGAGTACTACAAATCTACTCATGCAATTTTTGTATATTTGTTTCCATATTTTCATATTTTTAGTTTGTAGATGATTTGATATTTTGGGACACATTATTGTAAATTTGCAAAAAAAGTGCAAATCTTGTTGGGACAAAGAGGTTGATTTCTTGTATTGTGAGGGAAATTTGTTGTTCCTCTTTTGTAATATCTCATTGTATCATGGATTTGACAAAAGTTGTACTTCTAACTCCATATAACTATCATGAGTGAAAATCTCAAATGGAATTGTTATTGTTAAAATCAAAGTTGCAACAAATCACATCTGGTCAAGATCCAAAACCTGCAGGAGCAAAAGAGAAAAGAAAATGGCTTGATAGAAGGGATGAAGCTCTTGGTACTTTGAAGTTGTCAATTTCTCTAGATCTTAGATATCATGTTGCATCATGCACTCATCCTAATGAAGCTTGGAATACTTTAGAGAGTCTCTTTGGTAAGCCAGATAAGATGAAGAAATTTAAGTTGGAGAATGAACTCATGGGTCTTAATCCTTCAGATTTTGACAATGTCCAAGACTTTTTCTCTAAGCTCAATTCTCTTAGATTGCAGTTTTCTAATTGTGGGGTAACTAAAGAGGATGAACAGTTGATACTTTCTATTCTTGCTAAGCTTGGTCCTAATTATTCAGTGTTTGTTTCTACTTTCTATGCTACAATGGATGCCCTTGGCAATGCATACAAAATTCCTTCTCTTGATGAATTTGCAGCTCAACTCACAAGGGAACAAGCAAAGTTGGTACACATGGGCACAATGAAGTCTTCTAGATCTCATGCTCTTGTTGCAAAAGAGACAAAGGATTCAAGTGGCAAAGGTAAGAAGCAAAACAAGGCACCCAAGTCTAATGAGCAAGGTAAAGATTCTCCTTCACATAGCACTCCTAAGTCCACATCCTCTTCTAAAGAGGAATTATCTAAAAAGAAGAAGTCAAAATGTGCATATTGTAAAAGATTAGGACATGATGAGCATAGATATTATAATAAGAAGATTGATGAACTAACACACCTTCTTCAAAAGAATAACATTAAGCTGTGCTCATCAGTGTCTGGTACTTCTTCCTCAACATCTCAATCAGTAGCTCCCTCATCTTTGTCTTAGTCACAGGACACAGGATCTACTTCTGGGCTACACAAGATGAAAGGACAAGCACTCTTGGCCTCTACAAGTCTTGCATCTCATAGATGGCTTCTTGATTCAGGGGCATCTCATCTATGGAATATTCTATGGATATGTTCTCTTCTTTTGATCCTTGTAATTCACCTCATATATTGATGGGTAACAATACATATATGAAGGTAAGTGGGAAGGGTTCTATTGATATGGGGGAAAGGACTTTCAATAATGTACTTTGTGTTCCTTCCTTATCCACTAATCTCCTTTCTATTTATCAAATTACTCATGGGAGTCAAGGTAAACCAGTTGAGTTCACTCTAGATAGGGTGTACATAAGGGACTTGGAGACTAGGGATATTGTTGCTATCGGGATGGCTGATCACTCATCTCATGTATATTCCTTTTCACATTTTGCTTCAGAAGATTATAATGTTCCTTTGACTGCATCACACACTCCATTGAGTGTGAACCATGATAGTGAGGAGAAGTTTGGTCAACTACACTTTGGTATTCTAGAAACCAATGTTGACCTTCCTACTCCACCTCTTGCTTCTTCAGTCATTGATGCTTCTATTCAGCAGGATGATCATAGTTTTTCAGATTTGGCTTTGTTGGATGAATATTTGATAGGTATTTCTAACTTGTTCATGGAGTCTCATACTATAGATTTGGAGGACACACTTGAGGGGATTTCTCTCCTCTTTGATGATAGTTTTAGTACAACTATTATCCCATCTTCTTTTTCTTTGGAGATTGACATTCATGAGTCTCCTCCATCACTTGATTTGTCATGTTTCTTATTTTAGTTTGACCATGATTCTATTGTGGCTCATTCAAGCTTGGAGGATCTTCATCAGTTTTCAGAGGCATACATGTTGAGCATCCATGCTTCCTCCTTTCAATAGGACATGGAGTGGCTTCATCATCAGCTTATGATATTGTTTCTTCCTAAGGGAAGATGTGTTGCTTGTAGACATTGGTCATCTTTTATTTTTAGGCATTCTTCATCAGCATTGGAGCTTCTTCATCATGGGGGGGATATCTTATCTCTCTACTTCCCTCTTATGGGTGGGTATTTGATTGTATATACATGATACATGTTGTCCTTGGGGGTAATCATTGAGTCCTCCATACATCATGTTTGTTTTGTTTTGTTTTCTGTCTTTTGGAGAGGAGTTTTGTCCCATTGGGTTTTCTCCTTTTCTTTGCTTGTGAGAGATTGCATCATTTGCATTGTAAATGGGTACCTAACATGGCCTAGTAGCCGAGACCCATAGTCATAGTCTTTTCATAGTTTGCATAATAATCTTCTCCCTAATTTGCACTTAAGGGGGGGTGTTGGTGTGAATAATTGTCTTTTACCTAGCTAATTCATTCACTAGGTAATTAGGGGACATATTCACATGGTTAAGTTTACTTAGGATAAAAGATTCTTTCTAGAAGCTTAGTTGGCTTATCTAGAACTTATCTTATCCAGCTAGTATGCATCATTTCCTAGGTGATTAGGTTGTTGGTTGTCTCATGTCATAGGATTATGACATTTGTCAACATCATGTTCATTCCTATCTCTCAACCTTGCCCATATAAGTAAGGCATATCATGTACATTTTCATAGCAAGCAATAGCTATTCAACCATTAATCAATCTTGCATTGTGAAGCAAGCTTTCTTGCCATTCTCTTGTGGAAGTGGTTTTGGTTGCAACTCATCTTGGGGGTGTTGAGGAGTCACCATTTACTCATACAACTTGAAACCCTTGCTGATCTGGCAAACAATGATGAAAATCAATGAAACAAAAGCCATTCTTGACTCTTTCTAGTGCTCTAAATGCAATGGAGATGCGTGATATGATCCAAAATGCTTCATAAATAATCTCAAAGTATGAAACCCTCAAGGAACCTTGAATGTGCTCAACAATGAGTCTTTCCAAAAATTGAGAAGGGGTTGCAAATCAGGAGCTTGATACCATGTTAGAAACCAAGATCAGACATGCAAACTAGAAAATACCATCCACAAAAGAAAAAAGAAAAAAAAATTGCATTAAGATGTACAAATGAATTGTATTCAGGAATTGAGGAATTAAAAGAGATAAATTGCTTTATAAAAGCAATGTATGCATAATCCTAAACCTAATTTTGAATTAAAAATATCTCAACTAAATAAAAATTATTAATTAAGTAAACTAATTATTAACTAAGTAAAATTAATAAAGTGTAATTAAATAATTAATTACACCAACACATTGTCACAGTGGTAGACCTTTTAAGAATTAGGATGTTTAGGAATTGTGAGAGAAGTTTCATATCCAACATTGTTTTTCAACCCCATACTATCCTCAAGGAAATGGCCAAGTAGAGGCCTCAAACAAAACTATTCTAAAAGTACTAAAGAAGACTATCAACGATGTTGGACGTGATTGGCACATTCAATTCAACCCTAATCTCTAGGCATACCAAACCAACATCAAAACACCTATAGGAGCTACACCATATGCCTTGGTATATGGATCAGAGGCCATACTACCTATTGAGGTTGAGATACCATCACTCTGTGTGTCACTGAAGGGAATTATTTTAGATGAGTATTATAGAGTGTCTAGACTTCAAGAGCTAGAACTATTGGATGAATGTCATCAAAAAGCTTTGAACCATTTGAAGGAACATCAACAGAGGATGTCCAAAAGCTACAATCATAGAGTAAAACTGAGAAAATTTTAGGTTGGTGACTTGGTCTTAAAGGAAAACCCTCGAAATAAACAAGATAGAGAAAAGAAAGTGAAGTTTGAACCTAACTAGCTAGGTCCCTTTGTTGTCATATCAGTCTACAAATCTAGAGCCTATCAGTTGTCTACACCTAAAGGGGATTTGTATGATGAACCTATCAATAGTATCCATCTCAGGAAATTCTATACCTAAAATCATCTAGTGCATGGGAAAATGGTCACCTTGAAGAAAACCTGGCAAACAAGCATCTTGGTGACAAAAAATAAAAAAGAATAAAAAAAAGAAAAATACAAAAAATATCATAAAATCTGAAAAAATCTGAAAAAATGCAATAAAAACACATAGTGAGAACCTAGAAATAGGCACTACTTGTGATTTAAGCTATCTTTTCCATCTATTAGATGCATGTCTTGATCACTCATTTTTTCCATCATTTCCACCTATCATTGAAGGGAAAAATCATGTACATATCCTGGCAAAGTGATCGTGTCTCACCCTAGCTTGGGGGAAAAATCCTGAACTCACTAGGGGCAATAAAATTTGAGCATAAACAAATAGACAACAGTGGTATGACAATGTAGAAAACACAATCATCATAGGGAAACTCAACATTGGACATACATCAAACATCAAAACATTTTAGAATATAAACCATCCACATCAATACAACTGAAATCAAATCAATCAAAACAACTCTAGATGGATGATATTCTTTTGAATCATGATTTTATCACTTTATCATGAATGTTAAAATGTTGTACTTTGATTGTTGTTATCATTTCTTTGGAGTAACTTGATGATGCATTGAACTAGAGAAGCTAGGAAGGAGAATTGTATTTTCATTGTTTGTTGTCTGTGAGTTGTGTTGGAAAAACAAGGACAAACAACTAAGAGGGGGCTAAATTAGTTGTCACAGAATATTTAAACTTTTCAAACTTAACTTAATCTCATATCTGATGAATGAACAATAAACCATAAGTATTCAACACATCAAAACCATAGAGAACACCAATATTTTTTATGTGGAAACCTTCTTAGGGGGAAAACCACAGTGGACGTCAATCCACAACATTATACCCTATTAAAAGTATAATGAGGATGAAATATAAGGAATGCACATGCATTCAAGCACACTACCTCGAGCTCACTACTTGATTACAAAGGAAGACACATTATCTTACATAAATATTTAGATTACAACCATCTGGATTTTGAACTGAGTAAATAGAATCTTCTAATTCCTGATTATAGTTTCGATTAAGCACATGAACACTTCTTCAATCTTCTTCACTCTTCTTCACACTTTTCTTTTCCTTGGAATGATCTGACCAATATTCACACATAGGACTCCAAAACTTCACTTTTGCACACTTCAATTTGAATGAGCAATCTCTCAGATTATATATCCACAACATGGAATTACATTGAAACAACTTTGTCAGCCAAAATAAAATATAAAACATATACACAATGTCAACCCAAATTTACAAGTAAATTTTCAATGTGAATCAAACACAATCGGCCACAACATAATGAAGACTTAAAAAAATATCCTCAACCATGCCAAACATTCAAATTTTAATCTCCAAGGATCCATAATACATTACAACCACCATGTTAGCCAAGAACATAAAAAATTGAACACACAAGAGAAAAATCACTGACCACGAGCACACCAATCAACATGGATGTGCAAAAAGATAAAGCATGATCTAGAACCATCCACAAGAATCAAGATTCATTAGAGAAGCATCCATAACAATTGAAATTTCTAGAATCACATCAAATTCAATCTGGAACACTAACTGAAACCATAGAAAAATTGTCAAAACACAATTGTTCATAACACGATTAAATCTTCACGTGGACCTCTGAAACTTTTAGTGGATAAACTAGATACACTCATCAATAAAATATTTAGTCCACAATGACTGATCATCAATGTACTGAGCAAGACACCTTCATGAACTTCAATGTTCCATTGAAAACTTGTAAATCTTTCTTTAACAATTTTCTCAATATCCTTGACATACATAGCTTACAATACATCAGTGCCAATAGTGTTGATATCAATCACAACCAAGTCATCCAAAAATCTCCCCCTTTCACATTGATGGCAACATATGATGTGAAAAAAACCATCAATGCAACTCTCCTCAACTCTTCTCTTCCAAAAATATTTTCACATTGCTCTTCTCCCCAAAAAGATTTTTCACATTTCTCTTCTCCCCCTTTGACATCAATGTCAAAGCTAAGCATTAACTTTCCACATACAAGCTCTGAACCACATATCTGCACATCTGATGAGCTCCCCTTGAGTAGCAACCACAAAAACATCAATTTGGATCAGAATATAGCTATGAAGCACATGGATTGATGCAAGTAAATGCATCTTTGGTTTTGATCAAGAGGGGTAATGACCCCTAGCATCCCTCTAAGATACTCAAAAGTATCATTTGGCAATGACTTGGTGAAAATTTCTGTAATATGTTCTTTGGTAGGCACATACACTAGTTTGACTTCTTTCTCACTCACTTTCTCCCGCAGGAAGTGAAACTTGATTGATATATGCTTGGTCTTAGAGTGTAGCACCCAATTCTTTGATATGTTTATTACAATTGAGTTTTCACAATATATAAGAATAGGCTCATCATATACTACTTTGATATCTTTCAACATTTTTTTCATCCGCAACACTTGAGTACAATTATTTGCAGCTACAATATACTTTGTCTTAGCAGTAGATAGGGAAATGGAATTATGCTTTTTACTCAACCAAGACACTAGCTTCTTCCCTATGAAGAAGGCACCACCACTAGTGATTTTCCTATCATCAACATCTCCTACCCAATCTGCATCAGTATAGGAACTCAAGGTAAGATCATCATCTTTAGGATACCAAAGCCCAAAATCAATTTTTCCTTTCAGGTATTTGAAAATTCTCTTTACAACAGTCACATGAAATTCTTTTCGATCAACTTGATATCTAGCAACCATACACACAACATTCATGATGTCTGGCCTAGTCTGAGTTAAGTAGAGAAATCTACCAATCATTGACTTGAATCTTGTTTGATTTTCTTTAGGAGAAGCGTCATTTTGTGTTAACTTGCATCTGGTTACCATGGGTGTACCAACAGGCTTTGAGTCTTCCATGCCAAACTTCTTCAACAACTCTCTCAAATATTTGGAATGAGATATGAAAATTCCATTATCTAACTAAGTGACTTGCAATCCCAGAAAGAACTTCATCTCTTCAATCATACTCTTTTAAAATTCACTTTTCATTTGATCAAAAAACTTTATACATAGATCATCATCACCTTCAAAAATAATGTCATCAACAAAGACTTCAATAATCAACTCTTTATCATGATCCAACTTAAAATACAAGTTGATTTCAATAGTACCTTTATTGAATCCAAGCTTTAGGAAGTATTTATCCAGTATAGCATACCAAGCTCTGGGGGCTTGCTTCAGTCCATACAAATCTTTCTTCAATTGGCAAACCATGTCTTCCTTGTTAGTCAATTGAAATCCATCCGGCTGTTCAACATATACCTCTTCTTCTAACTCACCATTCAGAAAGGATGACTTCAAATCTATTTGACAGACTTTCTAGTTCTTATATGTAGAATAAGCAAGAAATAATCTTACAGCTTTGATTCTAGCAACAAAGGCAAAGGTTTCTTCAAAATCAATACCTTCCATTTTTTAAAACCCTTTACATACCAATATTGCTTTATTTTGAACCACTTCACCTTGTTCATTCAACTCATTTTGAAAGACCCATTTAGTACCAATCACATTTTTATCTTTAGGTTTGGAGACAAGAATCCATGTATCATTATTTTCAATTTACATTAGTTCTTCCTTCATAGCTTTCATCCAGTGTTCATCTTTACAAGTCTCATTTACATTGTTAGGCTTAGTCTTAGAAAATAGACAATACTCTTCTGTAATCCTTCTTCTAGTCTACACACCTTTATTCTTATCTCCTATAATTTGATCTTTAGAATGCTTTAGCTTTACATACCTCAGAATTTTAGGATTGTCTCACACTTTTGGTTCTTTTGTTCTTTCTTATGTACTTCCACTTGTCTCTCCTTCCTAACTTTCTTGATTTACCAAAACAATATGAACTTGATTCTATGTATGAGCATTCTTTCCTTTTTCTGTACTATCTTGCTGGTCATCTAAATCATATCCATAGTAACTGGATGATCTAGCAGAGTACTCATCAACTCTAAAATTTACACTTTCAACCATTTTTCTCAATCTTCTATTATAGCACCAGTAAGCCTTGCTTTTAGTAGAGTGACCTAGAAAGATTCCTTCATCACTCCTTGCATCAAACTTTCCTATGTCCTCATCTCTCTTAATATAACACTTGCTTCCAAAGATCTTGAAATATTTAACTGTAGGCTTATAACCAAACCACAACTCAAAAGGAGTCTTACTAGAAATACCATTGGCATTTAACCAGTTTAGTGTGTACATAGAAGTGATTACAACTTCTCTCCAATAGATGTGAGGCACATTTCCTTCCAACATCATTATTCTAGTAGCGTCTAGAATTTTTTTGTTCTTTCTCTCTACAACTCCATCTATTGAGGGTTTCAGGGAGCATATAACTATCTTTTGATTCCATGCTCTTCACAAGAAGAATCAAACTCCTGGGAGGTGAACTCACCACCTCTGTCTAACCTTAGGAATTTGATCGTTAGACCTATCTCATTCTCTACCATAGCTTTGAAACTTTTGAACATCTCTAATGCTTCACAATTTTCTCTTAAGAAAGAAACCCATATCATCTTAGAGTAATCATCAATAAGAAGAATAAAGTACCTTTCTCCTTGTAGACTTCTAATTATAGAGGGACCACACAAATCAATATGCACTAGCTCCAGTACTCTAGTAGAATGATGTTTTTTCCCATCTGACATTCCTTGCATATTGTGTTAGTAGGCTTCACTAGCTTAGGTAGATCTCTTACTGATTAAGTGGAGCTTACCTTGATAATGTTATCAAAATTCACATGACACAACCTGGTATGCCATAACTAGTTTTCATCTACTTGAGCAATTAAACAACTTTAATTAGTAGCACTTAGGTGAAAAATATTACCTTTTGTGTTTCTACCTGAAGCAATTTCATTTCTAGAGCTTCCAAGTATCCTGCATCTTCCATCTTTGAACTAAAGATTATAACCCTTGTCCACCATCTATCCAACACTCAATGGGTTATGCTCAACATAAAGGACATCATCAGTGTTATATTTACCACCAAGACAAATAGATCCTCTGCCACAAATCGCACTAGCATTGTTATCTCTGAATCTTACAACCCCACCATCATATTTCTTCAGACTTACAAATTTTCTTTTGTCACCAGTCATATGATGTGAGCATCCACTATCAATACACCACTCATCCTTTTCTTCAATTTAGGCTGCAAGAGCTTTCTCAACTTTAGCAAATTCATTAGCCATCAAACCATTTTCCTTGATAGCAATGAAAGCCCATTCATCTTCATTTCCATTTTCTCTATCAGATTCTTCATCATTCACACCTTCTTTAGCATAATAGCATTTCTTTTGAAATCTAGGTTTGTTAGGCTTAGACCTAGGAATTTCAAGACACCTTGAAATGAAATGACCTATTTTACTGCAAGAGAAACATTTAATAGGCAACTTTCCTTTATACTTACCTTGTCCTTTTCCTTCTTTTTTCACAATCATGGCTTCCAGCTCTTCTACCTCTCTTTCTTCATTTGCAAGCTATTTCATCTCTTCCTCATAATTGAATTTCTTTCTAGAACTCTCTCCTAGATCATATATTTGCTTGTTTCTTCCAGGTACAAATACCTTAAATGTAGATTTAGTCTTGGGGGCAGAATCACCAAATTCACTCAACTCAAAGGGACCAAGTTTACCAATTAGCATATCTCTTGTCACATTTGTCACTATTATTAGCTCTTCAATAGAATGAGCCTTTGATTTGTAATAGGGAGGCAATGATATGAGAACTTTAGCTACAACTTCTTGTTCATCCAAGGTACCACCGACACACATAATACCCATCACAATTTCATTTACTCTTTGCATAATAGAAGATATATTTTCATCTTCACCCATCTTCAAAGTTTCATACTTTCCTTTCAAAATCTATAGGTTAGAGACCTTCACAAGTGCATCTACTTCATACAAAGTCTCCAACTTCTTCCAAATCTCATGAGCTATCTTCAGATCCATCACATTTGTCATTCCCAAATCCATCAGAGCACTCAACAATGCTTCAATAGCCCTGATGGTAATCTCAGCCTCTTTAATCTCATTAGGAGTGGAAGGACCATTTTGAAGAATAACATATATGTTCTTTGTAATCTTCTAAAAGGGTTCACCAATACACCTCAAATGACACTCCATTCTGGCTTTCCATAGAGAGTAGTTTGTTCCATTGAATCTAGGACTATCCTTCTTGTATGATGCCATCTTAGATCACCTCAATATTTTAAAATTCTTCAGATGAACCTACTCTGATACCAATCATTGGAAAAACAAGGAAAAACAACTAAGAGGGGGGAAAATCAGTTGTCATAGAATATTTAAACTTTTCAAACTTAACTTAACTTAATCTTAGATCTGATGAATGATTAATAAACCATTAGCGATCAACACATAGAACACCAATATTTTTTATGTCGAAACCCTGTTAGGGGAAAAACCACGATGGAGGTTAGTCCACAATATTATACGCCATTAAAAGTATAATGAAGATGAAATATAGGGAATGCACATGCATTTAGGAACACTGCCTAGAGCTCACTACTCAATTACAAAGGAAGACATCATCTTACAGAAAGATTTAGATTACAACCATCTAGATTTTAAACTGAGTAAATAAAATTTTCTAATGCTTGATTATAGTTTTGATTAAGTACATCAACACTTCTTCAATCTTCTTCACTCTTCTTCACACTTTGCTCTTCCTTTGAATGATCTACACAATATTTGCACATAAGACTCACATGCTTCACTTTTTCACATTTCAATTCGAATGAGCAATCGCTCTTATATATCCACAACATGGAATTACATCAACAACTTTGTTAGCCAAAATAAAATATAGAACATATACACAATGTCGACCCAAATTTACTAGTAAATTTTCAATGCAAATCAAACACCATCAACCACAACATAATGAAGACTTAAAAAAATATCTTCGAGTGTGCCAAACATTCAAATTTTAATCTCCAAGGATCCACAATATGTTACAACCACCATGTCAGCCAAGAACATAAAAACCCGAATACATAAGAGAAAAATCATTGACCACAAGCACACCGATCAATGCGGACATGCAACAAAGATAGAGCATGATCTAGAACCATCCATAGCAATTGAAATTACTAGAATCATATCAACTTCAATCAGGAACACTAATTAAAGCCACAAAATTGTTAGAACACAACTGTTCATAACACAATTAAATCTTCACACAAACCTCTAAAACTTTTAGTGGATAAACTAGATACACTCAGAAAAAAACCTTAAGTCCACAATGACTGATCATAAACGTATTAATCAAGACACCTTCATGACCTTCATTGTTCAATGACAACCTGCAACTTTTTCCTTAACAATTTTCTCAATATCCTTGACATATACAACTTACAATACATCAGTGCTAATAGTGTTGACATCAATGACAACCACATATCAACAACACAACCAAGGCATCCAACAAGTTGATTATTATTATTGTGTGAATTATCACGAGATGTGATCTACAAAGTATGACTGATGACATTCCAAATTCACATAGAAAAGTGATTGATTCTTATCTGTTTCTGTAAGAAATTTTGAGGTCATCTTGGTTTAATTATACTTAGATGTTTGTGTTCACTTGTAATATAAAAAATCATGAGTAGTACTCAAGTTATCATTGGTCAACATTATACCTTTGATGCTTGTACTCACTTTCAACATTTTAAAGGCTCAATGATGATAAAAATCATGATAAATGGATTGTTAAGATGACAACTTGGCATATGAGGTTTTTCATGGTTAAATTAGATTTCGTTTATGTTAGTTTTCATCTACAAAGTAATTTCTACAAAAGACTATTGGAAAATTCAAAACTGATGTTATCTTTTATCATTAAAGGATAGAGTATACTTGACATTAACAAAAAGTCATCATTATCATGTAGCTACATAATCATTTGCATTGCATGCATTGGAAAGCATTATTATATCATTTTATCATTCATTCATTTGATCATATCACATTTTTTCATTTGTGCATCACATCATCAAATTACATAAGAAAAAATAAAAATAAAAAATCATCTGCATAGTTACATTGTCATTAACATTATCATATTGTCCATTATGCATTAGAAGTATCATTTTATCATTCATCCATTCATTACATCATATATTTGCATTTGAAATACCAAAAATCAAATGAATCATATCCCATTTGCATCATCATGTCGTATATCATAGAAACATCATATTTAAAGTCATACATATAGTTGCATGATCATATCATTCATGTATGGACAGTCATATCAACTTCAATCAAGAACACTAATTAAAGCCACAAAATTGTTAGAACACAACTGTTCATAACACAATTAAATCTTCACACAAACCTCTAAAACTTTTAGTGGATAAACTAGATACACTCAGAAAAAAACCCCTTAAGTCCACAATGACTGACCATAAATGTATTAATCGAGACACCTTCATGACCTTCATTGTTCAATGACAACCTACAACTTTTCCCTTAACAATTTTCTCAATATTCTTGACATATACAACTTACAATACATCAGTGCTAATAGTGTTGACATCAATGACAACCACATATCAACAACACAACCAAGGCATCCAACAAGTTGATTATTATTATTGTGTGAATTATAACGAGATGTGATCTACAAAGTATGATTGATGACATTCCAAATTCACATAGAAAAGTGATTGATTCTTATATGTTTCCGTAAGAAATGTTGAGGTCATCTTGGTTTAATTATACTTAGATGTTTGTGTTCACTTGTAATATAAAAAATCATGAGTAGTACTCAGGTTATCATTGGTCAACATTATACCTTTGATGCTTGTACTCACTTTCAACATTTTAAAGGCTCAATGATGATAAAAATCATGATAAATGGATTGTTAAGATGACAACTTGGCATATGAGGTTTTTCATGGTTAACTTAGATTTCGTTTATGTTAGTTTTCATCTATAGAGTAATTTCTACAAAAGACTATTGGAAAATTCAAAACCGACGTTATCTTTTATCATTAAAGGATAGAGTATACTTGACATTAACAAAAAGTCATCATTATCATGTAGCTACATAATCATTTGCATTGCATGCATTGGAAAGCATTATTATATCATTTTATCATTCATACATTTGATCATATCACATTTTTTCATTTGTGCATCACATCATCAAATTATATAAGAAAATATAAAAAAAAAATCATCTGCATAGTTACATTGTCATTAACATTACCATATTGTCCATTATACATTAGAAGTATCATTTTATCATTCATCCATTCATTACATCATATATTTGCATTTGAAATACCAAAATTCAAATGAATCATATCCCATTTGCATCATCATGTCGTATATCATAGAAACATCATATTTAAAGTCATACATATAGTTGCATGATCATATCATTCATGTATGGACAATCATATCAACTTCAATCAAGAACACTAATTAAAGCCACAAAATTGTTAGAACACAACTGTTCATAACACAATTAAATCTTCACACAAACCTCAAACTTTTAGTGGATAAACTAGATACACTCAGAAAAAAACCCTTAAGTCCACAATGACTGATCATAAATGTATTAATCAAGACACCTTCATGACCTTCATTGTTCAATGACAACCTACAACTTTTTCCTTAACAATTTTCTCAATATTCTTGACATATACAACTTACAATACATCAGTGCTAATAGTGTTGACATCAATGACAACCACATATCAACAATACAACCAAGGCATCCAACAAGTTGATTATTATTATTGTGTGAATTATCACGAGATGTGATCTACAAAGTATGACTAATGACATTCCAAATTCACATAGAAATGTGATTGATTCTTATCTGTTTCTGTAAGAAATGTTGAGGTCATCTTGGTTTAATTATACTTAGATGTTTGTGTTCACTTGTAATATAAAAAATCATGAGTAGTACTCAGGTTATCATTGGTCAACATTATACCTTTGATGCTTGTACTCACTTTCAACATTTTAAAGGCTCAATGATGATAAAAATCATTATAAATGGATTGTTAAGATGACAACTTGGCATATGAGGTTTTTCATGGTTAAATTAGATTTCGTTTATGTTAGTTTTCATCTATAGAGTAATTTCTACAAAAGACTATTGGAAAATTCAAAACCGATGTTATCTTTTATCATTAAAGGATAGAGTATACTTGACATTAACAAAAAGTCATCATTATCATGTAGCTACATAATCATTTGCATTGCATGCATTGGAAAGCATTATTATATCATTTTATCATTCATACATTTGATCATATCACATTTTTTCATTTGTGCATCACATCATCAAATTACATAAGAAAATATAAAAAAAAAATCATCTGCATAGTTACATTGTCATTAACATTACCATATTGTCCATTATACATTAGAAGTATCATTTTATCATTCATCCATTCATTACATCATATATTTGCATTTGAAATACCAAAAATAAAATGAATCATATCCCATTTGCATCATCATGTCGTATATCATAGAAACATCATATTTAAAGTCATACATATAGTTGCATGATCATATCATTCATGTATGGACATTAGCACACATCTATCAATCCATGTAAATAATATAGGAACTATGCATCCATACATCATTATTATAAGCATAATCACATGTTAACATCATAAACAAAACATCATAAAATCATAGCATATTATCATTATCATAAACTACATCTATAACATCATCATATAAATTGCACATGGCATATAAAATAATAAATTAAAATACATCCATCATAGAATCATATAGAACAAATATAGATCAATAAATCCAACACATATCATATAAATCTCATAATATCAAGTATGCAATGATGTCAAAAATGTAAAGAGATACAACATTAAACTAGCCATGAACCAAAAAAAATTAGAGTATACATCATGCCTCAAAATATATCAAGGAATCAATCATGCAGTTATGTAGTGCTAGCCCTAGAAGGTTTTAGCATCTCTAGACTAGTGCCTCCCCCACCAGATGTACTGGGATCTCTTGGTAGAGGCTGTGTCACACCCCTACTAACAGTCTTGTAATGAGTCATGCCTGATTGAGACTGAGCTAACTAACTCTCTGCTCTATAGGAACTACATCATGGTATCACCCTCTATAATACTCAGCCTCTCTACCCACATGGAGAACCACTGTTGTATAATCAGCTACAAAGGTACCATCGACTAATCTCTATAGTCTATCAGCTAATCCATGTTCCTGCTCTATAGTCAAAGAGGTTATTTGTGCCTGTGTGGTTATCAGCTATGCCTATACCTGAGAGAGAGCCTATGCATTCAAGATTGTGTGTATGTCTGCATCTACATCTATGTCTAGAATAATAACCCCTGGGCCTATAGCAGCTAACCCTGTAGTGTCTACACCTAAACCTTTAGGCTAGCAATCTGAGTCTACTGATGCTGGGAAGGTACTCCAATCTACACACGCTGCTCTGCTAGAGCTACTAGTCGTCACCTCTTATGAGGCACCATGAAGTCTCTAGCATCAAACATTGGGACTCCTTCACCCTCATCTCCTCCATCATCCCTCCCCTCCATCACCATCTTTGTCTCCATCTCTATCTCCCTCATCATCATCAGTCCTATCCACATCATCATCATCCTCCTCCTCCTCCTCATGTCCCTTATCTCTCCTTCATTGGCACCCATGTGTAACTACCATCTCCTCCTCACCTGGTATTGGCACTGGCTCGTCTAGGATAAAGATTTGTGGGAATGGATGTAAAATGAGGTAGTATGCATAATCTATGATAATCAGAGCCTCGATGATCTAGGGATAGATCTCCCAAACAAAGGGTTGTAAAGCCTGATACTCCTACACTGCAACATCATATGATAGGTCAGGTCCCCACTCAATGAAATCTACCTAACGATAGGCATAATGTGTAATACCTTGAAGCATGCCCTATACAATGACATATTATCTAAGCACCCTCAACAAAAATCTCTCAATGACGTAATGGGTCCTACCAATTAGAAACATGGACTAACATTGGTATAAAAAATCTATATTATTGTCTGGCTAGCGCTCACAACCAAGATAGGGCCACCATGTAATTGCCTCAATATCATCAAGGAATCTCCTCCAATTCTCCAGTTTTCCTAGTCTAAGTTGAGCAAGTGGACTTGCATATGGATGGATGTATGGCCTCATCGCGGGTTGTTGTCTAACTATAACTAGACGAGTAACAACTATATGCTCCCACACCCACACCTAAAGTAATGTAACTCCTGAAGAAAAAATAGCCCCTCCAAGGTAGACCAGCTGATGAAAATCATGGTATAGGTGGGCAAGCATGCACATACCCCAAGCATATCCGGTACCATGGATGATCATACTCTCCAAAATATGACCCCACCCAACTGAAAGTCCCTTTAACCTACAATCAGGACAAAGGAACCCTCAAATGAAACCAACAAGTACTGATGGAAAGGTAGCATAGGCATCAACCATCTCTCACCATGGAATCTCATATCCACAAATATGGTCATCCTGAAACACTTGGTGCAGTGCATCAGTCCCACCCTGCTCAAAAGAATCATAAACTACAAGTTCCCCAACAACAGGTATCTGAAAAATCCACCATACATCCTTGAGAGTCACTATCATCTCACTAGTAGGAAGTTGGAAGGTATTGTGCTCACTATTCCACCTCTCTGGTAAGGTTATCAATAGTCCCTGATTAATCCTATTCTAGGGCATATCTAGAAGAGAAGACAAACTGCATCATATGATAATTGTTGTCTCAATCTGGGCTAGCTGCAATATCAAATCAAATGTCTGAGGAAACCTCTCTCAAATCTGTAAGTTCGTCAAAGACTCCTATCATCACAAAATATTGAAAGTCAATAATCTTTGTCAAATTATCAAACATCAATCAACCTATCAAATCTAATCAGCTCTGGTGAGATTTTGATCAAATCTCATGAGAAAACTCTCACTGAACCTCACCTATAATGAGGTCAATCATCAAACTATCATTGAACCTCACCTATCATGACGTCAATCATCGATCCCTATTTGCACCTCACCTATCATGAAGTTAATTAATCAAATCAACCTCTCTTATCATTTGGTTTATCAATCAAACTATAATTATTCCTCACTTATCATGAGGTTAATTATCATCAATCAGTCATCAAACCTCGCCTATCATGAGGTTGATCATCATCTAACCTATCAGAATCATCAATCAACATCAACTTAAAAGCTAACGTGATTTAAAATCATCAAAGTCAAGGAGATAGATGATAAATTTCATATTATAACTTCAATGCACTTCAATGCACCAGATAAGTCAATGCACCCTTCAAACCCATCAATGCACCAATATAGGCAGTCATTGCGCTAAAATAACATATGCACCATTTTAGGACCTTTATGCGCTATTTCAGGTGGTCAATGTGCTGAACTAGTCAACGTGCCATTTCAGGGGGTCAATGTGCTAAACTAGGTGGTCAACACACTAAGTTGGTCTATGTGCTAATCTAGCCTATGTATGCATTAATTTTTCTAGGTGTTAATTCATTTGATGCATGCACTAGAACAATTGACCTATGCACTATTTCTATGGATGCACTACTATAGAGTGTCAATGTGCTACATCAGTGTGTGCATGCGCTAAAAGAAGAAAACCAAATTCAAAATGGAAAAAATGTGTGAAAATCAAAAAGCACAAACTATGAGAAGGTTCCTAGGGTACATACTGGAGGTCCATACGCAGCTGGGCGGTTGTGTTTTCATGCATGCTCAAATCGGTGAGTGTGGTATGGGATGGAAATTTTGCTCAAATTACTAAAAATCACTCTCTCTCAAATTTCAAAATCACAAAGTGCACAAATGATTCTAAATCCACCTTTTTATCTTTTTAATAGAGTGATTAAGAGGTGTTTTGGTGGGATTTATTTAATTTATTTTCCAAGAGGCTTAATATAGTATTTCATCATAGGGGCATTTTTGACATTATTTGTCAGGAGATAAATCGTTTCATCATCAAATTATCATCGAATCATCGCAAAAATTATAAAAAATTGAAAAATTAAAAAAAAATCCAAAAAATCAAATTTTCATTGATTTATCTTCTGAGAGGGAATATATCCATCATCACCTGAAAATCAACATCTGGGGAATATAAAAAAAATTCGTTAGTACTGCTAGCAACAACAAAATTTTCTTTGAAACAATGTGTAAACACATCACTTCAAAGAGGTTAAAAATCTATACACCTAAAAATGGTCTAGATAAATTTGATTAATTAATTACATTTATTTGATTAATTAACCTTTAATTAATCTACTATTAAATAAATAAAATTATTTATTTATATAGTTCATTTCTTTAATTCTTCTATTCTATTTACATTCTTCTAATTATTGTCTTTTAATTAAATAATCAACTTCAATAGTCTATATTATTTAATTATTTTATTCCCTCTTAATTAAATAAACTAAATCATATAGTCTTATTTAATTATCATTATCCCTCTTTGATTAAACAATTTCAAATTTTTTTTTTATTTAATAATTATTATTTTCTTCCAAATATTCCAATTTCCTCTAAATTGAATATTTCTAATTTCCAGCTAAAATTGAATAAACCCAAATATTCAAATTAAAGCATATTTCTATAACTATTTCCTATTTTCACTCATCATATCCACTAACAAAATTAGATATTTTATATCTAATTAATTCAACTCAACCTTCACAAATAAATTTGGAGACAAATTACACATAAATTGGAAATCAATTTGGTTGTCTTCTTCCATTGATTCCTCCTATCCTCTAGCTGAATGTTTTTGTGGGGAGGAACAATATCCATAATCTTCTTAGGCTTCTTCATCCTTCACCATTCAATCTTTCAAATCAAATCAAGAACTTTACTTTGTTGCCACATCACAAATGTCCTGCTGAGAATCTATAAATACAACTTCTTTCCACAGGGAATGGATCCCAACTTTGTACAATCTTACTCTAAAAAAATAGCATTTGAGCAATAGCAAAAGAAAATCTTTCTTAAAATAGCAATCATAATCATGGCTTTTCATTTAGCTACATCTTAGTTTATGGTGGTGTTTTTTTATCATTTTCATGTCAATCTCAGCTACAGTATCATCGCCAAATCATTTAGCAATCATTACATAGGATTGGATTCCTGTATTTTACAATATCTCATTCTCTAGATTTTCATTTTAATAGTCAAAGTGCTTACACAATCTGAGAGCCATAGTGATTTAATAAATCTTTGGAGTTAGAGAGAAATGGGATAGCTTTGAGAGATTTCTTGTTTTAATTAAATTAATTGTTATTTGAATCTCTTAATATAATGTCTTATTGATTGTGTTTGTTATTCATCTACACATATTTTACTCACACATGTCTAATGTCTCCAAGAGAGCACTAATCAAAGAATAGCATATTCACAACTTAAGGGATGTAGTGTGTCACATCAGGCCACCAATAGGAATGTAAAATGCTAAGATAGATCACACCTATGAAAGACATCACACCCAATTTCATCCACAAAGTGACAAATGCATTGTATGAAGTGACAAGGCTGCACTAAGAACCAAGAAAAATTAATAATGAATAATTCCAATGTATGCCCCCCACTTTAAAGGAATTGCTACACATCATTCTATGAGAAATTACTTTAAAGTAGCAAAGGGAAGAATGCAAAGAAAAGAAACAAGACATGAGAGCCAACTTGGAAAGCCCTTATTCTAGGTCATATGTTTTTGAGGTAGGTTGTGTCATGTAAACAAAAGAAAATAGAGTTTCCCCCCAAAAAGGAACACACCAAACACATAAGGGATCTATGGTTTTGGGGTCAGTATGTTTGTTGCTACAATGTTTTTATGAAAGAGCTTGGAATTGTCATCATTCCCCAAAGCACATAGAATTAGAAGGATGACACAAAGAGAGTGAAAACAAAAGGGAAAAAAAAAGTCTATTTTGGGTCAACATGGAATGGACATTCCAGTCTCAATGCTTTGCATCATCCCCAAAAGGAGAAATACAAGCGAAAAGAAAAGGAAAAGGAAAAAGAAAAGAAAAAACTTTTTGGTCAACATGAAGGAGACATTTCAGTCTCAATGCCTTGTGTCATCCCCAAAAGAAAAACACAAGACAAAGGAAAAGGGAAAAGGGACCTTTTGGGTCAACATGGAAGAGACATAGGGCATTTCTACTCTTTGCGTCATCCCCAAAAGGAAAAACACAAAACAAAAAGCGAAAAAGGAAATGCACAATATATAGAAGAATAGAGGTATGAATAGAAGAAGTGTACAAAGAGTTAGAACATCAAACACACTATACAAGGGAGCACAATGTGTGCATAAATGAAAAATGGAAAGAGGCGAGTAATGAAAATGTAAGTCAACCATTAACTAAGTTATTGGTTTCTCAATCTTAAAAAATATAAGTAGAAAATGAACAACATAGTTGAGAGACAAAGACAAGTGCACTACAAGGACTAGGCTAACAACTTCTTGATGCCCACAAAGTGTAAAGCAAGAATGAGCTGAGGTGGGTGACATGAAAAGATCATGCAATAGTGAGAATAGAAAATTATACAACTATGGAATGATAAAAAGAGTTTTCTTTTAAGGAATAATGTAAAAGTAGTTAGTATCAGTGAAGTATTACTTGTTCAATATGTCATTCAATGTTCAACATTCTTTAGTTTGATGTCCTAGAACATGATGATATTTACAAAATGGTATGTTAGAATCTTTAGGATGAATGACCAACCTATTCATAGGTGGCAAAAGTATAAGACCTTTGTTTAAAAGAAGTTAAAGTCTCCTTTCACACTCAGGTGGAGGATGAGTAGGAAACTTGAGATTTTTTAGTTTATAAGGCCATTTTCATTTGCTAGATTCTCCTTTAGAAGGAGGAAAAGGACCCATGGGGATCCTAGAATCCTTGTCATTAGAATCATGTAAAGGTTGTTCACATGGAAGGAGAATGTTCAAGTCAGGAGGAGAATCAAAGATCATAGTACCATCATCGCGAAGTCTCCAATATTCAAAAGGAGGCTTATCAAGATGAGGAGGATCTTGGTATCCTAAACCTATGGTGTTTTCTTTTGTTGGTTTTTGTTGAAGAAGTTGGTGACTTTCATGTTCATGTGTTGTGTCACAAACTTGTTTTCTTAAGATAGTAAAGCCTTTTCCATATGTTTCTTCAAGGTTAATTGAAGTGTTTGTGACTTTGTGATCATAAAATGGTTGAGGATGTGTTGGTTGAGAGGAACTAGGTCCACTTGGTGGACAGATCTTAGGTCCTTTTGTTTTAGGATGTAGGTATCCAAAGTGATCGGGAGGTGCAACAGTAGGAAGATTTGGTGGTTTCATTAATTAGTAAAAGGTTGCATTGGCTTCATGATTACCAAGGAATTCATTTAAGAACTTGTTCATGCTAGCATCATCTTCTCCAATGATCTCAACATTACGAGGAGGACAATCATGAGGAGTTGAAGGAGCATGTGGAAGCTCAAGGTCATTAGGATCACAACCAAAGGCACAATTGGACATGTCTACCAAGGATTTCAATGAAGTCCAAAACTTATGAAAAGAAAATTCCATGATGATAATGAATGAAAATAAACTAAAATGCAAGAAATAGAAGCTGAAAAAGAATCTAGAAAGTAAAACAGAAAGAAATTACAGAAAATAGAAGTGCAGGATGAAATGTGTAGGTGGATTGATTCGCCTAGGGTGGCAAATGAGTCCAACTGTGATAATTTTTTGTGTTTTTCAGAAAAATTTAAAGTGAATTTAATGATTTTCAAATGCGAATAAAGGATGCAGATGCAAATTTTCAGTTTTTAAATGATATGTTATGCAAAAATGAAATCTAAATGAGTCTTTCACTAATGCAAGTTTATAAACCCTAGGATGCAAAAACAAAACAATACCCTATTTGAATGTTGATGCAAATGAAGTATAGGATGAAATATACAATTGAAATCATAACTGTAAAGTGCTAAATATGAAGGCTCACCAAAATGAACCATATATTTTTGGGTAAGACTTATAGGCTACTCTTGCACTCTTAGGATGTTTCACTTAAAAGAAGAGAGATAAACCACACTCAAAAGTCTAGATAGGTTCACTCAAATTATGCAATGTATGATTTAAATAAGACTAGATGAGATGATTTAAATGCAATTGGATGATCTATTTGACTGATTATGAATGCAAAACCTAAGAACTAGGCAATGTTGGAAAACACAATGTGATATGCAAACATGAACTAAGTATGAACAAATGCAAAATAGAGAAGAAGAAGGATGAATCAGAGTGCACCTAGAGGTCTAATGAAGATTTTGGAATATTCTAAATGCTAACAGAGATCACTGAAAATCACTAGTGTGACTCATTCACCACTAATGGTGAATTGGTCCTTCTTCTGATGAAAACTGTTAGAAATAGGTTTCTGAGTGTCGGGATCCAAAATCTGACAATGGATTTCTAGCCTTAAGGTGGGACTCATTCAACACTGATGGAAAATTAGTCTTCTCCCAAAATTCTAAGAAATTAGGGATTAATTCTATAGCACCAGATCTGAGGTTGTCTACTTGTTGGGTTGTCGAGGTCAAATCTATAGAAAATAAACAAAATATCTTCTCCAAGCTTGAAATAGGATGTAGTTGACTTGAAACACTTTGTTGAATTCTTGTCCACTTTTCAACACCTAAATTCTTGTCAAATTTGCATACAAAAGTCTGCAAAAACACATGCAAAAGGGAAAAAATAGTTAAGAGATAGGTTATAGGGATTTGGCTTGGTCAAATCCCACTTTGGTAATCAAACCCTTAATGGATAAATTAAATAAAATAAAAAAGGAAAGATGAATAAACATGCAAATTTCCTAAACCCACCAACCTTGTTGAAGTAAATCTGAAGATATAACAATGGCTGCTCTTGAATGCTTGATTGATGCTTGATTATAGGATTCAAAGTGCTCAAATTCTTTAATGAATGCAAAGATTTCTTGAATGAGTTAGGAGATGTAAAATGAAGTGAAAAAAACATATTTATATACAATTGTGCCTTAGTAGCCCAATGATAACTCATCACAGGTCGACATAAGGTGTTTTTAAATAAAAACCTGAAAGAAAATTTAAAATATTTTGAATTTTATGCCAAGAGGGACTCATTCACCAGCCATGGTGAATGGGTTGCACCTTGGAATTGAAAGTGAGTTTTGGGAATTATCTTGCATTTATTTTTGTTTGTCGGGTTTACATTCAAAAACACACTTAATTAAGGGGTATGTGCAAGATCATGATGGGCCAAAAAGTGGCGATATGATGGGTATGTGTAGGGTATGTGGATGATGACTTTTTTTTGCCCAAAATTGATGAAATAAAAATGGTTTTTAAAGGAGATTCTCATCTTTCCACCATTATGAATTATTCTTTACTTTGAATTTAATAAATAATTATTATTCATTTTCTATTTGAATTACAACTAAAGTCCTGATTGATAGGATGATTGAAAAGCATCTATAGCTTTCAAACGATATCACATTTTTTGAATCTGAAACATGTGTCACTTTCTATACTTTTCATACTATAGGATTAAAAAAAATTGAATTTCATGAAGTTTTGACCGAGTTAAGGTGGTCAGACATTCGAGTTTTTATATATTTTAAAAGTTGTAATAAAAAACTCATAACTAATTATCTACTTGGAAAATAATTACAAAAAAATATGCATCACATTAGGACATGCATCCTCTACTTATATCTAAAATCTTATAAAAACATGTTATGATTTTATTATGGTTAGGGTGGTCAAACAGACACCTACTTATTTTTTCCCTGAAATTTAAGTACTACTACATTGTTTTCACCAAATAGATTTAAAAAAAAAAAATGATTTTTCTAAAAAAATTGCCACGTAAGGGCCTATTTTTTCCATGATGATCCTTCACATACCCTAAGCTTTATAAGGCCATAAAGGGGTCAAATAGATAATAATAAAGGTGTAAAAAGTGAAATTATGCCTAGAAAAGTGTGAAATCTTATTACAAGACTTTACAACAGTTCAAAATAGGACTTGATAAGTGATGGAAAGGTGATTTTTAGATGAATTGTAATGAATAGAGTCTAGAAAAGTGTAGAAATGTTTTACAACACTTCACAACACCTTCACAAGATGCCATAATTTGAAATTTAAGGACCTAATGTAAATTTTCAAGCCACACTACAACATTAAATCAAAATGGACCAAGCATCTTGAAAAAGGACCTAAATGGCCATGAAAATGACAAGGGGCCATTTTTATATGGAACACTAGTAACCTACTATATCATTCTAGAAAGTTTTAGGAATTTCTATTTAAGTATCTATCTCAAATCATCCATTTAGTGTAGTCATTTTAAAATTATTCCAAAAATCATTTTAGTAGTGAAAATCTTTGGATATGTAGGAAATTTGTTTACTTTTTTTAAGTATTGCATAAATTGAAAAAAATTCTTTTTATCATGTTAGGATGTTTCCTTTTAAGAGATATAGTTTTGATATGGTTAAGAATGGATTGCATAAATATAATATCCCCTCTTATGATTTCAATTTAGAGTACAAAAATGAGGTCATTAAGAAACATGTTAGCCATTGTTGCACTATCTTTCTTAGATATGAGAACATCTCAAAGCAAGAGAATTGAACCATTGACACAATCCTTAATATCACCTTGCCTATCCCTCACTCAAATCGTACTATGTCTCCCATTTTTGAGGATGATATGATACAAGAGGATACGAGCATATATAATCATTAAAACCATAATTGTTCTTCTCTCGATACCTCTCTTATTAGTGAGAAAGGTATCTTTGTGAAAGAAGATATAATCATTAAGAATCATGAAATTCTTGCTTGTCCCTCTCCTCCCCCTCAAGAAGACATTTTGAGACAAGAAGATGAGATCATTGAAACATTCCTTAACATTATTTTACCTAATCTCTATTCATCTCCCAACACCTCCCCTACTTGTGTGAATGCTTTATTAAAAGATGATACAATTGTGAACGATCATGAAAAACACATTTGTGAGGAGGATATGTTGGTGTTAAGTGACCCAATGATTGAGAGCTATGACAATCCTACCTCTCCTACTTGGGAAGATATTATAGGACATAAGGATGTAATTGTAGTTAACCATGATAATCACATTTTTTTCTTCAACTAATATATTTCCTAGATGTGAAGAAGATAGTTTGGTGTTAGAAGATACGCTTATTGAGAATCATGGAAAGCTTGTTTCTCCATTTCCTAATGTTCCTACCATTTGGATATATCTATTTAGATGAAAGGATCCAATCATTGGTAAGCATGACAATGATAGTTGTTTTTCTCTTAATGCTTCCCCTATTGGTGATGAGATTAATTTACAAAATATAACCATGGAATGTGATGAACATCTTATTTTCTCCTCTCCTAAAAGCTCTCCTACTAAGGTAGATATCATGGTGCAAGAAAATGAGAACATTGACAATAGTAATATGGCATCCTTAGATGAAGATGATGAAGTGACATTAGAATCCCCTTCACTAAGAGATCATGAAAAATAAGGAAAATACTTTTGAGGTTATGCACATTAGATATCCCTTGAAGTGGTATCCTGAGCCACTTCTTTCCATCTATCCACCCTCATAACAACCACAAGTTCAAAATAAACCCATGCTTATCTTAGAACCAACTAAAATGAAACTTGATAATGATAATATTTTGTAGCAGTTGAATTAAAATACCATTTCCCATACATATAACACTAGAAGCAATTTGTAACATGAATAAAAACAACTCCAACATCCCTCCCATAGCCTCAACCTATCTTTCCTAGTGCCCCTTGTTTTATTTTACACAATGGAAAGAAGTGTGATATTGTTGAACAACTTAATAACACTCCTGCTAAGATATCATTATGGGATCTCATTGAAGCCTCCCCTCGTTATCATAACATGATTTAAAGTGCCTTACAAAAAGTTCCTACACCCCCTAATGTGTAATCATTTGATGTGGCAACCCAAATTCAAGCTATAACTCCAATCAACTTAGACATTACTTTCCATCAAGATGAGTTACCTTTGCTAGAACTGCAAAACAAAATGAAGCTTTCATGATAACAACTATTTTCAATAGGACAGGGATAAAAAAAACCCTTGTTGACAATGGCCCAACCCTTAATGTGTGTAGTGTAACCATTTTAGATAAGCTTGGAATGGATAAATCAATAATTGAACTTGATTACTTATCAATTTAATGATTTGAGAATGTAGGAAAGCAACCACTTGGTGTGACCACTTTTCCTATTATAGTTGGAAAGGCCACATTACAAACCTTGATCCATGTTATGCCTCATGATATTTCATATAATCTTATTTTAGGAAGAACATGGATTCATGTGATGAATAGGGTGCCTTCTACCCTTTATCATAAAATGAAGTATGTCTACAACAACAAAGTGTATACAATCGAAGATTCCCCTAAGAAAAAAGGTTGTTTAAACATTGAGAAAAACAAGGAAAACCCTTTGAAAAAATTGACACCAACTATACAATTGGAACCCATGTAAGAGAAATACAAAGAAAAGAATATTGAAGAAGTCACAAAGTTATTAGAAGATGATTGGGGTTCCTTAGAATTCACACCTACATTCATGGGCTAATACAAGAGCATAACCAAATAGTCTAAAAAGTAAAAATAACCAATGATAATGTCAACACAAAATTCAGATGAACCTTCAAAAGCATCCACCTCAACCACTTTAGAAGGAGAATAAAATTACACAACAAAATTTGATGAAGTTGATTATGAGAAACCACTAAATCCAAAAGAAATGAAAAAAATTTATGGAAGAGGTTATGAACTTATGAAACAACTTGGTTATAGTGGAAAAGGATGTGGTTTTGGAGAACAAGGTATCTGTGTCCCTATAAAGCCTAACATAGAAGGAACAACTAATGGTCTTGGTTCTTACCCTTAAAAAGAAACAAAAGCATTAAAAATACCTTCAGCTAATATCAACACTCTTACAAAACATTCCTCCAAGATAACTCTAACTTTGGTACATCCTAAGCTAATAGATACCACATGTGGCAATATCTTATTAGATATATATCAAGTTGATACATTGTTTAAGTTCATTATAATCAATAAAATTAGTTGTTTCTCCTTGCGATGTAATAGTTGTAGGATCATAACACACTCACTATTGCATGTTTAACATTCATTGAAATTATTTTCCTTTTGCAAGGAGCAACATATCATCACCCATCTCAGCTCATCTTTTTCTTGCACTAAGTGGGGGCAAGAGGTTAGGTATCCTTGTCCTCATATGTCACTTGCCATTTTCTCTTTTGGCTAGTTGACCACCTTCCATGTATATATAGGAGCAAGCTCAAGATGTGGATGACATGCCTTAATTTTTCTTGCATGTGATGGGTGATCCCACAAAGTTGGTTTACAATTTCTGAGAGATTTTGATTTTTTCTGAAATCACATTTTTAAAAAATATAATGACTTAAGCCTTAAAAAGTTTCATTTAAATCATTCCAATTAAGGATGGTTTAATCAAAATACCTAAGATCAAACCCCTTTGGATAGAACCCCGCTAGTTTTAAACCATACCTATAATGGTGTCTCCATTACACCTGTCAAAATGTTAATAAAAAGCCACTTTTGATTTACCTTTTAGGGGATTAAATGAATTCATTTAAAATTTATATTTTGTAAGTATGTAGTCCTTATTATAAGTTTACCAAAAAATATAATTTTAAATAAATTTAATTTAATTATTATATTTATTTTTTATTTCTTATGAATATAGGTTTTTCACCAAAAAACAAGCTCTTTGTTTTGAACATGTGAAAAATAGAAGATTATAAAAGAAAAAAATTTAAAAATTTGAGTGCACCAGATATTGAAGTCCTTGATCCAACAAAAAAAAATGAATTTCGATAAATACAAAAAAAATTATGTCTTATACAGTCTAGCTATTTTTGAATTGTAATTGGTTTGACTTTGAAACTTGATTAAGGAAAAAATATTGAATAAAGCACTATGAATCTAATTGGAAGAACTAGATCTATCATAGTTAAAAATCTAAATTCAAAAAAATTAGAATTTTATCCTTCATGGAAAAAATGTTTTGTGTTATATGGTGAGTGTCACTCCTTAAAAATGGTGTTTACTAAAAAAATATAGTTTTTGAAGAAGATGGAAAAATAAGTGCAATATAATTCCAAATTTTAAAAAATTTATATATTTAAAATCAACAAAAAAATTGTCACAAATCACTAGTTTACATCATCTTCAAATTCCTCATGGTTTAGCTACTACAAGTGCCCGAAAGTGAAGATTTAGTTAGAAAAAATGAATTCAGTGTCCAGTTTGGCCAAAAATTGTAAACCAGTATTGTGGGATCACCTTGATATAATTTTCTTTCTATGTTTAGCATTACACTTCGAGGCAACCCTTTATTCAAGATGTACTTTCATTTGGTATAGGGCTTTCCGAATAAGATCTCATGTCTTCTTCTACTTTAAAGAAATTGCTCACAATATGGTGTTTAGCAATTTATTTAAAGTGGGGGCATATATCAACATTATTCTTTTGTTTCATTGTGTGGTCTTTTGATTTCATTTGATGCATCTCTCTTTGTGGTGAAATTGGGTGTTATGTCCTTCAAGAGCATGATCTCTCTCAACATATTATATTCCTCTTAGTGTAAATGTCAAGCAAAGTTCATTCCCTAAGTTGTGAATCTTTGATGTTCCAAAGGATTGAGACCATACATGAACTAAGAAAAACCCATTTTGAAAGTACCTTACCCTAGTTTGCATTTACAATAACCATTATATGGCCACCTTGCATAACACACTTTGCTTGCCTGTGGAGCCATCTTGTTTGTTCATGGGTGTTAGAATACAAAGTTTTTCTTGCCTCATGAATCTTGTTGTTCATGTTGTGTGGTTCCTTATCAAAGTTATCAAGAGGTATATCTTTGGTATGGTTAGTACATATGGGAGCCGGCCATGTAGACATGACTTTCCCATAGCCACTTGCTTGTTTGTGTGGGAACATACGAACTGTGTGTTTTTGTCTCACCTCTGTAGGGGCTCACCTAACTTGGATACTAGATTTCACTAGCTTGTGTGAACATGAATTTTGTTTGCATAGTGGACATCGTGTTCCAGTTGTAAATTTTTTTGGAAAAATATCTTAGACCTATTCCACATCATTTTGAACAGACTGTTGAGGCTTGATCCACCCCTTTTCTTTTTCTTTTCCTCTTTATGTCTTTGACAATGTATGGTTGTATATTATTCTTGCTCCATACAACATTCATATGTGTGCTCCATTGTGCCTATGTTGGTGTACCATAGGATCTTGATCCTAGGGGCTTGCACAACCCTCTTGATCATTATCATCATATCTCACTACCATTGGTACACTTGGACCCCTCTTGATGTGAATTTGTCTACTTTAGTGTGAGTTTGATGAGCAAGGTCATCCTCTCACTAAATTGAGGGCTAAATGTAGTGTAGAAAAATGTATCCATTTACATTTTCACACTTTTTGGGTCATCCCTATTAAAATTTGGCTCATTTATGCCTTAATTGGTCCTCTTACATGCACAATCCTAGTTAAATGCATTTTTCTGAGGATAATCCTGACATGTTTAATAAATGGAAAATCATAATTTAATGTTTTTGGCTATGTGTTCAAGATTTAGGGATTTGGGACTCAAATGTCCATCTAGGCATATCGGTCCTCCCTAGGTCTCGAGCCTTGATTTCAAATGCCACACTGCACATAACACTTGTTGAAGTATGTGTCCTAGGTTTAAGCCCTTTAGACTCATATGACCAACCTAGTGTATGAGTCCTAATTTAACTTAGGACCTATTTTAATTCAAATTCTTAGCATAATTTTATTATCCTTAGATTCATTTTTTGAATGTTGGCTTGTAGTTTTGTAATTTTAGAAAATTAAGCATAAAAAAGTATAAATACAAGGCCATTTCATTAAGTTTCTCCTAGAAAGCAATCTTAGAGCCTTCAAGTAAACATGCAAGAGTTTACAAGAGCACTCAAGAGAAAATCATCAAGCATTTGGAGCTAGATTCAAGATTCAAGCATCATGTCAAAGTCTTCATGCATCATATGTATTTGTGAGCTAACATTTGTGATGTAGGTTCCATGATTCAATCAAGCATTCAATCAAGAATTCAAGAATTCAAATCAAAAGATCAAGATCCACATCCATTGAAGTCATTTCACACAAGTTTACAACCTTCATTTCAAGGTTTTGATTATTTGCAACATTGCATTTGTTCATTCATCATTCCTTCATGCTTTTTTATTTCAATTCAAGGTTTAATTACTAAAATGGGATTTGACCAAGGCAAACCCCCATTACCTAACAAAACACCATTTTTTCTCTCTTGATGTGTGTTTGCAAATCCAAGTGAATTGGAGTTTGAAAATAATTTGAAGAAAAAGCTGCAAAACATTTCAAAGTTGTCAAGAACTTGTCATCTTCACAAAAACTCACCTATAGGCCGAAATTCAAACTTTCAAGACCTGAAGATTGGACAAGAAGGAAGCTACAAAAGATCACTAGATGTTAAAAAAATATTAGTCAAACCCTAATGACAAGACTCATATGCCCAACCTGGTGTATTAGTCCTAGTATACACATTTTTGCTATCTTTCTATAGATCTTGACAAGTCACCAAAAGATTTTAGATTCTACCTAGAAACCCTATAGCAAGACACATACACCCAACCTGGTGTATTATTCCTAGTATACCCCTTTTTCCATCTTCTTACAGATCTTGATTAGTCACTAGAAGATTCTAGATTCTTCCCAGAAACCTTGTAGCAGGACTCACATGCCCAACCTGGCATAGTAGTCCCAGTATACTTTAAACAACATATTTTTAGAGTTCCATACCTTATTTTGATTCCATCATTCTAATAAGTACTTTTATGTTATCATTCAATTTACCAGTTGATTTTATGATTTCAAATTCCTAGGCTTCATAGTGAGTTTGTATTTCTACTTTTGAAGCTTCATTTAATGGTGAGCCCTTGTCTAATCACACTATGAAACCACTAGCCATTTCTCAATCAAGTCACTTGGTTGAGGGATCTAACTTCCTAATGAGCTAAAGTGTGAAATAAGTACAATTCCATCTCCCAAAAGGTAGAGCCCCTATTTCCATTTTTTTCAACATCAAGCATGCATGGGCTTGCATAGACATGATTACACTAACAACATAATGTACATTGATAAAACCTAGAAAAATTAACAACTTTTATGATTTTTACTATTGTAATTTTTGTACCTACCATTTTTTATAGTCAACAAACTAAATAGTCATAGGGATCATATGATGTTGTATGACTATACAACTATACATTTATGCAAATTCACATTCATATGAAAATAAATACTTGTATTCATGTTTTTCCCCAAAAAACTCCCTAATTTTCTCTACTCCAATTCAAATGTTTGGATAAACATTTTGAGGGTTTTTGGATGTTCTAGATGCAACAATGATGCCCATTTTTCTCTATGATTCTTTGATTTTTTCCTCAAGGATAAACATCTCAAAGGAGGATAAGAAATCATAGATCTAGTGCTTTGATACCATATTAAAAAAAAAAATCTTGAACTCTACAACTCCCAAAAATACCAACAACTGAAACATCTATCATAAAGAGAGAGAAAAATGATTTTTTTATGCAACCTTGGGAATTTTATTGATCCAAAATACATCTAAATTAATTATAATTTATAATAATGAATCCTTATAATAAAGAAAAATTATAAAAACCCCTATCAATGAGGATGCAATAAAATAATGAAATGTATCCTTATCTTATGTTATGCGATGAAGAAGGAACATGATGAAGTTTAGCTTAAGTATGATAAAGTAAAATGGGGACTATCATAATTAATTAGGTAATTTTCCTATTTTACTCTAACATAAACCTACCTTCAATCAAACTATAAAGGTTAGATGAGTAGTACCTGAAATGTTTAAAGGAGGCTAGATTAAACCTAATTATGTGGCACTCTTCTAGTAGTTGTTTCCCACAAATCCAAATGTTAAAATTTTATAAGCTAAAACAATAAATTTCACATCGTGTGCATGTGGATTAAACCACTTAGAGACAAATTTTGTGTGTATTGCATTCATATTTTTCTTTCAAATTTATGATAGATTATTATTTTGTAGTATTAATTCTCATTTATTTTATGAGAATAATATAGGTCCATTACAAAGTAAAGGTATAACTCAAGAAACCAGGAAAATAACAAAGGCATAAAGTTGTAATGCACTCCACATTGATGCCCTTGTTTTATTGGACAAATTAATTTCAATAAATAGTCAAAGAAAAATGTATTATAGTAAAATTTTGTTTTAAATTTCTATTAGTAATAATTTTAAAAAAGAAATATGTTGAATAAAATGGAGTTCTAAATTTATATTAGTACCAATTTAAAATATTTAACAATAATATACCAAAAAATTCTACATAATAGATAATTATTTAATGATATGATTCTAAGAAATTTTAGAAAGTTTTCATTGGTAGTAAAATTTATGCATTATTGCAAAATGTGACTCATTACCAAATATTTGAAAAATAATTAAAATTTTGATTTAAACTAACCAAAAGTAATAAAATCTTTTTTCAAATTTAGAAATATTATAATTTTTGTTTGTAAAACAAAAGTGGCAAGCCACTATAATTATATTAATAATAAATATTAATTTTACAAAACCCTGGTTTAGGTGAGCATATTGGCGGGAAAGAACCAGGAAGAAAACCTCTAGTTATAGCTTGAGTAATAGACTGACTCTTTACAAGATCGACTAGATTACATAGACCTCCTAATTTCTGTTACAACATACAAAATTCGCTTGGACAACACCCATTACATTGCAACCCAATTACAAATATGAATCCCCATTACATAAGAAAAACCACTATTACTGAACCAATTGCATTAAGAAACCCAAAACCCTTTACACTTTAGAGATACCAAAAATAACTAGTTTACATCATCTTTAAATTATTAATAATTTAATTAATATAGTTTTGATAGAATGCATTGAAAATTTTCTAATGTTAATTTTTGTCTTAATAATCTTGAAAAGTGGGACACACTATTATGCTTTCAACTAGATTTTTTTTTTGAAAATGTAAGATTGATTAATCTCCTAGATGCTTTTACATTAGGTTCAATGATTCCTTGTTCTTTCTTCATGTTTTTGATAGGACCATTCACACATAGATCAGTAGTAGCAACACTCAAAAAGTGAACATAGAAGAATAAAATCATATTCAACTCTACTTCCATTTAAGTAGAAATAAAATTGATGTAATATAAAAATTAAAATAATATATTTTTTATTTTGAAAATGAACTCAAGGTGATATGAATAATTTCGCCCCAATGAAAACATTTGAATAATGAAAACAAGAAATATTTTGTATTGTATGAAAGGTTGTAAAGAAGTTTGAAAGGTAGTGCATCCCTATAAATCTATACAAATGTAAGCTCAAAACGAGAAAATGATGCCTACGGTTATTAAAAAGTTTGAAAAAATACATCCCCTTAATATATTGAATCATGTATGCAAAATAAAGATATGCTATATATAGGTTTTAGAATGATTTGGAACCAATATGGCTCCCAATATACACAAATATGAAATAATGTAAAGGTTGAGATAATATAAAGGGTCTAATATTCACCTACTAATATTGAGTGCATATATCATGATGGATTCAATTTGAGGAGAGTAGAATGTTTAATGGCCACATATCATGATGGATTCAATTTGAGGAGAGTAGAATGTTCAATGGCCACATGTTACAATGTGATTTTCATAGTACAAAAAATAAAATTATAATAGTGTGGTAGCTTATATAATGGGTCCAATGGAAAAGTGAGTGAGAAATATGTATGATGGACCAATGTCAAATGTAAGAATATAAATGTAATAAGATTGACATTTAAAATATCAATGAATATGAAAATACAAACATGGTGGTATAATATAATAACTTGAAAGCATCGCAAGAGAAGTGTCGCATAAATATATCGCCATACCATACAATTTATTGTATAATCATGCAAAACTACTAGTACATAATTCCCCCAATGTGTGGAAGCCAAGAAACATGATAACCAAACTTTAAAGGTGTATGTGGGAAAAAATCTTGATAAAGAAGAAACTCAAGTAATCATTATGAAAGAACGCACTAATAGTTTGTGATAATGTACCTATTAACTGCAATTGATATTTCCTAGGCATGTTTCAATAGACAGAAAGTAATACCTAAAAATAGAATAATAATGATTAGATTTATCTATACATATAATGAACAATATAGCATAATTTAGTTTGTTGGATTTCAATTTCTATATCCTCTTTTCTTTATATGGATAGCAAGAACTTGGATTAATCAAGTATCTTGTTATTACAATAACCATTTTATTGAATATGAGAAGTATCATATCAAGAATGTATCTTTTTTTCATTTGAAGTCTTACAATTTTTAATCACTTTAATAGTTCATAGGCACTTCAAAATTCTCTTATAAAATTATGTAACGTCCTTCACAAAATAGTTTAATTTTGTAAATTCCTCCCTATATCATATGTATAGCAACAAAATGGAAAATTGTCTCATTGACCACACGTCTAAAACATTAGTTGCAATTAGTTGCCCAATAGTAATAGAGAAAAGAGTATATTTATCAACCACCTTTCTATTCTAAAATTAATTCTCACTTATTCTCAAAATTGATCATATATAAAATGATCTAGATTTATATTTAAACAAATAAATTTATAATTACAAACATATGAATTTTACATATAACTAAAATATATTTTATTTCTACCAACTAATAAAATCTTACTTAAAAGGAACATGTAATGAACCGATATTTTTTTTTTACTCTTTACTTAAAATTAAAACATTCATTAGTCCTTATACTAATTAAGACTTTACATTGGATAGAAGCTATTTCATTCTACATAATAATATTCAATGTGCCATTAAAAATACTGAATTTTCCACTGAGTGTATTTTCAAAAATATGACATAAGATAATCTACTTAAGATGAAAATGTTCATTGTAAATTGTATTCCATTTTCCAAATTTTTGTTTAGTCTAAGAAAACAAAAGTACAATTTTGACTATGACATTTTTCTAATATTAGATTGTATTCACCATAAAAGCTGTCTTGACTAGGTTATATTCGGTGCCCATACACTGCATTGACCACCGAAAAGTAATGGAAAATTGGAGGACAATGGGTAGGTGGATGGTCAATGCACGTTCCATGGTTGCATTCACTTGAAAGCAATTTGTGTTTTCATGGTCGATGTTCCATGCTCTTTAATTTTACTCTAGTCGTCTTATGTTTTCCATCCGACCGCCTAAATAATTGAAAATGTCAAAATTACATTCATGTCACCGATGACTTAGATAGTAGTTGTAAGCAAACCTGACTTATGGGACCCACGTATTTCTTATCAGTCAAAATTTATTTAAAAATTAAGGGCTCTTATAGTACGTTGATATTCTAATGAGGCATAAACACAAAATAAAGCTGTGTTTGGCCCGGAGAGTGGACGTTAACCTCACAATCCGGTAGGGGTTCAAATGGCATAGAGTAAATAAAGCTAGGAAAGGAGAAATATGGTTCTATTGAAATTATAACAAAATTAAATTATTTTTTATTATTCTTTTCAAACGTATTTAACAAAAGATGGTGATTATGATTGTGATTATAAAGGTTAAGTTTATTGTGTATGTAAAATTTATTTGAAGGTGGTTTTGATTGTTAGAAATCATTCTTTATAAAGATACTAATAATGTCAGGTTTTTGTTGTCACATGTCACCAAATTGAGGAAACGCCTTTTTTACTTTTAGGATTAAGTTTCTATTAACATGAGTATTACTGGGATCAACTAATTGTTGGGACATCAATGTTTAAGTCAAAAGCCCCTAGGTCTAACTAATTATGCACGTGACATGTTTTGATAAATGTCCTAATTGATGTTTGACTAGATTTAAAATTCTAAATGTGGATATCTATGGGAGTTTAGGATGTCTATGTTGAACATTTAGAATACTAAGGAGGGGGGGGGAGTGAATAAGTATTCCTTGAAATTCATTAACTTAAAAGTGAATTCAAAACACCTCATTAAACTTGGAAAAATGGAAATAAACAATTGAAGAATGCACCACAAAAAACAACACAAGAACACCAGATTTACGAGGAAAACCCTTGGAAGAGAAAAACCATGGTGAGGATTAGCTCACAATATATCATAACCGGTTACAATACATTATAGGAGGCTCATTGCTAGAAGGACTCACTGCTTGGAGGACTCACTGTCCAGAAAATAGGAGGGTTCACTACCCAAAGAAGATCACTTCTTCTAGAATTACAAAAGCTATAGAAAATAATGGCTCACTAGAAGATTTTGAAATGCTAATAGTGCATCTACAATATGCTAAAGATATAGTTCTACTTAGGCTTAGTAAACTAACTTTACACACTTCATTCTTCACCATTATCACATTTTGCACTTCACACTCTCACTCATCATCATCTACCTCATCGTACCATCAATGAATTGACCTTCTATATATATATATATGTATCTATTACAAAAATAATTATATCATCAATTAGGTTGACCTAATTAGATGAAACATGTCACACCATAACCTATCAACTCAAAACTCCATCATCCATATCTTGCGGAAGAAAATAAAACATGTTCTTCACCAAAATAGGCCATCATGACCTATAATCATTCCTATGAATCCGCTTCATACTCAAATTAATACTACACGACCCCAAAACCATTAGGTCGGCACTAAAAGACAAAATTGTTGAAGCAACAACTGAATGAACCAACTATTTATTCACAACTTGACATGCAAACCACCAAACCACCTAAAACTCAAAGTGCATATATATATGACATCTTCAAACACTTCTTGAAATCCATAAAGTACAATGATTATCCATGATCGAATGCAAAGCATTCCAATATGAACTTCGCACCTATAACTAAGTCTCTGCTTAGCCCAATAATCTATCATCAATATCTGTTTATGTGGAAGGCATACAACACTAAAATATTTGATATAGAATCCTTCAACATGTACCATTATCACCTCAAAACCGTATGACAAGATATTGCAATGTGGATCAATGCAGACCACAAAATTGATCCTCTGTTACATACTATTTTAGTCTAGGACTTAGATAATTTATCTAAAAGAACTTGGTCTTCTTTGGACTATACGCATATTGATGTACTATCACTTCTACAATGGGTTACCATCAATGACAACACCATATATCATCATGCTCATGTTACCAACAATCTCCCCCTTTGTCATTGATGGAAACAAACTTCTCTGTAACTTCATTCCCACTTTGAAATCAAGACAAAAGGGTAAAAAATTTACATTACATCCCTTTACTGATATATCTATGTATGAGAATAACTCAACCTATCTATGTTATCCATCACCACAAAAAAAAATTGTACTACAATGTACCATCTACTAACTCAACCTATTTACATTGATATAAAAAATAAATGACAATATAGATAAAAGAATGTACACCTTAACTATCTTGAGGGTAATATACCATGATATGATGCCTTTAATTTTGTAAGGTGTTCCCCCCAGTCCTTTTTGGTAACCTCCCAATCCTTCTTGGAAAAGGCAAGCATGTAGCTCTAGTTCTCAAACTATGCATGTAGCATAGAAAAAGAAAACCCTTTTTTCACACTTAACTTGGAATAATTAATATTAAAATTAACTTAATTATGCCTTGGTTTAGGGTTGTAATGTGTTTTACACATTCACACAAAGCCTACAACACTTTTAAATAAAATGTACTTAATTATGACTTATTTAGGGTGTTCTAAAATTTTTTATTACACTTTCACACTAATCTAGTGTTTCATTAATTAATTGTGTTTAATTGAGCTTAATTGGCCCCTTTAATTCAAATTTAAGCATTATTAATTACATTTTCCAAAGGGTCTATCATGACACTCATTAATGATATTGGATGATGTATTTAACTTGGTAAATTTGGTGTCTTAGAAAACGGTGCTAGGACTCATTCACCAATGCTCATGAATCAGTCCTCCTCAGATAGGACACCCCTTTCTTGGCATTTTTGAAAAGGGTTTTTGATGTTATTTCATCCCCTCAAATCATGGTCCTATAAAGTTGTTCTAGGACCCATTCATCCTAGGTGGTGAATTGGTCCTCCTCACATAGCACACCACTTTTTAAATTTATTTGTGGCAAGTTCATAATGATTTTTAGTCCTAGATTTGATGTCAGTTTGAATTATTTAAATTTTTGGGTTAATCTCTAAATTTAGTATAAATATGAGGTTAATTCACATAGTTTCATCCTAAGTCTCCTAAGAATTATTATGCAAGCATCCTAAGAGAAATTTTATGAGTTGAAGAGAATCATAGAGCATTTCAAAGGCATTCAAAAGGAAGATTATCAAATTTCTATTACAACAATTCAAGATCATATCATCATGTCAAAGGCATAGTGCATCAAGCATGTTGTTGAGCTAATGTTGTTGATGTAGTATTGAAGGTCTCTTGCAAGCATCGTTTCACATCTTATTTGAAATCAAGATCTACATTATTCATTGCCAATTCATGTTAGTTTTCAAATTTACATTCCAAGAGAACTTCCAAGGTATCATCATATCATCATTTCATGCTTCATGCTTCTATTTGATTAATTCATCATTTGGTTTAATTACCTAAAATTTGTTTGATCGATGAAAACCCCTATTCACTAACAATCAACAATTTTTTCTTCTCTTGAATGTATTTTTGCAGATTTAGAGGTTGAAGATCAAGTGGAGAAGAAATTGGAAGCAAAATTGTCAACGTTGTCAAGTTGCAAAATTGTCATTCATAGTGCAAGAACATGGAAAGAAGGCTACAGAGTTTGTTTTAGACTTTTAGGAGCTGAAGACCAAGGATCTTAGAGTGAATCCATCAAGGAAAAGAACCTAGATCTCAGTTTCAGAAACCCTAATAGGGACCCATTCACCATTAAAGGCGAATGAGTCCTCTATGCCCTAAAAACAATCTTCTTTCAATAAGGTACACATCATTCTAGCCTCTAAAAACTTCCCTCACAGTTGTTATAACAGTTAGGGTCAATTTTTTATAGTTATTTGCATCATATCATACACATAATTTCATGTTTCATAGCACTAATTAGCAGTTCATCATCTTGTTGATTCATTTTGGTGAACCCTATTTCCCATTGAAGCATAATGGTGAACTCGACATATTGAGTTACATTGTAAATTTTTTATCTTGGAGACTTTCATATAATCCTAGGTTAGATCTTGCATGCATATGCATTCATTTGCATTGACTTAGATCTCATTTAGGGTTTTCTTACTTTTCATTCCAAATTGCATCTCATTTAGGGTTTAGAATTGTATTTTTTTGCATTTCTCTAAATCTAAAAAATATAAAAACAAATTAGTCATCTTGCATATCATTTAGATCTCATACATTTGCATTTCAAAATAGAAACAATATTACATTTTAACTTAGGCCTTTGCATCCATCTTTTCCTTGCATTCTCACATTGCATGTCTAGAAAATTTGAAACTGAATGTTACTGTCTTAGACCTAGAAATGAAAGACATTATAGAAAACGTGAATATCATTAAAAAATAGTTATAAAACCCTAATCAAGGACCCATTCTCCTTTACTAGAAAATGAGTTTGTGATCAGGCTGGGCTTGTACTTCTTACATCAAAAAGCATTAAAAATCATTCAAAAATTAGTCAAAACATTCCAAAACTCCTTAACCAGGACCCATTTTCCCTTACTGGTGAATGAGTCCCTGATACATCTTGCTCTACATTTTCAAGATACTGAAATCTCAGTTTTAGGCTCATGTTTACTACTATTACTTTTTTGTTTCAGTGTTATGATTTGCTATTTCATCAAGTTCATTAAATCTAGCTTAGTTTTCTTCATTTAGTGCATTGTAAAAATTCAAAGTTGCATTTACAACATTTAATTTTAAATTTATTGCATTGTGTAATTTGTAAATTGCATTGTGTAAAATCTAAAAATTGCATTTCATTCTAGGTCATTACATTTCCTCTTTCCATTTTGGGTTTGTGCACTAGATTTGTAAAAGTTGTATGAGCTTTACAACTTGGTGTCCTATTAGCAATACTATTGCAAGACATAGTTCAAGGATCATGTCACCCCCACAATAGCTCACTTGTCATGGATCTTGGGTTTTCTAGATCTCTTTTTGATAGTATTGATAATCAACCCTCCATGGATCATATTTTTCATAATTCATTTCCCATGACTTCACCCCCTATAACCAATGTGCTCAATGTTAACATCACCGTCCCTATCATCCCTAGTTATACTCAAGCTTTGGGTTGTACTCAAAGCCAAGGTGGAATTCCAATTCCATCTTCTATGATACCAATGTCCATTCCTACATACACTAGTACTCAACCTACAAAAACCTTTCAACTTACCACAACCTTTCAACCTACAACAACCTTTCAACCTACAACAACCCTCTAACCAACCAAAAAATCATACCCACTAGCACTGTATACACTTCCTTAGGAATTCTCGTAGGAAATCCTTCTAGTCTTGTCCATTCAAACACAATAACTCCTCAACAATCCACCTTCACCAACCTGCAATTCATTAGACCTCCACATACATGAAACACTCCACCTTATTACCCTCAACATTATAATCAAAATTACCCTCTCCTTAACTCACTTTTGAAAAATATGACATCTCTTCAACAACAACTTGCAACTTTACAACAAAACAACAATGGCCAACCTTTGCAATACATCAAATCCAATTTGCTATCCTTGGACATATTAAGAGAAAAAATGTAACAAGGTATAGAAGTTCCTCAATTCAAGAAACATGGTGGGAAAGGAGATCCTATTAGCCATTTTTTTGCTTTTATAGCCTTGTGTAGTGATTTCATCTTTGAAGATAAACTCTTGTCTAAGCTATTCCCTAGGTCCTTGAAGGATACTGCTCTAGAGTGGTTCTCTTCTTTACTGAATAATTTAATTGGTTCATTCAATGAACTTGTTGATTCCTTTTACAACCACTTCCATATTCACATGGGTCCTAAGATGACACTAGCTGATTTAATGACATGCAAAAAAAAAGAGGATGAGAAAGTGACCAATTTCATAGCAAGATACCGAACATTTTATTCACAAGTCAACATTAAGATTCTTGACATAGATCTTCAACAAATATTTGTTGCTAACTGACAAAACAAATCACAAAGAAAACTTGAAATGTTGAGATTTCCGTCCTTCACACAATTATGTATAGCTCTTTCTGATTATCAAAATCTGTCTTGCAGTCATGATGTGAAAAATCCCCCTAGCCATCCTAAAAACTTTGAATCTACAACTCAAAATAGTTACCAACCTTTCAAGAAGAAGAATAAGGGATTTTTAAAACTAAATTCTCCTCAAACAAATCAACAAACTAAT
>VDFB02353493.1:409918549-409936306 GCA_007258455.2 Sequoia sempervirens | reverse complement strand
TATCCCTCACTCAAACCCTACTATCTCTCCCATTTGTGAGGACGATATGATACAAGAGGATACAAGCATATATAATCATAAAAACCATAATTGTTCTTGTCCTGATACCTCTCCTATTGGTGACGAAGGTATCTTTATGAAAGAAGATATAATCATTGAGAATCATGAAAGTCTTGTTTGTCCCTCTCCTCCCCCTCGAGAAGACATTATGAGAGAAGAAGATGATATCATTGAAATATTCCTTAACATTACTTTACCTAGTCTCCATTCATCTCCCAACACCTCCCCTACTTGTGTGAATGCTTTATTGAAAGAAGATACAATTGTGAACGATCATGAAAAACACTTTTGTGAGGAGGATATTTTGGTGTTAAGTGGTCCAATGATTAATAGCTATGAAAATCCTACCTATCCTACTTGGGAAGATATTATAGGACATAAGGATATAATTGTAGATAACCATGATGATCACATTTGTTCTTCTCCTAATATATTTCCTAGTTGAGAAAGAAGATAGTTTGGTGTTAGAAGATACACTTTTTGACAATCATGGAAATCTTGTTTCTTCGTTTCCTAATGTTCCTACCATTTGGAGATATCTATTTAGATGAAAAGATCCAATCATTGGTAATCATGACAATGATAGTTTTTTCTCTCTTAATGCCTCCCCTATTGGTGATGAGTTTAATTTACAAAATATAACCATGGAATTTGTGATGAACATCTTATTTTCTCCTCTCCTAAAATATCTCCTACTAAGGTAGATATCATGGTGCAATAAAATGAGAAAACTGACAATAGTAATGTGGCCTCCTTAGATGAAGATGATGAAGTGACTTTAGAATCCCCTTCACTAAGAGATCATGAAAATAAGGAAAAGAATTTTGAGGTATGCACATTAGATATCCCTTGAAGTGGTATCCTGAGCTAGTTCTTTCCATCTAGCCACCCTCACAACAACCACAAGTTAAAAATAAACCTGTGCTTATCTTAGAACCACCTAAAATGAAACTTGATGATGATAATGCTTTGTAATAGTTCAATTACAATATTGTTACTCATACATATAACACTAGAAACAATCTGCAACCAAGAAAAAAACCTCCAACATCCCTCCCATAACCTCAACCTATCTTTCCTAGTGCCCCTAATTTTCCTTTACATAATGGAAAGGAGTATGATCTTGTTGCACAACTTAAGAACACTCCTACTAATATATCATTATGGGACCGTATTGAAGCCTCCCCTCATTATCATAACATGATTTAAAGTTCCTTACAAAAAGTTCCTACCCCCCCTAATGTGTAATCAAATTATGTGGCAGCCCAAATTCAATCTATAACTCCAGTCAACTTAGACATTACTTTCCATCAAGATGAGTTACCTTTACTAGAACAACAAAAACAAAATGAAGCTTTCATGATAACAACTATTTTCAATAGGAAAGGGATAAAACAAACCCTTGTTGACAATGGCTCAACCCTTAATGTGTGTAGTGTAACCATTTTAGATAATCTTGGAATGGATAAATCAAGAATTGAACTCGATTCCTTATCAATTTGAGGATTTGACAATGTAGGAAAACAACCACTTGGTGTGATCACTTTGCCTATTATAGTTGGAAAGGCCACATTACAAACCTTGATCCATGTTATGCATCATGATATTTCATATAATCTTCTTTTAGGCAGACCATGGATTCATGTGATGAATGAGGTGTCTTCTACCCTTCATCATAAAATGAAGTATGTCTACAACAACAAATTGTATACAGTAGAAGTTGCCCCTAAAACAAAAAAATTGTTTAAACATTGAGAAAAACAAGGGATATCCTTTGAAAAAAATGACACCAACTATAGAATTAGAACCCATGCGAGAGAAATACAAAGAAAATCATACTGAAGAAGTCACAAAGTTATTGGAAGATGATTGGGGTTCCTTAGACTTCACACCTACATTCATGGGAAAATACAAGAGCATATCAAAATAGTCTAAAAAATAAAAATAACCAAGGATAATGTCAACACAAAATTTAGATGAACCTTTAAAAGCATCCACCTCAACCACTTTAGAAGGAGAGTAAAATTACACAACAAACTTTGATGAATTTGATTATGAGAAAGAACTAAATCCAAAAGAAATGAAAACACTTTATAGAAGAGGTTATGAACTTATGAAACAACTTGGTTATAGTGGAAAAGGATGGGGTGCTAGAGAACAAGGTATTTGTGTCCCTATAGAGCCTAACATAGAAGGAACAACTAATGGTCTTGGTTCTTACCCTTTCAAAGAAGTAAAAACATTAAAAAGACCTTCAGTTAATATCAACACTCTTACAAAAGATTCCTCCAAGATAACTCTAACTTTGGTGCATCCTAAACTAATAGATACCACATGTGGCAATATCTCATTAGATATATACATCTAGTTGATACATTTTTTACTCATTATAATCAATAATATTAGTTGTTGCTCCTTGCCATGTAATAGTTGTAGGATCATAACACACTGACTATTGCATGTTTAACATTCATTGCAAATTATTTTCTTTTTGCAAGGAGTAGCACATCATCACCCATCTTGGCTCATCCTTGTCTTGCACTAAGTGGGGGCAATAGGTTAGGTATCCTTGTCCTCATATGTCACTTGTCATTGTATCTTTTGGCTAGTTGACCACCTTCCATGTATATATAGGAACAAGCTCAGGATGTGGATGGCATGCCTTAATTTTGCTCACATGTGATGGGTGATCCCATAAAGTTGGTTTACAATTTCTGGGAGATTCTGATTTTTGCTAAAATCACATATTTTTATAAAATACAATGATTTAAGCCATAAAAATTTTCATTTAAAGCATTCCAATTGAATATGGTTTAATCAAACTACCTTAGATCAAACCCCCTTGGATAGAACCTCGCTAGTTTTAAGCCATACCTATAACAGAGTCTCCTTCACACCTATCAAAATGTTGATAAAAAATCACTTTTGATTTACCTTTTGGGGGATTAAATGAATTCATTTAAAAAAAAAAATTGCAAGTATGTAGTCCTTATTATAAGTTTACCATAAAGTATAATTTTAAATAAATTTAATTTAATTATTATATTTATTTTTTATTTCTTGTGAATGTAGGTTTTTCATTGAAAATCAAGTTCTTTATTCTGTACATGTGAAAAAATTGAAAAATTTGAGAGCACCAGATATTGAAGTCCTTGATCCAACAAAACAAAAAATCGATACATACAAAAAAAGTTATGGGTTATACAATCAACCTATTTCTGAATTGTAATTGGTTTGACTTTGAAACTTGATTAAGGAAAAAATATTCAATAAAACACTATGAAACCAATTGGAAGCACTATATATCATAGTTAAAAATCTAAATTCAAAAAAAAGTACATCCTTTATGGAAAAAGTTATGTGTTATATGGTGAGCATCACTCCTTAAAAATGGTGTTTACTAAAAAAAAAAGATTTTGAAGGAGATGGAAAAAGAAGTGCAATATGATTCCAAAATTTTTGATAAAAATATATTTAGAATCTACAAAAAAATGTCACAAATCACTAGTTTGCATCATCTTCAAATTCCTCACGGTTTAGCCACTATAGGTGCCCAAAAGTGAAGATCTAGTTAGAAAAAATTAGTTCAGTGTCTAGTTTGGCCAAAAATTGTAAGCTAGTATTGTGGGATCACATTGATATACTTTTTTTTCTATGTTTAGCATTACATTTGGGGGAAACCCTTTATTCATGATGTAGTTTCATTTGGTAGAGGGCTTTCCGAATAAGATCTCATGTCTTCTACTTTAAAGCAATTGCTCACAACATGATGTTTAGCAATTTCTTTAAAGTGGGGGTATATATTGGAATTATTCTTTTGTTTCATTGCATGGTCTTCTAACTTCATGCGATTCATCTCTCTTTGTGGTGAAATTGGGTGTGATGTCCTTCAAGAGCATGATCTCTCTCAACATATTATATTCCTCTTAGTGGAAATGTCAAGCAAAGTGCATTCCCTAAGTTGTGAATCTTGGATGTTCCATAGGATTGAGACCTTACATGAACTAAGAAAAACCCCTTTTGAAAGTACCTTACCCTATTTTGCATTTACAATAACCATTATATGGTTAGCTTGCATAACACACTTTGCTTGCCTATGGAGTCATCCTGTTTGTTCATGGGTGTTATAATACAAAGTTTTGCGTACCTCATGAATCATGTTGTTCATGTTGTGTGGTTCCTTATCAAAGTTATCAGGAGGTATATCTTTGGTATGGTTAGTATATATGGGAGCCGACCATGTAGGAATGACTTTCCCATAGCCACTTGCTTGTTTGTGTTGGAAGATACCAACTGTGTTTTTGTGTCTCACCTCTCTGGGGGCTCACCCAGTGGATACTGGATTTCACTAGCCTGTGTGAGCATGCATTTTGTTTGCATAGTGGAAATCATGTTCCAGTTGTAAATCTTTTTGGACAAATAACTTAGACCTATTCCACATCATGTTGGATAGACTGTCGAGGCTTGATACACCCTTTTTCTTTTTCCTTTTCCTCTTTATGTTTTTGACAATATATGCTTGTATCTTATTCTTTCTCCATACAACATTCACATGTGTGTTCCATTGTGCCTATGTTAGTCTGCCATAGGATCTTGATCCTAGGGGCTTGCACAACCCTCCTGATCATTGTCATCTTATCTCACTAGCATTTGTACACTTGGTCCCCTCTTGATGTGAATTTGTCTACTTCAGTGTTAGTTCAATGCACAAGGTCATCCTCTCACTAAAGTGGGGGCTAAATGTAGTGTAGAAAAATGTATCCCTTTACATTTTCACACTTTTTGGGTCCTCCCTATTAAAATTTGGCTCATTTAAGCCTTAATTGGTCCTCTTTTACATTCACAAGCCTAGTTAAATGAATTTTTCTAAGGATAATCCTGACATGTAATAAATAGAAAATCCTAATTTAATGTTTTTGGCTATATGTTCTAGATTTAGGGATCTGGGACCCATATGCACATCTAGGCATATGGGTCCTTCCTAGGTCTCGAGCCTTGATTTCAAATGTCACACTGAACATAATGCTTGTTGAAGTATGTGTCCCAGGTTTAAGCTCTTGAGACTCATATGGCCAACCTAGCATATGACTCCTACTTTAACTTAGGACATATTTTAATTCAAATTCTTGGTAGGATTTTATTATCTTTAGATTCATATTTTGAATGTTGGCTTGTAGTTTTGTAATTTCAGGAAATTAAGCATAAACAAGTATAAATACAAGGTCATTTCATTAAGTTTCTCCTAGCAATTTCAATTTTCTCCTAGAAAGCAATCTCAGAGCCTTCAAGTATTCATGCAAGAGTTTACAAGAGCATTAAAGAGAAAAATATCAAGCATTTGGAGCTACATTCAAGATTCAAGCATCATGTCAAATTTTTCTTGCATCCTGTGTATTTGTGAGCTAACATTTGTGATGTAGGTTTCATGATTTAATCAAGCATTCAATCAATCATTCAAGCATTCAAATCAAGAGATCAAGATCCACATCCATTGAAGTCATTTTACACAAGTTTACAACCTTCATTTCAAGGTTTTGTTGATTTTTAACATTGCATTTGTTCATTCATCATTCCTTCATACCTTTTTATTTCATTTCAAGGTTTAATTACTAAAATGAGATTTGACCAAAGAAAACCCCCATTCCCTAACAAAACACCATTTTTCTCTCTTGATGTGTGTTTGCAAATCTAGGTGAATTGGAGCTTGAAAATCCTTTGAAGAAAAAGTTGCAAAACATTTCAAAGTTGTCAAGAACTTGTCATCTTCACAGAAACTCACCCATAGACCAGAATTCAAAATTTCAAGACCTAAAGACTGGACAAGAAGGAAGCTACAAAAGATCACTAGAGGTTACAAAATATCAGTCAAACCCTAATAACAAGACTCATATGCCCAACCTAGCATATTAGTCCCAGTCTACTCATTTTTTCCATCTTTCTATAGATTTTGATTAGTCACCAAAAGATTCTAGATTCTACCTAGAAACCCTAAAGAAAGAATCATAAGCCCAACCTGGTCTATTATTCCTAGTATACCCCTTTTTCCATCTTTTTACAGATCCTGATGAGTCACCAGAAGATTCTAGATTCTTCCCAAAAACCCTGTAGCAGGACTCATACACCCAACCTAGTGTAGTAGTCCCAGTATACTTTAAACAACATATTTTTAGAGTTTCATACCTTATTTTAATTCCATCATTCTAATAGGTGCTTTTATGTTATCATTTATTTTTACCAGTTGGGTATGTGCATGATCATGATGGGCCAAAAAGTGGTGATATAATGGGTATTTGTAGGGTATGTGGCTGACGACTTTTTTTTTACCCAAAAATAATGAAGCTTGAGGTTTTAGGAGATTCTCAGCTCACCAATATAAATTATTCTTTGCTTTTAATTTAATAAATAATTATTATTCATTTTCTATTTGAATTCATTAGATCCTAATTGATAGGATGATTGAAAAACATCACCAGCTTTCAAGCAGTATCACATTTTGAATATGAAATATGTGTCATTCTATGCTTTGTATATAAGAGGAATGAAAAATAATAATTGAATTTCATGAATTTTGACCAAGTTAAGGTGGTTAGGTACAAAGTTTTATATTTGTTAAAAGTTGTAATAAAAATCATAATTAATTATTTATTTGGAAAAAAAATTACAAAAAAAATGCATCACATGAGACATGTGTCCTCTTAAAAACATATCTAAAATCTTATAAAATCTTATCATTTTATTGTGGTTAGAGTCAGGAGCAGACCTTATTTTTCCCTAAAATTGAAGTACTACTACATTGAAACTTTCAAATTTTCAAAATGAATTTTTTTAAAATAAACCAATATTTAGAAACTACATTCAATTTGCTAAAAATTCTATTCTTACATATATTTTTAAAATAATATAGATAAATTATTCAAATTTTTACGTCAAGTTTCCTAACTCTGATTTTTTTGAATTTTTTGTCACTTAAGGGCCTATTTTTTCCATGATGATCCTGCACATACCCAGTTGATTGTATGCTTTCAAATTTATAGGATTCATAGTGAGTTTTCATTTCTCCTTTTGAAGCTTCATTTAATGGTGAACACTTGTCTAATCACACTATGAACCCACTAGCCATTCCTCAATCAATTCACTTGGTTGAGGGATCTAATTTCCTAATGAGCTAAAGTATGAAATAGGTATAATTCCATATTCTCCCAAAAGGTAGAGCCCCTATTTCCATTTTGTTCAACATCAACCATGCATGGGCTTGTATAGACATGATTACACTAACAACATAATGTACATTGATAAAACCTAGAAAAATTAACTACAACTTTTATGATTTTTACTATTGTAATTTTTCTACCTACCATTTTTTATAGTCAATAAACTACATAGTCATAGGGATCATATGATTTTGTATGACCTATACAAATATACATTTGTACAAATTCACATTCATATGAAAATAAATACTCGTATTCATGTTTTCCCCCCAAAAAATCCCTAATTTTCTCTACTCCAATTCAAGTGTTTGGATAAGCATTTTGAGGGTTTTTGGATGTTCTAGATGCAAAAATGAGGCCTATTTTTCTCTTTGATTCTTTTATTTTTTCCTCAAGGATAAATATCTCAAAAGAGGGCTTGCATAGACATGATTACACTAACAACATAATGTACATTAATAAAACCTAGAAAAATTAACTACAACTTTTATGATTTTTACTATTGTAATTTTTTTACCTACCATTTTTTATAGTCAATAAACTACATAGTCATAAGGATCATATGATTTTCTATGACCTATAAAAATATACATTTGTATAAATTCACATTCATATGAAAATAAATACTCGTATTCATGTTTTTCCCCAAAAAATCCCTAATTTTCTCTACTCCAATTCAAGTGTTTGGATAAGCATTTTGAGGGTTTTTGGATGTCCTGGATGCAATAATGAGGCCTACTTTTCTCTATGATTCTTTTTTTTTTCCTCAAGGATAAATATCTCAAAAGAGGATAAGAAATAATAGATCTAGTGCTTTGATACCATATTAAATTTTTTTGTTGAACTCTACAACTCCCAAAAATTACCCACAACGGAAACATCTATCATAAAGGGGGAGAGAAAAAATTATTTTTCTATGCAACCTTGGGAATTTTATTGATCCAGAATGCATCTAAATTAATTATAATTTATAATAATGAATCCTTATAATAAAGAAAAAGTTTAAAAAAACCTATCAAATGAGGATGCAATTAAATAATGAAATGTATCATCATCCTATGCTATGAGATGAAGAAGGAACATGCATAAGTTTAGCTTAAGTATGATAAAGTAAAATGGGGACCTTCATAATTAATTAGGTAATTTTCCTATTTTAGTTTAACATAAACCCCCCTTCAATCAAAGTTCTATATAGGTTAGATGAGTAGTACTTTAAATGTTTAAAGGAGGCTAGATTAAACCTAATTATGTGGCATCCTTCTAGTAGTCATTTCCCATCCAATCCAAATGTTAAAATTTTATAAGCTAAAACAATAAATTTCACATCATGTGCATGTGGTTTAAACCACTTAGAGACAATTTTTGTGTGTACATTGCATTCATATTTTTGTATGTATTGCATTGATATTTTTCTTTCAAATTTATAATAGATTATTATTTTGTAGTATTAATTCTCATTTATGTTATGAGAATGATATAGATCCATTACAAAAGTAAAGGTATAACTCAAGAGACTAGGAAAATAACAAACAAGGACATAAATTTGTGATGCACTCCACATTGATGCCCTTGTTTTAATATAGTAAAATTTTGTTTTAAATTTCTATTAGTACCAATTTAAAAAGAAAATTATGTTGAATAAAATGGAGTTTTAAATTTATATTAGTACCAATTTAAAATATTTAACAAAAAAAACCAAAAAAATCTACATAATAGATAATTATTTAATGATCTAATTCTAAGAAATTTTAGAAAGTTTTCATTGGTAGTAAAATTTATGCATTATGGTAAAATGTGACTTATTATCAAATATTTGAAAAATAATTAAAATTTTGATTTAAACTAACCAAAATTAATAAAATCCTTTTTCAAATTTAGAAAAATTATAAATATAATCTATAGAGATAACAAAAATAACTAGTTTACATCATCTTTAAATTCTTAATAATTTAATTAATATAATTTTGATAGAATGTATTGAAAATTTTGAAATGTTAATTTTTGTCCTAATAATCTTGAAAAGTGGGACACACTATTGTGCTTTCAACTAGATTTTTTTTTTGAAAATGTAAGATTGATTAATCTCCTAGATGCTTTTACATTAGGTTCAATGACTCCTTGTTATTTCTTCATTATTTTGATAGGACCATTCACACATAGATCAATAGTAGCAACATTCAAAAAGTGTTAGAAGAATAAAATCATATTCAACACTACTTCCATTTAGGTAGAAATAAAATTGATGTAATATAATTTATTTTATTTTATTTTTATTTTGAAAATAAACTCAAGGTGATATGAATAATTTGGCCCCAATGAAAACATTTGAATAATGAAAAAAAAAAAGATTTTGTATTGTATGAAAGGTTGTAAAGGAGTTTGAAAGGTAGTGCGTCCCTATAAATCTATACAAATGTAAGCAAAAAATGAGAAAAAGATGCCTAAGGTTGTTAAGAAGTTTGAAAAAATACATCACCTTAATCTATCGAATCATGTATGCAAAATAGAGATACACTATATATAGGTTTTAGAATGATTTGGAACCAATATGGCTCCCAATATACATAAATATGAAATAATGTAAAGGTTGAGATAATATAAAGGGTCCAATATTCACCTACTAATATTGAGTGCATATATCATGATGGATTCAATTTGAGGAGAGTAGAATGTTCAATGGCCACATGTTACAATGTGATTTTCATAGTAAAAAAATAAAATTATAATAGTGTGGTAGCTTATACAATGGGCCCAATGGAAAAGTGATTGAGAAATATGTATGATGGACCAATGTCAAATGTAAGAATATAAATGTAATAAGATTGGAATTTTAAATATCAATGAATATGAAGATACAAACATGGTGGTATAATATAATAACATGAAAGCATCGCAGGAGAAGTGTCACATAAATATATCACCACAACATACAATTTATGGTATAATCATGCAAAACTACCAGTACATAATTCCCCCAATGTGTGGAAGCCAAGAAACATGATAACCAAACTTTAAAGGTGTATGTGGGAAAAAATCTTGATAAAGAAGAAACTCAAGTAATCATTATGAAAGAACACACTAATAGTTTGTGATAATGTACCTATTAACTACAATTGATATTTCCTAGGCATGTTTCAATAGATAGAATGTAATACCTAAAAAAGGAATAATAATGATTAGATTTATCTATACATATAATGAACAGTATAGCATAATTTAGTTTGTTGGCTTTCAATTTCTATATCCTTTTTTCTTTATATGGATAGCAAGAACTTGGATTAATCAAGTATCTTGTTATTACAATAACCATTTTATTGAATATGAGAAGTATCAAATCAAGAATGTATCTTTTTTTCGTTTGAAGTTTTACAATTTTTAATCACTTTAATAGTTCATAGGCACTTCAAAATTCTCTTATAAAATTATGTAACGTCTTTCACGAAATAGTTTAATTTTGTAAATTCCTCCCTATATCATATGTAGCAACAAAACAAAAAATTGTCTCATTGACCACCCATGTCTACAACATTAGTTGCAATTAGTTGTCCAATAGTAATAGAGAAAAGACTATATTTATCAACCACCTTTCTATTCTATAATTAATTCTCACTTGTTCTCGAAATTGATTATAGAACAATCTAGACTTATATTTAAACTAATAAATTTTTAATTACAAAAGTATCAATTTAACATATAACTAAAATATATTTTATTTCTACCAACTTATAATATTTTAAGAATCTAATATTTTAAGAATCTAATAAAGTCTTACTTGAAAGGAACATTAATCAACTAATATTTTAATTTTACTCTCTACTTAAAGATTACAACATTCATTATTGTTTATACTTATTAAGACATTACATTGGATAGAAGCTATTTCATTCTACATTATAATATTCAATGTTCCATTACAGATACTGATTTTTCCACTCACTATATTTTCAAAAATATGACATAAGATAATCTACCTAACAAGAAAATGTACATTGTAAGTTGCATTCTATTTTCCAATTTTTTGTTTTATGTTTCACATGTCTAAACAAAACAAAAGTACAATTTTGACTATGATATTTTTCTAATATAAGATTATATTCACCATAAAAGTAGTCTTGACTAGGTTATATTTCGGTGCCCATAGATGACATTGACCACCAAAAAAGTATGGAAATTTGGGGCACAATGGATAGGTGCACGGTCAATGCACGTTGCATGGTTGCATTCACTTGAAAGCAATTTGTGTTTTCATGGTCAATGTTCCATGCTCCTTAATTTTTCTCTAGTGTTATGTTTTCCATCCGACTGCCTATATAATTGAAAATGTCAAAATTACATTCATGTCACCGATGACTTAGATAGTAGTTGTAATCAAACGTGACTTGATGACGTGTGACTTATGGGACCCACGTATTTCTTATCAGTTTAAATTTATTTAAATAATTAAGCGCTCTTTAAGCACGTTGATATTGTAATGAGGCATAAACATAAAATGAAGATGTGATTGGTATGGAGAGTGGACATTAACCTCACAATCTGGTAGGGGTTCAAATGGAATAGAGTAATTTAATTTTAAAATTAATATAGATTAGTGTCTGTTTATCAAAAAAAAAATGACACGGAATAAATAAAGCTAGGCAAGGAGAAATATAGATCTATTGAAATTATAACAAAATTAAATTGCTTTTTATTATTCTTTTCAAATAACAATGTTAAATTAGATGTATTAAACAAAAGATGGTGATTATGATTGTGATTATAAAGGTTAAGTTTATTGTGTATGTAAAATTTATTTGAAGGTGGTTTTGATTGTTAGAAATCATTCTTTACAAAGATGCTTCATGCTTCATGCTTCTATTTGATTAATTCATCATTTGGTTTAATTACCTAAAATTTGTTTGATCGATGAAAACCCCTATTCACTAACAATCAACAATTTTTTCTTCTCTTGAATGTATTTTTGCAGATTTAGAGGTTGAAGATCAAGTGGAGAAGAAATTGGAAGCAAAATTGTCAACGTTGTCAAGTTGCAAAATTGTCATTCATAGTGCAAGAACATGGAAAGAAGGCTACAGAGTTTGTTTTAGACTTTTAGGAGCTGAAGACCAAGGATCTTAGAGTGAATCCATCAAGGAAAAGAACCTAGATCTCAGTTTCAGAAACCCTAATAGGGACCCATTCACCATTAAAGGCGAATGAGTCCTCTATGCCCTAAAAACAATCTTCTTTCAATAAGGTACACATCATTCTAGCCTCTAAAAACTTCCCTCACAGTTGTTATAACAGTTAGGGTCAATTTTTTATAGTTATTTGCATCATATCATACACATAATTTCATGTTTCATAGCACTAATTAGCAGTTCATCATCTTGTTGATTCATTTTGGTGAACCCTATTTCCCATTGAAGCATAATGGTGAACTCGACATATTGAGTTACATTGTAAATTTTTTATCTTGGAGACTTTCATATAATCCTAGGTTAGATCTTGCATGCATATGCATTCATTTGCATTGACTTAGATCTCATTTAGGGTTTTCTTACTTTTCATTCCAAATTGCATCTCATTTAGGGTTTAGAATTGTATTTTTTTGCATTTCTCTAAATCTAAAAAATATAAAAACAAATTAGTCATCTTGCATATCATTTAGATCTCATACATTTGCATTTCAAAATAGAAACAATATTACATTTTAACTTAGGCCTTTGCATCCATCTTTTCCTTGCATTCTCACATTGCATGTCTAGAAAATTTGAAACTGAATGTTACTGTCTTAGACCTAGAAATGAAAGACATTATAGAAAACGTGAATATCATTAAAAAATAGTTATAAAACCCTAATCAAGGACCCATTCTCCTTTACTAGAAAATGAGTCCGTGATCAGGCTGGGCTTGTACTTCTTACATCAAAAAGCATTAAAAATCATTCAAAAATTAGTCAAAACATTCCAAAACTCCTTAACCAGGACCCATTTTCCCTTACTGGTGAATGAGTCCCTGATACATCTTGCTCTACATTTTCAAGATACTGAAATCTCAGTTTTAGGCTCATGTTTACTACTATTACTTTTTTGTTTCAGTGTTATGATTTGTTTCATCAAGTTCATTAAATCTAGCTTAGTTTTCTTCATTTAGTGCATTGTAAAAATTCAAAGTTGCATTTACAACATTTAATTTTAAATTTATTGCATTGTGTAATTTGTAAATTGCATTGTGTAAAATCTAAAAATTGCATTTCATTCTAGGTCATTACATTTCCTCTTTCCATTTTGGGTTTGTGCACTAGATTTGTAAAAGTTGTATGAGCTTTACAACTTGGTGTCCTATTAGCAATACTATTGCAAGACATAGTTCAAGGATCATGTCACCCCCACAATAGCTCACTTGTCATGGATCTTGGGTTTTCTAGATCTCTTTTTGATAGTATTGATAATCAACCCTCCATGGATCATATTTTTCATAATTCATTTCCCATGACTTCACCCCCTATAACCAATGTGCTCAATGTTAACATCACCATCCCTATCATCCCTAGTTATACTCAAGCTTTGGGTTGTACTCAAAGCCAAGGTGGAATTCCAATTCCATCTTCTATGATACCAATGTCCATTCCTACATACACTAGTACTCAACCTACAAAAACCTTTCAACTTACCACAACCTTTCAACCTACAACAACCTTTCAACCTACAACAACCCTCTAACCAACCAAAAAATCATACCCACTAGCACTGTATACACTTCCTTAGGAATTCTCGTAGGAAATCCTTCTAGTCTTGTCCATTCAAACACAATAACTCCTCAACAATCCACCTTCACCAACCTGCAATTCATTAGACCTCCACATACATGAACCACTCCACCTTATTACCCTCAACATTATAATCAAAATGACCCTCTCCTTAACTCACTTTTGAAAAATATGACATCTCTTCAACAACAACTTGCAACTTTACAACAAAACAACAATGGCCAACCTTTGCAATACATCAAATCCAATTTGCTATCCTTGGACATATTAAGAGAAAAAATGTAACAAGGTATAGAAGTTCCTCAATTCAAGAAACATGGTGGGAAAGGAGATCCTATTAGCCATTTTTTTGCTTTTATAGCCTTGTGTAGTGATTTCATCTTTGAAGATAAACTCTTGTCTAAGCTATTCCCTAGGTCCTTGAAGGATACTGCTCTAGAGTGGTTCTCTTCTTTACTGAATAATTTAATTGGTTCATTCAATGAACTTGTTGATTCCTTTTACAACCACTTCCATATTCACATGGGTCCTAAGATGACACTAGCTGATTTAATGACATGCAAAAAAAAAGAGGATGAGAAAGTGACCAATTTCATAGCAAGATACCGAACATTTTATTCACAAGTCAACATTAAGATTCTTGACATAGATCTTCAACAAATATTTGTTGCTAACTGACAAAACAAATCACAAAGAAAACTTGAAATGTTGAGATTTCCGTCCTTCACACAATTATGTATAGCTCTTTCTGATTATCAAAATCTGTCTTGCAGTCATGATGTGAAAAATCCCCCTAGCCATCCTAAAAACTTTGAATCTACAACTCAAAATAGTTACCAACCTTTCAAGAAGAAGAATAAGGGATTTTTAAAACTAAATTCTCCTCAAACAAATCAACAAACTAATAACCAAGTGGTTGCTATAAAGACAACAAATTCTTTTGGGGATAGGGATAGAGAGTTCACTCCCTTACCTAACGCCTTTCATAATATCATGTTGCAGCTTATTGAAAATAACATGCTTATGTTACCTCATGTTAGAGAACATGATCCTAATATACCATTTCCCAAAAGGTTTCGATGAAATGCTTATTATCATTATCATCAACAAAATGGACATGGTACAAAATTTTGTAAGTGTCTTAAACATCTTGTGCAAGACCTTATTGACAATAATCAACTTCAAATCGAAGGTGTGAATGATCAAGGTAATAAGTCTATAGCCCCTCCTAACCAAAATTTACAAATATTTACCAATCTCATGCCAAAGCACACTATTTCATTTTTCAAAGCTAGTGAAACAAAGAATGATGTGATGAATGTTGACATGAATGATGAAAATGTAAATGAAGAACAACCAATTGAAACAATATCATTTATCAAAGCTAGACCTCAACGGGACTTGACTAAAAAGTCTCTTGACATTTCTTTCTCACAAAGCGACATACTTAAACATGCACCTGATGGTCCTCTTTACATAGATGGCCGAATCAATGATAAGCCCACTAATGGGATATTGATTGATCTCGTCTATGGAGAGAATGTGATCACTAAATAATTATTATATGTGCATGAATTATATGAAGAAACATATGACAAATTGAAAGCATGGATCAAAATGCATAATGCTTTTTCTTGTCCTACAATTGGATCGATAGATCTCCATTTAAAACTCAAATCAAAAAAATTAAATGTCTCATTCACTTTCATCCCATAATCGGACCAATTTTGTGTGAAGTTAGGCTATCCATGATGGCTTTTCTCCATGAATTTCATCCCTTTGGTTGTGCATAAATGTCTAAAGTTTCCATTGGGAAATGATATCTTTATTGTGCATCATAGCGGGTTTAATCCTACATCGGTCCGAGGGAATTTTTTATTAGATTTATTTTGGCCCGAGCCTATGGAACCTATTAAGCCTCGTGAGGACTAATTTTTTAAATCATATCAAAAGTTCAAGGAAAATAAAATAGCAGAATTATCTCTTCGAAACATTCCTCAACCAATAACTAAATCACTTATCCTTGACAAAACAATGATTGAATCAAAAAATATCCAAGAACAACCTATGACAAGTCCTCCTTCCATTTCATGTTGAATACCATGAGCTAACACAAGTAATCTTCATTGTCTCACGTTGAATAAAACAAGTTTACAAAGTTTTTCGAAAGTGGTTGAACTCACCTCCTATTGTTTCTTCTATCCCTCCCAAGGATGACAAAGAACTTGTGATTGACAAACCCATTCTTCTTTGATCATAAAATTATTGAACAATTATGTTGTGGAATTACATTTTCTTTGTCATGTAATTATTGATCAATTATTCATGGAATTACAATACTTTGGTAAAAAGAAGACTATGGTCTTTTGCCAATACTTACATTGTGTGATTGCATGATTTGTATTATAATATTTCCATGAAGGCACAAAACCTTTGGGGTTTATTGGATTTGTCCCTCATTTGTGACCTCATCGATGATACTTGGGTCAAAAGCGTTTACTCTTAAATAAAAAAATGAAAGACAATGTTCTTGCAGATTTCATGAAAATTTCATTCTAAAGAATAGAAAGAGTGTTCAAATAATGGTAGGCAATTCCACCTCAAGTCTTATTATTTATTTCAAACTTACAAATCCATGTAAGCACATGCAACTAGCACTTTCTATTTTGTAGATTGTAACAAAACAATGTATTCAAGTTGAGCTTCGTATTTTTTAAAAAACCCTTACTTTTTAGCAAAACACTCCATTCAAATATTTGTAGATATGTTTCAAACATAAAATGCACATATTAGTTGCATGATGGAAAACACACTGGGTTCTGAGAAGTAGTTGCAGGATGGGAAAACACAGTGGATTGTGACTTACTTCTCCTATCTTGTTCAATGAGTGGTTTCTTTTATGCAAACTGTAACAAAACACTATTTTCAACTTGACCATCCTATTTTAAAAAAACCCTTTCTGTTTGGAACAGAAAAATGCACATATTACTTGCACGATGGAAAACACACTGGGTTTTAAGAAGTAGTTGCAGGATGGGAAAACACAGTGGCTTCTGATTCACTTCTCCTATCTTGTTGAATAGGGGCTTTCTTTTATGCAGACTGTTACAAAACAATGTTTTCAACTTCACCTTCATATTTTTTAAAAAACCATTACTTTCAACAAAACACTCCATTTGAATATATCTTCTTTATGTTTCGAACACAAAATGCGCATATTAGGTGCATGATGGGAAACACACTAGGTTCTGACAAGTAGTTCCATAATGGGAAACACAGTGGGTTGAGAATCACTTCTAATGTCTTGTTGAATGAGTGGTTTCTTTTATGCAAACTGTAACAAAACATTGTTTTCAACTTCGCCTCCCTATTTAAAAAAACCCTTACTTTCAGAAAAACACTCCATTCGAATATCTATTCATATGTTTCCAACACAAAATGCACATATTAGTTGCACGATGGGAAACACACTAGGTTGTGAGAAGTAGTTGCACGATGGGAAACACAGTGGCTTCTGACTCGCTTCTCGTGTCTTTTTCAATGAGCTTTTATGCAGATGAATGAAACACTATTTTCAACTTCAGGCCCTTAAGTGGCAATGAAAATTCAGAAAAATCAGAGTTAGGCAACTTGATGTAAAAATTTGAATAAGTTATCTATATTATTTCAAAAACATGTAAGAATAGAATCTGTGGGAAATTGAATGTAGTTTCTAAACTACTAGGTTAATTTTTTTAA
>VDFB02353493.1:409881058-409918529 GCA_007258455.2 Sequoia sempervirens | reverse complement strand
CTCTCCCATTCTCTCATCCTCTCCCTCCCTCTCTTCCACCCTCTCCGTCCCTCCCACCCTCTCCGACCTTATCCCACTCTCTCAGGTCACTCTCTCACACACTAAATCCATCTATCTCTCTCCCCTATACCCTTATAACCCTTGATCCTTAAACCCTCTACCATATACCCTAAACCTTAAATTTTAACGCTTAAACCTTCTACCATATACCATTAATCCTTAGGTCTATGTGTACACAAATCAGATATTCGTTTCAAATCAGATATCTGATTTGAAACATATATCCAATTTCTAGACCATTACTTTAAAACAACAACAAATTTTGTATATATATGCTTTTTACAAATCAGATATCCGATTTGAAACGGATATCCGATTTGTAAAAATCATATATATACAACTATTTTTGTTGTTTTAAAGTAACAGTCTACAAATCGGATATCCATTTCAAATCGGATATCCGATTTGTAGACCGTTACTTTAAAACAACAAATTTTTTATATATATTCTTTTTACAAATCGGATATCCGATCCAAATCGGATATCCGATATGGAAAACTAGGATTGGTGTTTGCTTTGGTGGTGTGTACTGACACCCAAGCCTAAAAAATGTCAACACGATATTTTCGCGTTTTTGGGTCGATGAAAGACGTGTTTTTTTCCTCATTGCCACTTTTTGGCATACCATGATCCTGCACATACCCATCTGCCATATGAGATTTCATCACAACTTAGTCGCCTAGGGAAATAAAACATATTTGCAATGTCGACCCAATTTTAAAAATAATTTTTTAATGCGTATCTACTAAGGTTGGCCACAACATAGTGGAGACCCAAATTGACATCTCCAACTCAAAAATACTCTAATTAATTTCACCACGAAGATCCACAATACGCTACTACCTATATGTCAGCTAGGAACATGAAAAAATGAACATGTGCAAGAAAAGATCTTCAACCATGAGTTCTCCAGTTAATGTGGACATACCACAAAGAAAGAGAATGATCTAGAGACATCAAAGAACACTAGGAAATAATAGAGAAACATTTGCAACAACTAAGATTAACATAATCACATGATCTTCATTCAGAAACACTGATAGAGACAATAGAAACATGGTTAGACCATAATATAATCAAAACTTCACATGGGCCTCTGAAACTTTCGATAGATGATATAGATACTCTCACAAATAAACCCCTTAATCCACACCTACTAATCTTCAATGTATAGAGCAAGATGCCTTCATGACCTGCACAGTTCCACTAGGAACCTAAAATACTTTCTTTTAACAATTTTCTCCATATCCTTGACATATACAACAACTGACACACCAAATGATAATAGTGTTGAAATCAATAATAACCACATATTAGCAACACAACCAAAATATCCAACAATCTCCCACTTTGGCATTGATGGCAACACATGATGTGAAGAATATCATCAAGCAACACATTGACTCTTCTTCTTAACTGCTCTTCTCTTCAGAAAGATTTTTCACAGTGCACTTCTCCCCCTTTGACATCAATATCAAAGGTAACCATGACCTTTCCACATACACGCTCTGAACCACATATTTGCACATCTAACTAGTCCCCCTGAGTAGTAGCCACGAAAACATCAAACTAGATCAGAATATAGCAATGTAGCTCACGAATTGATGCAAGTGAATGCATCTTTTAGTTCTTATCAGGAGGGGTAATTACCCCTAGCATTCCTCTGAGATACTAAAAAGTATCCTTCGACAATGGATTAGTAAATATGTCTACAATCTGTTCTTTGGTAGGCACATATTCCAATCTGACTTCTTTCTCATTCACTTTCTCCCTCAAGAAATGAAATTTGATTGATATATGTTTAGTCTTAGCATACAACAATGGATTCTTTGAAATATTTATTGCACTTGAATTGTCACAATATATGGCAATAGGCTCTTCATAAACTACCTTGATATCTAACAACATCTATTTCATCCATATCACTTGAGTATAGTTATTTCAACAACAATGTATTCTGCTTCGGCAGTGGATAGAGAAATGGAATTTTGCTTTTCACTCAACTAGGACACCAACTTCTTCCCTAGGAAGAAAGCACCACCACTAGTACTCTTCATGTCATCTACATCTCCAGCCCAATCCACATCATTATATCCACTCAAAGTGAGATCATCATCCCTTGGATACCAAAGTCCAAAGTCAATTTTTCCTTTTAGATATTTGAAGATTCTCTTAACAACAATCACATGAGACTCTTTTGGATCAGCCTAAAATCTAGCAACCATACATACCACATTCATAATATCTGGTCTAGTCTAGGTTAAATAGAGAAATGCACTGATCATTGACCTGTATCTAGTTTGATTTTCCTTAGGAGAGTCATCATTCTGTGTTAGATTACATCTAGTCACCATGGGAGTACCAACAAGTTTTGAGTCATCCATTCTAAACTTCTTCAATAATTTTCTCACATATTTGGATTGAGATATGAAGATTCCCTTGTCTGACTGAGTAACTTGCAATCCTAGAAAGAACTTCATCTCTCCAATCATACTCATCTCAGATTCACCCTTCATCTCATCAAAAAACTTCATACATAGATTGTCATCTCCTCCAAAAGTGATGTCATCAACAAAAACTTCTATAATTAACTCCTTATCATGATCTAATTTGAAGTATAAGTTGTTATCAGTAGTACTTTTAGTGAGTCCAAGCTTCAGTAGATATTTGTCCAATCTAGCATACCAAACTTTAGGGGCTTGCTTAAGTCCATATAGAGATTTCTTTAATCAGAAGACCATATCTTCCTTGTTAGTTAGTTGAAATCCATCTAGCTATTCAATGTATACTTCTTCTAGTTCTCCATTCAAAAATGCTGACTTTACATCCATTTGATAGACTTTGTAGTCCTTGTATGCAGAATAAGAAAGAAATAACCTTACAACTTCAATTCTAGCAATAGGGGCAAAGGTTTCTTCAAAATCAATACCTTCCATTTGAGAATACCCTTTACATACCAGTCTTGCTTTATTCTAGACCACTTGACCTTGTTCATTCAACTTGGTCCTAAACACCCATTTAGTACCAATCACATTTTTATCTTTAGGCCTGAGAACTAGTATCCATGTGTCATTCTTTTCACTCTATGCCATCTCTTCCTTGATAACTTCCAACTAGTGCTCATCTTGACAGACTTCAATGAAATTTTTAGGTTCAATCTTAGAAATTAGACAATATTCTTCTACAATCTTTCTTCTAGTTTGCACTCCTTTATTCTTATCTCCTATGATTTGACTTTTAGAATGATTTACCTTTACATCCTTGGAGTTTTGGGACATTCTTGAACTTCTAATTCTTCTAATCTTTTGTCTACACTTGCACTTTCCTGTGGTTCTTGACTGACTTGATTTACCAAAACAAATTGAAGTTGCTTTATCAGAACATACAGAATAATCTAAAGTAGATTTTGTGTCTGAATACTCTTCCCTTTCCTAGTATTATCTTCATTAGAATCGTAACCACAATATCTAGATGATTTGACATAGTCCTCATCAACTCTGACATTTTCACTTTCAACCATCTTTCTCAATCTTTTGTTATAGCACCGGTAGGCCTTGCTTTTAGTGGAGTAACCTAAGAAAATTCATTCATCAATTCTTGCATCAATCTGCCCTATATCATCATCTCTCTTGATATAACACTTTCTTCCAAAGATCTTGAAATATTTAATAGTAGGCTTGTAACCAAACCATAACTCAAAAGGGGTCTTACCAGAATTACCATTAACATTTACCCGGTTCAAGGTACACAAAATAGTTCTTACCGCTTCACTCTAGTACATCTGAGACACATTTCCTTCCATCATCATTTTTCTCACAGCATCCAAAATTATTTTATTCTTTCTCTCTGCAAATCCATTATGTTGAGGGATTCGGGGAGAATATAACTACCTTTTAATTCCATGCTCTTCACAAAAAGAGTTGAACTCCCTGGAGGTGAACTCACCACCTCTATCAGATGTCAGGCACTTGATTTTTAGACCTTTCACATTTTTTGCCATAGCCTTAAAAAATTTCAACTTTTCTAATGCTTCACATTTTTCTCTCAAGAAAGAAACCCATATCATTCTAGAGTAATCATCAATAATCAACATAAAGTACCTTTCTCAATGAATACTTCTAACTCTGGAGGGATCACAAAGGTCGATATGTAGCAGCTCCAACAAATTATTTGAATGAAACTATTTTCTCTGAAAGGAGACTCTAGTTTGTTTACCCATCTGACATTCCTTGCAGATTGTGTTAGTAGGCTTCACTAACTTAGGTAGGTCTCTTACTGCTTGGGTGGAACTTATCTTAATAATGAACATTGTCAAAATTTACATGACACAACCTCCTATGACATAGCCATATTTCATCTACTTGAGCAATTAAACAACTCCCACTAGCAGTAGTTAGGTGAAAGATATTACCTTTTGTCTATTTACTAGTAGCAATGATATTCCCTGAACTTCCCTATATCTTGCATCTTGCATTTTTGAACTGAATTTCATAGCCCTTGTCCACCATCTATCCAACACTCAAAAAGTTGTGCTTCAAGCCTTCAACATAAAGAAAATCATCAGTGTTATCCTTACCACCAAGACAAATAGATCCTCTGCCACAAATCACACCAGCATTGTTATCTCCAAATCTTGCAACCCCACCATCATACTTCTCTAGACTTACAAATTTTCTTTTATCACCGATCATATGATATGAGAATCCAATATCAATGACCCACTCATCTTTTTCTTCAACTTGGGCTGCAAGAGCCTTTTCATCTTTAGCAAATTCAATAGCCATTGGATTATCTTCAATGGTAGCAATGAAAACCCATTCATATTCATTTCCATTATCCTTATCAAACTCATCATCAATCACTACTTCTTCAGCAAAGTAACATATCTTTTCAAATCTATACTTTTTAGGCTTAGATCTAGGAACTCTTTCAGGACACCTTGATGCAAAATGACCTATTTTACTACAAGAGAAACATTTAATAGGAAATACACCTTCATACTTACCTTTTCCTCTACCTTCTTGTTTTGCAATCAGTGATTCCAATTCTTCTACTTCTCTTTCGAGTAAGTGCGAAAAGTTGAGTCCATGAAACATGGAATTTTTTTCCTTTCCAAAAAATTGAAATCGGCTTTGATAAAACGGGATCCCGATTTTTAAAAATCGGGGTCCTGTTTAGCTTCGGGATCCCGAGCCTGAACACGAAACAGGATCCCGCTTTTTAAAAATTAGGATTTCATTTCCCATAGGATCCCAAACTGACAGAAAAGGAATGGGATCCCAATTACTACAAAATAGGATCCCGATTTGTAGAAGTCAAGAACTTGTTTTGTAGAAATCAGGATCTTGTTTTGTATTGCTATTTATTTTTTAAAAAACAAATAGAGTTCATTTCACAGCAGATGGGCTCCCGAGTAAAGGTGATAGCGACCCCCACAAATAGCTACAGGTACCTGCCCATGCCCCAATTTTTTTGTATTTTTCTATTTTTTATTGAAATTGTGAAGAAAATAAGTGAATTTGGCATTTTTTTTAATTTATTTCACGTTTTGAGCATTTTTTTTCCTGTTATAGTAGAAATGAGTAATTGTAAAAGTAGAGGAAAAAAATGCAATGAAACCTAAAGATTTTTTAATAGAAATGAAAAAATGAACCTTGAATTGTGTTTTACAAACAAAATTTAACTTTTGAAACCTAAATCGTTCGATTAAACTAGAAAAAATTGAATCTGAAAACCCTAATTGAAACAAAACAAAAAAAATTGCATTTCAAAACCCTATAAATTGAAATGAAATAAAAAAAATTGCATTTATAAACCCTAATCAAGGTTTTTGAAACCCTGAATTCAAATCAAATGAAAAAAATTGAATTTGAAAACCCTAGTTTGAACTGAAACGAAAATAATTGAATTTGAAAACCCTAGTATGAACTAAAACAAAAAAATTGCATTAAAAACCCTAATTGCTTAGAAATTGAAACCCTAAATTGAATTGGAACATTTTTTTTTGTTAAAACCATAAATTGAATTCGAACAAATCATTTTGATTTTGAAAACTAGGTAATTGCGAGCTCAAAAAAAATTATTTGCATTGCTTAAATGTTTTAAATTTTATTTGCATTGTATGGAAAAAATGATATGTTAAACTTTAGTTTCAATGTTAAATTATAATTAGATTAGAAAACAATATTTTAAAGAATAGTTAAAATTCATAAAGTTTATCTTGATGTATGTTTGCAAATTTATTTAGCAAATTCGTAAATCTAAGAACATACAATCAATTCCAATTGGCACTAACTTGCAAGTCTAAATTATTCCAAGGGCCACCTAAACTTCACCCTAAGTTTGCTAAACCCTAGACCCTGAAATTTAAAATCTAAACCCTCAACACTAAAGCATTTGAATTTTGTCTTAGGACCTTAAAATAAAATTTGGTTGCCTTAAAAAACCCTCTGTTGTCACCATTCAGTAGAGCTTTTTATAATGTTTTCACTTATTTGAACACATAATATAAAACCTTTTGGTTTCTACAAGTTTATGAAGATTGGATGATCACTCTCTATGACACTTAAACATGATCATTAGGGATCTAAATCATTGGAAGAAAACTTTATTCTATTATATCCACAAGATAGGAGAGTGCGAGTCATAGTGCTATGGGTAAAGTTTCTTTCATTGGACATACCTAAAATTATGTATGGGAATATATGTATTAAGAAACACATACCATGACCTCTATAGGATTTTTAAGATGTGATCCTAGATAATAACCCACCCATCCTCAATCATAATGGATTCTTTAGCAATTAAGAGAGATTCAATAACCATAAAATTGCCTATATTTTGATACTATATAGATTTATGTGGAAGGATAGAAATGAATCAATAAGGAGACCAATATGGAACCATTTAACACCCAAGGTACACCTATTACATGGGAAAGGGATGAGGTACATGATGATAGCTTGGAGGAACTATGCTATTATTACAATAGAGATAGGAGGATGATTCATATTATGCTCCTATAAATAAGAGGTTAATTTAGAAGATTAAAAGAACTAGATAATAACAAAGGAAATAATTCTATAGAGGGAGTGAGTGGGATTGTTCGAAATATAAAAGGAGAGAGGTGAAGGTCCAAACACCTACATAGAGTCCTACACGAAATACACCAATCTAGGCACTTCCTAGAAGGATCAAGATCCATGTGAGTAGCCTCTTTTTATTTTTGTATCTTCTACATATATATATTTATTCCTTTATTATGTGATTAAAATCATGTATGATATAACTTATTAATAAGTGATTACAAGTATAATTATTAAAATATTTCATATTTATTTTGATATCCTCTAATGTAGGAGTAAATTTTTACTTGTTTTGATAGATGTATGTTATTTTTGTGATATGTATAGATTGATTCATTTTTAACATGATACTTTTTTTTATTAGAGGGGTAAACACTTTTGACCCAGAGCTAGATGGAACCAATGAGGACATAGTATGACTAAATTTGGACCTCACTAGACATCTAGATCCCCTTAAGCCATCATGTCACCCTAAATCATAATTTGATTTCTTAAGGTGTCCCAATATGACATTTCTTAAGGGGATCAAAGAATTTCTTAAAATTTGGTGAGGTTGCCCAAGGCAACAAAATTTAACAATAATAAGATTGTGCAAAATTATAATATGAATGAGATTTCATGATCTAGGTTGGTGAGTTGAAACAAGAGTAGATCTCAATCAACTATTCCACAAGAAAATGTTCTTCACTAACTTGCAAGTTCATTATATTCCAAGGGGCACCAAAAATTCACCCTAAGTTCTATAAACCCTAAACCTTGAACTCTAAAATCTAAATCCTAAACAATAAACCATTCATTTTGTCCTACCTGACCTTAAAGTGAAATTTGGTTGTCTTAGGAAAATCCACCAAATTCCATTCCCTTATGCCATGTAATTTTGTCATATGATCTTACTACATATATCCCCTTAAGTTATCCTATTACCCTAAACCCTAAAGGCATCATTTTTTCTTTGGCTCTTAATGAAATTTGGTTGCCTTAGGCAACTCCACCAAATTTCATTCCCTTATGCCACATAATTTTGTCCTAGGATATTACTACTTGTAGATCCCCTGAAGCTGTCCTATTACCCTAAACCCTAAACTCTAAAGTCTAAACCCTATTTAACCCTAAAGCCATCATTTTTTCTTTAAAGGATCGTAATGAAATTTGGTTTCCTTGGGAAACTTCACCAAATTTTATTCACTTGAGCCATGTCATTTTCTCCTAGGACCTCACTAGACGTCGATCCCCTTAAACCATCCTGTCACTCTAAATCGTAATTCAATTTCTTAAGGGGATCAAAGAAGTTCTTAAAATTTGGTGATCAAATTTTCCCAAGGCAACCAAATTTAACAATAATAAGATCTTGCAATATTATAATATGAATGAGATTTCATGATCTAGGTTGGTCAGTTGAAACAAGAGTAGATCTCAATCAACTATTCCATAAGAAAATGTTCTTCACTAACTTGCAAGTTCATTATATTCCAAGGGGCACCAAAAGTTCACCCTAAACTCTAAACTCCAAACCCTAAACCCTAAAGCCATCATTTTTTCTTAGGCTCTTAATGAAATTTGGTTTCCTTAGGAAACTCCACAAAATTCCATTCCCTTATGCCATGTAATTTTGTCCTAGGATCTTACTACATGTAGATCCCCTTAAGCTATCCTATTACCCTAAACCCTAAAGCCATCATTTTTTCTTTAAAGGCTCTTAATGAAATTTGGTTTTCTTGGGCAACTTCACCAAATTTTATTCACTTGAGCCATGCCATTTTCTCCTAGGACCTCACTAGACGTAGATCCCCTTAAGCCATCCTATCACCCTAAATCATAATTTGATTTCTTAAGGAGTCCCAATATGACATTTCTTAAGGGGATCAAAGAAGTTCTTAAAATTTGGTGATCTTCATTTTCATCAACAAAACAGTTTTCATTTTCATTTTCATTTTCATCAAAAATACAGGTTTTGTTTTGATTTTCAATAAAATGATTATTTTCATTTTCATTTGAAACAAAAGATTTTTCTTTTTTGTTTTCAACAAATTCTATAAAAGTTTCATCTCTCTGAATATTGTCAATGTCAACATCATTAAGTCCAACATCTTGTAAAACTTCTACATACAAATTTACCATTTCACTAATATGTAGATTTGAAGACGTACCTGGATTTGTGCATATTGAAACATTCTCCATAGAATTCAAAGAGGGATTTGAAGACATAGTAGGACTTGTTTGTATAATCATATTCTTCTCCAAATTGAATCCTTGCAAATTAGCTTCATATACAACCATGGTATCCTCAATGTTTTCATCTTCAATAGTTGTGGAATTGGTTACTCCACCATCATTCATTGATTTCATTCTCATTCTTCTTTGTCTTTGTCTTTGTCTCTCCTTCTCTCTATTTGCTTCAACTTCTTGAGGAGTCAATGTCTTCTCTTATTATGAGCTTTATCTCCCACAATTATACAATTATCAAGCACAAATGAATGGTAATAGTGAAATACTTCAAAATATTCAATCCAAATTGGAAGTTCAATACCTATGAGGACAAAATTCTTCCTCTTGTGTTCCTCTAAACAAGTAGAAAACTAGCTCAATTCCACTTTAAAAATTGTTTTCTTCATGCATCCTTTGAAAAATTCAATCCATATTGGAAATTGAAGACCTTTTGTTCCTCCAAACAAGCAGAAAAATAACACAATTCCACTTCAAAAATGGTGTAGATGATGCCCCGTTTGATAAAATCAACTAAAAATCAAGTTCACCACCTATAAATAAAATAGCTCATGAAAAATAGTTTACTTTTACTGCTCTCGTTCGTACATGTGAAGTTGCAAACTTCATAGTTGTTTTTTGTAGTATATTTAAATCAAAGAAACGGGATCCCATTTATAAAAACTAGGATCCTGTTCTCCGACATTGAATGTGGGGACCGTTGGAAGGGAAACAAGATCCTGTTTCCCTGCCAATGGTCTGAATATTATAGAGTAAGGAACGTGATCCTGATTATGGAACGGGACCCCGTTTTTTATAATTTGAATTTTTATTTGCTTTGTGGTCAGGTTCTTGCCTAGGATTTTGGTTTTAGAAAAGCATTGGAAATCCGAACCTATGCCTTCAACCTGGTTTGACCTACAAGTTGAAGGTCCTAACAATGTCAAAGAAAAATATTGACTTTGGACATATGGCTGACGACTTTTTTTGCATAATTTTTTTACGAAATTAAAACCCATTTTAGATGAGACAATGCAGTTTCTAAATATGTAATTTTTTTTGCAATTGGATTAATTTTTATATTTTTCAATTAATTTCTAATAAAATTGGTCCATAAACTTTAAATATAAGGGTTTTTTACTATTTTAATAACTTTTGATCAACATAACATTTTCACACACGGATTGCACAAGAACAAACTTCAAACAACTCTTTTCAATTTAGAAAAAAAATCAAAAATTGATAAGTTTAGGTTATCTTATGCATGTCATACACGACAATTTTTCAAAATGACAAATCTGCCTAATAAAAAATTAACAAAAAACAAATTATTCAATAAAAAATTACAAAAAAAATCAAGAAAAAGCTTCAGTGCATCACAAATATTTTCCCAAAAGAATTTAGAAAAATAAGATAATTTAAGTCAAAAATATGGATGTCGTACACGTGCATGGTATGGTAAAAAAAAGTGACTTTTAAACAGTGGTTTTTAGAAATGACTATTGAAACTCAATTTGTACAATTTGGGTATTGAAATAACTTACATATTTGGAAACTAGACTCTGAGCACTACATTTTATGATTAGTGACTTTTTTAAAGATTTCATCTCTAAGTGCTTCAAATTTTAAGGTCAAATGTGTCAAATTCTGAAAATCAGGAAAAACACTTCCACTTTTTGGCCAAAAAGTGGACTCAACTTCTTGCACACACCCTTTCCTTATCTTCAAGTTGTTTCAGTTCTTCATCATACTTGGATATCTTTCTGGAGCTCTCTCCCAGACTATATTTTTCCTGTTACTTCTAGATACAAAAGCCTTGAATGCAGATTCGGTCTTCGGTGCAGATTCACCAAATTCACTTATTTCAAAAATAGCATGCTTGCCAACCAATGTGTCTCTTGTTCTCTTTGTTACGAATCTAATCTCTTCAATAGCACGAGCTTTCACTTTGTAGGAGGGAGGCAAGGATCTGAGTATCTTAGCCACAATTTCATCCTCATCAATAGTACCACTGGCACATCTAATACCCATCACTATCTCATCCACTTTGCATAAAATAAGTGATATTTTCATCTTCACCCATCTTCAAATTCTCATACTTTCCTTCAAGATTTGTAGCTTGGCCATCTTCACCTTAGCATATCCTTCATACAAAGTTTCTAGCTTCGTCCAAATCTCATGAGTTGTTTGCAATCCTATCACATTAGCCATCTCTGAATTTGTTAGAGTACTCACTAGGGCTTCAATAGCCCTAATATTATTTTCAACATCTTTGATCTCATCAGTAGTGGAGGAACCATTATGAGGAATAACATATGGATCTTTTGTAATCTTCCAGAAAGCTTCACCAATACATCTTAGATGACATTGCATCCTAACTTTCCATAATGAGTAGTTGGTTCCATCAAATCTCAAATTGCCCTTGAATGTAGTCATCTCGGATCACCTCAAGCTTTTAGACTTCTTTAGAGGAACCTGCTCTGGTACCAATTGTTGGAAAAAAAAGGATAGACAGCTAAGAGGGGGGTGAATCATTTATCACAAAAACTTAAACTTAACTTAATCTCAGATCTGATGAACAAGCAATCAATCATAAACAATTAACTCAACAGAGAGACAAAGAGCACCAAGATTTTTTGTGTGGAAACCCTATTAGGGGAAAAACCACAGTGGATGTTAGTCCACAAGATTATACCCTGTTAAAAGTATAAAGAGAAATAATAAGGGGAATGCACATGCATTCAAGAACACTTCCTAGAGCTCACTGCTCAAATACAAAAGGGGATCACTACCCAACAATATAGAATAGGATTAAAATCCAGAAGGTACGAACTGAGAAAATAGCTTCTGCACAAGCCTGATTACAGTTCCAATTAAGCTTAGAAAACTTTCTTTACAATTTTCTCAATCTTCTTCACACTCTGCTCTGCTATCGAATGATATTTGCACATACGAACATAAAAACACTTTCAACATATGAAGCACACACACTTTCCACATTTTCACACACTACACTGATGAAAAAATTGCTCTTATATATCCGCCATATGAGATTTCATCACAACTTAGTCGCCTAGGGAAATAAAACATATTTGCAATATCAGCCCAATTTTATAAATAAATTTTTAATGTGTATGCACCAAGGTCAGCCACAACATAGCAGAGACCCAAATTGACATCTCCAACACAAAAATACTCTAATTAATTTCACCACAAATATCCACAATACCCTACTACCAACATGTTAGCCAGGAACATGAAAAAATGAACATGTGCAAGAAAAGATCTTCAACCACTAGTTCTCTAGTTAATGTGGACGTACGAAAAAGATAGAGAATGATCTAGATACATCAAAGAACACTAGGAAATAATAGAGAAACATCCACAACAACTGAGATGAATAGAATCACATGATCTTCATTTAGAAACACTGACAAAGACAACAAAAACACTGTCAGACCATAATATAATCAAAGCTTCATGTGGACCTCTAAAACTTTTGCTAGATGATCTAGATACTCACAAATAAACCCTTTAATCCACACTAGCTAATCTTCAACATGCAGAGCAAGACACCTTCATGACCTACACAGTTCCACTAGGAACCTAGAATAATTTCTTTTAACAATTTTCTCCATATCCTTGACATATACAACAATTGACATGTCACCAAATGCTAATAGTGTTGACATCAATGACAATCACATATCAGCAACACAACCACAATATCCAACAATAACAACATTGCAGCAAAGACTTACTAACCTCGAATCCATAGATCCCTTATTTATTTTGGGAGCAAACCCTTCCTTCCTATGTCATGGAACAACTTTATTTCGGAAACATATGACTTGGCATAGGTTTTTTTGTGGAAATCTCTCATATCTTAGGAGATAACATTGGCTACTTTAAAGCAATTTTTGATAGTAATATTGTTAGCAACCACTTTAAAGTGGGGGCATACATCGATGACATGTTTCAACATATTTCATGTTGTGATTCTCTTTTCTATTGTGACGTGTCCTTTTCTTGGTGGTGTCATTAGGTTTGATGTCCTCCAAGAGTGATATTTCTAAGCATACGATTCCCTTTAGTGGCATGATGGGAAGCGAGAGGCATCCCATAAGTGGCGATCTAATACTCTTTGACTTGTCCTCTCTTGGAGACATTAGGCATGATGTTCCCTAAGAAGAATACCTTACACAAACAAAGAAAAATCCCCTTTAACAAAAACTTATAGACATGACATTCAAAAGCATACTTGAAAGCATTACATTGTGGTGCCTTATCGAAGTTTTTAGGAGGATAACTTCAGTATGGTATGGGAGGATAATATGATTCTCTCATTTTCCACCACATTGGGATAACTCTCCTAGTGGGGGTATGTGTAGGATCATCATGGAAAAAATAGGCCCTTAAGTGGCAAAAACTTTAGAAAAATTAGAGTTAGACAACTTGACATAAAAATTTGAATAAGTTATCTATATTATTTAAAAACTATGTAACAATAGAATCTGTAGCAAATTGAATGTAGTTTCTAAACTACTAGGTTTTTTTAAAAAAACAAAAATTCTATTTGGTGAAAATTTGAAATTTAAATGCAATGGTACTTAAATTTAAAGGAAAAAATAAGTAGGTGTCTATCTGACCACCCTAACCACAATAAAATGATAATATTTTTTATAATATTTTAGATATAAGTAGATTACTCATGCCCCGATGTGATGCATATTTTTTTGTAATTTTTTTCCAAGTAAATAATTAATTATGAATTTTTATTACAACTTCTTGAAAATATAAAACTTGTATGTCTGACCACCTTAACTTGGTCAAAACTTCATGAAATTCAAATTTTCTTTTTTAATCCTATAGTATGCAAAGCATAGAATGTGACGCATGTTTTGGATTCAAAAAATGTGATACCGTTTGAAAGCTATAGATGTTTTTCAATCAGCCTATCAATTAGGACTTTAGTCATAATTTGAATAGAAAATGAATAATAATTACTTATTAAATTAAAAATAAAACATAATTTATATCGGTGGAAAGCTAAGAATCTCATTTGGAAACCCTTTTTGTTTCATCAATTTTGGGTAAAAAAATAGTCGTCAACCACATACCCATTATATTGCCACTTTTTGGCCCATCATGATCCTGCACATACCCGTGGACAGACTGAATTTCCACCACCCCATAGTGAGCACACATGTTATGGACAAACAACCATGTTCCACATTGTGTTGGAATGGTTGTGCTTGATCCTTTATTTTTCTTTTGTTTTCTTGGTCTTTAATAGGGTATGACAATGTACCTTTTTTATTTTTGCATACTTAACTGTTTTGAATATCTACTTTAGTGTGAGTTTGTCATGGGGGAAAAATGTAGCAAAGAAAAAAGTAACCCTTTTTCACACTTAATTTGGAATAATTAATATTAAAATTAACTTAATTATGCCTTGATTTAGGGTTGTAATGTGTTCTACACATTCACACTAAGTCTAGGGCCCTTTTAAATAAAATGTACTTAATTATGCCTTATTTAGGGTGTTGTAAAGTGTTTTATTACACTTTCACACTAATCTAGGGTTTCGTTAATTAATTGTGGTTAATTGAGCTTAATTGGCCCCTTTAATGGGTATGTGTAGGATCATGATGGACCAAAAAGTGGCAATATGATGGGTATATGGTTGATGACTTTTTTACCTAAAATTGATGAAACGAAAAGGGTTTTTAAAGGATATTCTCAGCTTTCCTCCAATATAAATTATTCTTTACTTTTAATTTAATAAATAATTATTTATTCATTTTCTATTTGAATTAAGACTAAAGTCCTGATTGATAGGCTGATTGAAAAACATCTATAACTTTCAAACGGTATCACATTGTTTGAATCTGAAACATGTGTCACATTCTATGCTTCACATACTATAGGATTAAAAATAAATAAAATTTAATTTCATTAAGTTTTTGACCAAGTTAAGGTGGTCAGACATACGAGTTTTTATATTTTTTTAAAGTTGTAATAAAATATTCATAATTAATTATTTACTTGGAAAAAAATTACAAAAAATATGCATCAAATCTAGACATGAGTCCTCTACTTATATATAAAATCTTATAAAAAAATATTATCATTTTATTGTGGTTAGGGTGGCCAGACAGACACCTACTTCTTATTTTTTCCCTAAAATTTGAGTGTACTACTGCATTGAAATTTCAAATTTTGACCAAATAAATTTTTGTTTTTTTTTTAAATAAACCTAGTAGTTTAGAAACTACATTCATTTTTTTACAGATTCTATTCTTACATATTTTTGAAATAATATAGATAACTTATTCAAATTTTTATGTCCAGTTGCCTAACTCTGATTTTTCTGATTTTTTTGCCACTTAAGAGCCTATTTTTTCCATGATGATCCTGCACATACCCTAATTCAAATTTAAGCCTTATTAATTACATTTTCCAAAGGATCTATATCCCAATACCCATTAATGATATTGGATGACATTTAAGTTGGAAAATTTGGTAGATCCTAGAAAGTGGTGCTAGGATTAATTCGCCACTACTAGCGAATAAGTCCTCCTGACATAGGACATCCCTTTCTTGGCATTTTTGAAATGGGTTTTTGATGTTATTTCATCCCCCTGGAGCATGGTCCTAGAAAGTTGTCCTAGTACCCATTTTCCCTAGGTGGCGAATGGTTCCTCCTCACATAGGACACTCATTTTTAAATTTATTTGTGGCGGAATCATAATGATTTTCAATCCTAGACCTAATGTTGGCTTGAATTATTTGAATTTTGGGCTTAATCTGTAAATTTAGTATAAATATGAGGTTAATTCACATAGTTTCATCCTAAGTCTAGACTAATAATGATTATGCAAGCATCCTAAGAGCAAGTTTATGAGTTCAAAAGCATCATAGAGCATTTCAAAGGAAAAATATCAAAATTCTATTGCTTCAATTCAATATCATATCATCATGTCAAAGGAATAATGCATCAAGCATGTTGTTGAGCTAATATTGTTGATGTAGAATTCAAGATCTCTTGCAAGCATTGTTTCACATATTATTTGAGATCAAGATCTACATTCATGATGGCTAATTCATGTTAGTTTTCATATTTACATTCCAAGACAACTTCCAAGTATCACCATATCATCATTTTATGTTTCATGCATCTATTTCATTATTTCATCATTTCTTTTAATTACCTAAAATGGATTTGATTGAGGAAAACTCTTATTCATTAACAATCAACAATTTGTTCTTCTCTTGACTATATGTTTGTAGATTTACAGGTTGAAGATCAAGTGGAGAAGAATTTGGAAGCAAAATTGTCAAAGTTATCAAGTTGCAATGTTGGCATTCATAGTGCAAGAACAAAGAAAGAAGGCTACATAGTTTGTTTCATACTTTAGTGTACTAAAATACATACCCCTTTGCATTTTCACACTTGTTTGGGCCTATCTTGCTTTATTTATGCTTCTTTATTGCTTAATTGGTCCTATTTTTTGTCCACAAGCCCTATGAATTACATCTTTTTTTAGTTAATATCGATATTCTCTAATGCATAAATGATAATAATTTAATCACTCCATTTGTGTGTCCCTAATTTTTTTGGGTAAGGACTAAAATGCTACCTATGGCGTCTTTGTCCCCCAAAGTTCTTGGGACCCTAATTTTGAGGTATCTTAATTGGGCCCCTTTTTGGTCTCTATGCCCCAAGTTTCATGGCTTTAGACTAAGATGCCACCTAGGGGATCTTAGACCTCCTTGAGTCATTTTTTGAGATTTAATTTCAAATTCTGGCAAGATTTAACCTCCTTTATTTAATGAATACATATATCAGCTTGGTGTGATAAAATTTTAGGATATTAAGCATAGATAAGTATAAATACAAGGTTCATTCATTCATTTCAATATCAATTTTTTTGTGAGAGAATTCATCATATCATAATTGAGTTCACAAGAGCATTCAAGAGCAGATTTATCAAGCATTTGGAGCCATTATCAAGATTCAAGCATCATATCAAAGAGCTTCTTGCATCATGTGTTTTTTCGTGCTAATATTTATGATGTAGGGTTTTGATTCAAGCAAAGCAATTCAAGATCATTCCTTTGGTTCAAGATCCATATCCATTGCAGCCATTGCATACAAGTTTGCAGAATTTACAACAAGGGGTTTGGTGAGTTGTAGTATTGCATGTTGTTCATTCACCATTTCCTTCATTATTTATCTTTCATTTCAAGGTTTAATTACCAACAAGGTTTTTGACCAAGGAAAACCCCCATTTACTAAAAAGCAACAAGTTTTTCCCCTCTTGCATATTTGTGGTTGCAGATTTAGGTTGAAGTCTTGAAGATCACTTGGAGTGCAAAGTTGCATTACAAATTTTTTATCTTCATGGAAACTCACCTACAAGCTGAATTAAAAAGTTTCAGAACCTGAGATCGAAAAGGAAGCAAGTGTAGACCTTAGAGCTCAAGATCACATTAAGAGTTTTTAGAAATTTATAATAAGAATAATATGCCACCTTGGGCATCTTAGTCCTCCCAGGCATATTTTTCTGAGATTCTTTTAGATCCGGTTCTGACATTCAAAGACTCTACATCTGCCTTGAAAAACAACAAAGGGACTAATACACAATCCTAGGCATCTTAATGGGTGATCCCACAATATTGGTTTACAATTTTTGGCTAAACTGATTTTTTTTAACTAAATCTTCACTTTCGGGCACCTATAACGGCTAAAATGTGAGGAATTTGAAGATGATGCAAACAAGTGATTTGTGATATTCTGTCTGTAGATTTTAAATATATTTTTTTCAAAATTTTTGGAATCAGATTGCACTTCTTTTTCCATCTCCTTCGAAAACTAGTTTTTTTCAGTAAACACCATTTTTAAGGAGTGATGCTCACCATATAACAAATAACTTCTTTCCCATGAAGAATAAAATTATAATTTTTTTGAATTTAGATTTGTAACTACAATATATAGTGCTTCCAATTGCTTTGATAGTGTTTTATTGAATATTTTTTCCTTAATCAAGTTGAAGTCAAACCAACTATAATTCAAACATAGGAGGACCGTATAACACAATTTTTTTTGTATGTATTGAAAAACATTTTTTTTTGGTTGGATCAAGGACTTCAATATCTAATGCACTCATATTTTTCAATTTTTTTTTTGATAATATTCTCTTTTTCCACATGTAGAACAAAGAGCTTGATTTTTGGTGAAAAACCTACATTCACAAGAAATAAAAATTAAATATAATAATTAAATTAAATTTATTTAAAGTTATACTTTTTGGGAAGCTTATAATAAGGAATACATACGAAAAATAAATTTTAAATGAATTCATTTGATCGCCCTAAAGGTAAATCAAAAGTGGTTTTTTATCAGCATTTGGATAGGTGTAAAGGAGACTCTGTTATAGGTATGGTTTAAAACTAGCGAGGTTCTATCCAAGGGAGTTTGATCTAAGTGCCTAGTTTGATCAAACCCTATTTAATTGAAATAATTTAAGTGGAACTTTTTAAGGATTAAATCATTATATTTTCTAAAAATATGTGATTTCAGCAAAAATCACAATCTCCCAGAAATTGTAAACCAGCTTTATGGGATCACCCTAGTCCTCCATAGAACTTTTTGGCATATTCTTCACATTTCCATAATCCAATTGGGACTCCTAGGACATTATTGAGTGAATTTTTGTAGAAAGAGTGATATTCCATATATCCATTTTTCCACCAATCATTTTGTTGAACCCAACTTTTAAGCATTCATTTCTAATTTGGGGTCCATTAAAGTCCTTAGATATAGATTGCATTCATTATTGCATTGAATCTTGTATTAGTGAAAGTACATCTAGGGTTTCTGGCATTAGTGAAATTACATTTAGGGTTTCTCATATTTGCATTAGTGAAAGTGCATCTAGGTTGCATCCTTACTTTATCGCATCATTTTATTTCATTAAAAAATGGAAAAAGTGCATTGTTCTTCATCTTCATTGCATTTACAAACATTCTTATTGCATTCAAAAGTGAAAAAATTGCATTCGATATTGCATTCAATTCCTTGTTCCAAGTTACATTTTCTTGTACTTATTTGCACATTTTTTTGTTTCTAAACATTAGTATCTTGCATAGGAAATATGCAAATACTATTGGCATTCTAGAATTCACTAGTTTTCTACAAAAAAAACCTTTTCTAGGACTAAAACGTCCTTCCTAGCATCTTAGTCCCTCTCAGGATTTTTTCCTTAGAAGTTTCTCTCTATTATTTGTTATCTTTTTCAGTCCCTAGAACTTTACAATCTCACTAGGAGGACTAAGACACCCTTCTTGGTGTCTTAGTCCCTGCTGACTTTAACTCTCTAGTTTTTAGGATTTGAAAATTTATTTTCTGTGTTTTTGTGGGTTGCCTTCAGTTTTCAGTTTCAATTTCCAAAATTGTTATTATCTCCAGGAGGAACAAGACACCCTTCCTGGAGTCTTAGTCCCTGTTGACTTTGACTCTCCAATTTTTAGAATTTGAAAATTTCTTTTATGTGTTTCTGTGGGTTGCCTTCAGTTTTCAGTTTCAATTTCCAGAATTGTTATTATCTCAATTTCTTTCATTTCAAGTGCATTTGTTCAATCTTGCATCATGGATATGTGATTTGGAAAGTTGTGGATGTCTTTGAAATCTTTGATAGATGTGTCAAATTTTGCCTTAGGTAATGACCCTAACGAAATAGAACTCACTCATGCTCACTCAACTCCTAATAAATGTCCTCATGATGTTGACATCATTGTAGAATATGATGAAAATATGAATAAGTTTCTAAATGATTGTCTTGATAACCTTGAGGCTAATGCATATTTTTATCCCTCCATGAAACAACTAGATCCTCCCACAATACCACCTCTTGAGATTTTTGGTTACTTACATCCTGAAATCAAAGAAAAAGTTCAAACTAAGTCCCTACAATAGGTGAATATAGTTCCTCTAAACAAACAAATATTCAACCCTTTTATGATCACAAAGTAACAAACAATTCAATCAACCTAAAAGAAACAAATGTAAAATTCTTTATAATCTTAAGTAAAAAAGGATGTGATACAACTAGTGAACATGAGATTCATCAAATATTAGAACAAAAACCAACCGATGAAAGCACAAAGGGATTAGGATATCAAGATCCCTATCATAAAAAAAGCCACCTAGAGAATATCTAAGGCTTCAAAGTGATGGTATGGTGATCTTTGATTCTCCCCTTGATATGAATTTCCTTCTTCCTAAAGAACAACCAATAACTCATAACAATGACAAGGATGGTAGGATCACCTTAGGTCCTCCTTCTCCTTATTCAACTATAGAAGTTGGTGAATCTAGCAAGCACAAGAGGCCTTAAAAATTACAAAATTTACAACCTCTCCATCCACCACCTGAAAGTGAAAGAAAACTACAGCTGCTTCTCAACAAAGGACTTATAACATTATCACCTAAGAATAGATTAGTTCTTTATCCTAAATATGAAAAAGCCCCACATTGCACATATCATTGAAATCATAGACAAAGTATCGATGAGTGTTGTGCATTCAAGTTAGTATTACAAAAATTTCAGTTCAATAGTAGTGATTCCCATCAAGTGATTGCATAGCTTTTCCTTCTTCACCTTTCTTGTCATGTAATAGTTGCAGAATACTCTATTCTCACTATTACATGACCCTTCCCATCACCTACCTTGGCCCATTCTTGTCTTGCACCTAGTGGAGGCAAGACGTAGATGGTCTTGTCCTAGTAAGGAATTTGTTGTTGTCCCTTAGGTTCATTATCTACCTTCCTCTTATACAGGCTGAGATTGGGAGGCAGATAACTTGCTTTAGGTTGACTCACCTATGCCTTACTAGTCTTTTTCATTTTCTTTTTGTTTGCTTACATGTGCATAACGTGATCCCTTGTAATATTTTGTTTGATGTTTCTCTCTATGTTCATTCTTCTATATGTCGTATACTTTTACCTTTTCCTTGATCTTTTATCTTTTCTTTCTTTTCATTTTGTCTTGTGTTTTCCTTTTGGGGATGATGCAAGGCATTGAGAAATTCATGTTGATGCAAAAGATTTTTCATTATCTTTTCTTTGTCTTTTCTTTTCCTTTTTTGTCTTGTGTTTTCCTTTTGGGGATGACGCAAGGCGTTGAGACACCCTATGTCTCTTCTATGTTGACCCAAAATACTTTCTTTTTCTTTATTTTCATTCTCTTTGTGTCATTATTCCAATTCTACGTGTATTTTGGGAATGATGATAGTTCGATCTCTCTCATATTATTGTAACAAAGACAAATACTAACCCAAAATCCATAGATCCCTTATGTGTTCTAGGGGGAAACCCTCTTTTCTTTTTTTATCTTTTGGCTACTTTAAAGTAATTACTCATAGCATGGTGTTAGCAATTTATTTAAAGTGGGGCCATACATTGGCACTATTTTAGCATGATTTTACTTGCATATTTTTCCTTTTCATGTTCTTTGATGCGATTTTCTTATTTCACGTGACACGTTTTTCTCTTTGTGGTGAAATTGGGAGTAATTTTCTTCAAGAGCGTGATCTATCTTAGCATATTATATTCCCCTTAGTTGTAATGCAATGCACTGCATCCCTTAAGTGGTGAATCTTTTATCCTTTGATCAGTCCTCTCTTGGAGACATTAGGAATGATGTCCCCTAAAAGTAAGACCTCACATGAACTAAGCAAAATCCCTTTGAGCATGCCTCTTTCTTGTTGCATTTTTCTTTATTTACCTTATTAAAGTCATGGAGGTATGGCTTTGATATGGTCCCTTAGAGCTCACCTAGTGAAAACCTAGCTTCACTAGCTCATGTGAGAATGCATTTTTATACCTTATGAAATTCATGGAGGTATGGATTTGATATGGTCCCCTAGGGCTCAACTAGTGAACACCTAGCTCCACTAGCTCGTGTGAGCATGCATTTTTGTACCTTATTAAATTCATCGAGTTATGGCTTTCATATGGTCCCCTTGGGATCACCTAGTGAACACCTAGCTATAGTAGCCCTTGTGAGCATGCATTTTTGTACCTATAGCAAATATTTTGGCTTCCTAATCCTTTCTAGCACTTCTAGGGTTTTTCACCTAAAGGAGAAAGAAGGGCCAAAATGGGCAATGTTACATTCAAAGTCAATGCAATATGGATGGAATATGGATGTAATATGCCTAGATGGAATGTTTGAATGCAAGAAACTGATAAAATGGATTTATTATTAATGCAAAACCAATGAAATGTACATTGTTTGAAAACACATTATGATATGCAGAAAACACCTAGAAATGAATGCAAATTGCAAAAAAAATGGATGAAACTGAAAGTGTGGACCTAAGATCTTGATGGAGACTGGAAATGACTTCTAAAATGTTTTTGATCTTGATTTTTATGCCTAGTGGGACTCATTCGCCATTCTAGGTGAATCAGTCCCAATTCTGTGAATTTGTTTCAGATAAATGGGTATCGAAAAATGCAAAAAAATAAAAATAGGCCTAGAAGTGGGACTCATTCACCACTCATGTTGAATGATTCCACTTTTTATTTTTTGAAGGTTCAAATGTGGAAACAAGAGCCCTTGTTTTGCACTTTCTGCTTCTCTAGGTGTCCTATTTTGAAACTGTTAAATTCAGGCCTGAAGGTGAACTTTTGTTGATGTTTTGCTTTATCCAATGAAGAGATAAATTAAAAAAAATTGTAATGCAATCTTCAATGATTCCTAAGCCTCCATGATGTCTAAATCTACAAACAAGCAAGACAAGAAAGATAAATGCTGAATGTTACCCTAGGGCATGGGTGTTTGCCTTGGTCAAACCCATTTTAGGTAATTAAACCAAATTATGGAGAAATAATTGATTCAATACCTTTCCATGATGTTTGATCTTGAATTTCTACAAAAAAACATGAAGAATATGCCCTTGAATGTCTTTGGAAGCTATATTGGTGACTTGCAATGATGAAACCCTAGCTTGCTTGACCTGATATAGGAGATAGATGATGAATGAATGATGAGAGATGTGTGAATGAATTAAGAGATGTAATTTAGGGTTTATAGACTTGATTTTATAGAAAATTCACCTTATTCACCGGTAAATTGGATCCCTAAGGCCGACATGAAGAAAAATTAAACTTAAAACCTAATTTTTCTTGCTCAAAATTCAAAATGAACCCAAATGGGACTCATTCACTACCTTGGGTGAATTAGTCCCACCTGGAAGGGACTCATTCACCACATATGGTGAATTAGTCCCAGAGGGGTCCATTTGCCAACTGGGTTGTTGAGGAATGATGAAATAAGGTTTATATGATGACTTAGTCAGTTATTTCATCAAATTATGCTTCAAGATGCATAATATGGGGTAATAGGGGCCTATTAGTGAAGATGTAAAGGTCAATTAGGGCATGGGACACACATTTCAATGTGAAAGTGTGATTAAAAACACTTTACAATGCTAAAATGAGGTCCACTTAGCCTAGAAAGGCACAACATCCAATGTGAATGTGTAGAAAACATTACAACACTAGAGTAAGGTTAAATTCAATTCACAAGCCTTCTAGATTGATGTAAAGATTCAATCAATTACATTTTATAGTTTTGAATTGAGGGAAAATGGGTTTATTAGGTCTAGAGATGTGTGGAAGTCTTTTATAGCTCTTTACAACACCTTTACAAGACATCACTAAATGCATTTTATTCAGCTTGCAAGGATCCAAGACCTAGTGTGTATGTGTAAAACACCTCATAACACCAAATCAAGGCCTTATTAAGTTCGATTTACCATCAATTATTCCCCAAATCAAGAAATTTTTATTTTTTCTATAATATAGTACCTTATTAAAGTCATGGATATATATATGGCTTTGATATTGTCCCTTGGGGCTCACCTAGTGGACACCTAGCTCCCACTAGCCCTTGTGAAAGTGTGTTTTGTTTTCATAGTGGATAGTGTATATTCTACTTGTAAACTTTCTTTTTGAAAAAATAGCCGAGACTTGATCCAACACATTGGACAACCAGTCGAAGCTTGATTTGTTGCAGTTTTCTTTTTTTTCTTTTTCCTTTTTTTTTTCTCGTCTTTGATTGTGTATGTTTGTGATTTGAGTATGGCTTCATATATCATCCACAAGCATGTTCCTTTGTGCCTATGTTGGTTTTCCATAGGATCTTGATCATGGGGGCTTGGCCACCCTCTTGATTGTTGTCATCCTATCTTACTAGAATTTTCACATTTGAACCCCTCTTGATTGTGTGGTTGGCTACTTTAGTGTGAGTTTGAAGCAAGTTCATATCCCCACTAAAGTAGGGGCTAAATTTAGTGTAGTAAAATGCATACCCATTTTCATTTTTACACTTGTTTGGGTCCACCTTTCTTTATTTATGCTTCTTTATGGCTTAATTGGTCCTATTTTGTGTCCACAAGCCCTATGAATTACATCTTTTTTTGGTTAATCCCGACATTCTCCAATGCATAAATGATAATTTAATGACTCCATTTTTGTGTCCCTGATTTTTGGGTCAGGACTAAAATGCCACCTAGGGCATCCTTGTACCCCCAAGGTCTTGGGGCCCTAATTTTGAGTTATCTTAATTGGGCCCCTTTTTGGTGTATGTGCCCCAAGTTTCATCGCTTGGGACTAAGACATCACCTAGGGAATCATAGTCCTCCTTGAGTCATTTTTGGGATTTAATTTCAAATTCTAGCGGGATTTAGCCTCCTTTATTTAATAAATTCATATGTCGGCTTGGTGTGATGTAATTTCAAGATATTAAGCATAGATAATTATAAATACAAGGTTCATTCATTCATTTCAATATCAAGTCTTTTGTGAGAGGATTCATCATATCATAATTGAGTTCATAAGAGTATTCAAGAGAAAATTTATCAAGCATTTGGAGCCATTATCATGATTCAAGCATCATATCAAAGAGCTTTTTGCATCATGTGTTTTTTTGTGCTAACATTTGTGATGTAGGGTTTTGATTCAAGAAAAGCAATTCAAGATCATTCCTTTGGTTCAAGAATCATATCCATTGCAGCCATTGCACACAAGTTTATAGACTTTACAAGGATTTGGTGAGTTGTAACATTGCATGTTGTTCATTCACCATTTCCTTCATTATTTCTATTTCATTTCAAGGTTTAATTACAAACAAGTTTTTCCAATAGATTACATATTTGTGATTGCAAATTTAGGTTGAAGTCTTGAAGATCACTTGGAGTGCAAAGTTGTAAAAGTTGCAAAGTTGCATTACAAAGTTGTCATCTTCACAGAAACTCACTTATAGGTTGAATTCAGAAGTTTTAGAACCTGAGATCAGGAAGGAAGCAAGTGCAAACCTTGGAGCTCAGGATCACATTCAGAGTGTGCCAAAATTTAGAACATGGCACTAATATGCCACCTTGGGATTCTTAGTCCTCCTAGGCATATTTTTCAGAGATTCTTTCAAATCCAGTTCTAACATTCGAAGACTCTACATCTGCCCCAAAAAATAGCAGCAGGACTACTATGCTATCCTAGGCATCTTAGTACTCCATAACACTTTTTGGTAGCTTCTTCACATTTCTAGAATCCTCACAGCATCCCCAGACTTGCCAGGTGCACATTTCTAGTTTCATAGTTTTCTATTGCATTTTCTTTATCTTTGGAAGTCATTTAGTATTAATTTGCATATCATAGTGTGTTTTCCAACATTTTCTTTTCCAAGCATTTTCTTGGTGGTGAACCCCTTTAAAGTTGAGAAATCCCCCTCCTAGGTCCTCCTCATTATGAATTGAAACACCTTGTGAGGTTGTTAGTCAATCCAATTGGGACTCCTAGGACATTATTGAGTGATTTGTTGGAGAAAGAGTGATATTTCATATATCTATTTTTCCACCAATCACATACTTTTGAGAGTTGAATATCGACAATCTAAGAGTGTAGGCATCAAAGAAAAGAACCCAGATCTCAGTTTCAAAAACCCTAACAGGGTCCCATTCACCACTAAAGTCAAATGAGTCCTTTGTGCCCTAAAAACAACCTTCTTGCAACAAGTTACACATCATTCTAGTCTCTAAAAACTTCCCTCATAGTTGTTATAATTTAGTTAGGGTGAATTTCTTATTGTTATTTACATAATATCATACACATAATTGCATTTTTCATAGCACTAATTAGCGGTTCATCAACCTATTGATTCATTTTGGTGAACCCTATTTCCCATTGAAAGAGTACATGGAGGTCTTCTCCTTTTGGAGAACTAGGCACTGTTGTATTTTTCACAACCTTCTCCATATTGGTCAAAAAATTATTTAAATATGTAAGCCTTACACTTACCAAATCTCAGAGTTAACTATATTGCATTATTATTTTCTCTTTTTTCACCTTTAATAAAAACAAATGACCATGTATATTTTTAATTATCACTCTTTTTGCTCCATCTCTATCATTCATCGGATCATATGCACTTGAGGCCTAAGCAATTTGAGACTCAATCGAGTCCATTTGATCCTTGATGCTCTTTGTATACAATGTCCACTTCAAACATAATTGAAACACTTGTGGGGTATCCTCCAAACACTTTTGAGCTTCCTTCAAGTTTCCTTTCAACTTGGTGTGAGCAATGGGTATGTGCAAGATCATCATGGAAAAAGTAGGCCCTTACGTGGAAAAACAAATAGAAAAATCAGAGTTAGGCAACTTTTCATAAAAATTTGAATAAGTTATCTATATTATTTAAAAAATATGTAAGAATAGAATCTATAGAAAATCGAATGTAGTTTCTAAACTACTGGGTTTATTTATAAAAAAAGAAATCTATTTGGTGAAAATTTGAAATTTCAATGTAGTAGAACTTAAATTTCAGGGGAAAATAAGTAGTAGGTGTCTATCTAACCACCCTAACCACAATAAAATGATAATATTTTTTTATAATATTTTAGATATAAGTAGAGGACTCATGTTCGGATGTGATGCATATTTTTTTGTAATTTTTTCCCAAATAAATAATTAATTATGATTTTTTTTATTACAACTTTTTAAAAATATAAAAACTCGTATGTCTGACAACCTTAACTTGGTCAAAACTTCATTAAATTCATTTCTTTTTTCTTTAATCCTATAGTATGTGAAGCATAGAATGTGACGCATGTTTTGGATTCAAAAAAATTGATACCATTTGAAAGCTATAGATGTTTTTCAATCAACCTATCAATCAAGACTTTAATCGTAATTCAAATAGAAAATGAATAATTATTATTAATTAAATTCAAAGTAAAGAATAATTTATATTGGTGGAAAGCTGAGAATCTCCTTTAAAAATCCTTTTCGTTTCATCAATTTTGAGTTAAAAAAATTTGTTAGCCACATGTACCCTACACATACCCATCATGATCCTGCACATACCCCAATAGAAAATTTATTCGAGGCCATAGCTAGCCTCTTATCATTCAAATTTCTTGCTACTTCCTTCTCAGTCTTGTCTTCCAATCCTACAAAGTACTCCTTAGAATATTTTAACAACTTCACTTGTTGAATACCTGACAAAGAACTATCAATGGATACTCTAGAAAGGCCTTCTTACAACACCTTGACAACTTTATCAACCAACTCTATGATCTCTTTTGGTGATTTTGAAGTATCTCCTTTCCCGTGGAGGCATGAAATACATCACCAAGTTGCAAATTATGTAGAGGGGAATTCTTGTCTAATTTCACTTGACCTTGTTGCATGGGGATTTGTAGTAGTTGTGTAGACACCACTGGTTGGAACTATAATTGCATGTCTAGAAGATATTTCAATGAATCGCTGGAGGGTTTAGAGGATTCATAACCTATTTTAGATTTTTATTCTACATGAGTATCACTTTTCTCCTTCTCTCCAGGGAAAAAGTACAAAGTTGTGTCACACTTTATAAAGGAAAATACCAACACTAATCCAAATTTTAAACTTGAATCACTAAAAAGTGGTATATATGTTTTGAATTTTGAAATGATGTAAACTAATAAAATTTGTATTTTTTAATTATTTTATGTTTTTCTTGAAAAAATTAAAAAAATATTTGAATATAATTTTTAATAAGTTTACACTATAATTTTGTTTTTGACAAAATGTTAAAAAATGAAGTTACATGAGATGTCAATCTTTATATAGTAAATTTATTTTTTTTCCTTCAAAATTTGTGTTTATTTATAACTTGAAACTTTAGTGCATGGATATTTTTTTCAATTTTGATAAATATATATTTTTAAATAAATATTAAAATGTGTGTGTACTAAAAGATAGTTGTTTCCATTTGACGTCAACTTTCATATTAACTATTTATTTATTTATTTAATTTTTTTCCTTCAAAATTTATATTTATTTATTAACTTTCAAAGTGGAGCTACATATGCACTTATCTAAAAAATTTAGTTGGAAGAGTTGTGATTATATCTAACTTATCTACAATGAATCTCACTAGATCATATGTTTGGCTAAAATTGGTTTTTAGTCAGAAATACTTAAATTCAAATTTGTTGATAAGTTGGTTGAAAGTGTGACACAACTTTGTACTTTTACCCTCTAATGCCAGAGCACTCTTCTACAATCTTCTAAACTTTTGAAGGAGGCATTTTTGTTCCTTTTGAGTTCTAGTCTTCTTTGGGACTCCTTGCTCAACTTCTTTGTTTTTCTCATCAGTTATCTCCATTAAATGGGAAATCAAATAAAATTAGGAATTAATATTTAATATTTATTTAATGACAAAAAATACTGCAAAATAGGTTTGGACTAGGGCACTACCACCCTTGTCCAACCTCTTTTGGCCTAGTTTAAAATATGTTAAATTTTCAAAACATTAAAATTTACAAATTTAAATTCATTTGTCAGCTTTTGATAATTAATTTTATGGGAAAAATGATTGCATATAAATTTATATTTCAACATTTGAAACTGGAGATAATTTAAATTCCAATTGAGCATCCTAAAAAATAGTCAAGAGAAAAATAATTTGAATTTAAAACACTTGTTATTAGTCAAGATCCATGTTTGCAATGCATCATGTTCATATGTGAGTTTGTTCATGTTTTAGGTTCAGTTTTTTTGAGTACTTACACTTGCATGACCTTCAATCAAGAAACCAATTCTTCTTGTATGAGATGATTACAATGACTTCAGTCCATCAACAAAAGAATATTTGAGTCGAAAGTTTCTACACTTGTCAATTTATCACTTTCTCTATTTATTTTCCTTGACCTAACTTAGGTTAAGCATTCTTTATATTATTGTAGCCATTGTGGAGGTGGAAACACCAAAACATGGTTTGACATATAGGAAATTTCTATATGACACAACCTTTTCTCTCCTCTCTTGTGTGCATGTGGAAAATCTAAAGTGGATTTTGGAGAAGATTGAATACCTAATTACAAGATCAAGCATTCAAGCCTCCTAATTTAAAAAATCAGGGCAAGTAGAATTAATTATCAATAAACAAAGTCATGAAGTTGAGTCCAAAAAGGAAGAACCTATAGAATATGATACTTTGAGATCTATTCATTGATTCCTAAGAATTGCATTCTTTGGCCTAGGACACCACCACTCCTGTCCAAGAAATTTGAAGCCCAATTTACATGCCAAGTTCCTCTATCCCTACACTTTGTTGTTTTGTTGTTCATTTTTGTGTTTCAATTCTTAAATTGTCTATATTTACGTTATTTTTTAGTAGCTTCATAATTTACCTAGACATATATTTGCATAATCAAATCAATATCATTCCCCCCAAGAAGAAACCAAAACCTTCATCCACCATTATGACTCTTTCATTGAAGTCAGTAGCCAAGTCTGTGTATGTGATAAATTTTGGGTCTCTCTAATGTCATGTAGGAGAAAGTGTGATTTAGATCATAGATCCTTTTTTCCTACATCACATATTTAAAGAGGGTTTATTTAGTTTTATGTGGATACCAATTATTAGAGGATGAGAGAAGTTGGCATGCAATTTTTCTCTTTTGGTAAAAAATATGAAACATTAATTTTTATCAAAGTGTAACTCCTTTATTTGGCTTCTTAGTAAAAATAAAGTTTCAATTGGCACAACATAAGAAACATAGGTTTCCAAGGTCCTTCTAAATCTTCTTTCTGTGGGGTTAGAAAGGAATGTAGATCTCACCCTTTCTTCCAATTTTCATTTTCTAAAGGCCTTTGGTGGGGCGGTGGTATGTTTGGAATCAATCTTTTCTTCATGTTACCTCTATAACTAAATTTTGGGCTAGCTTGGGTAACCTCCTAATTCAACCTCTACTTTCTATTGTCCTAGGATACAAGTCCCATGTTTGGAAAGACATCATCAGATATAAGAGCCTTATTGGGTATATTTGGATAAATGTTTTAGATTTAATCATAGAAAATTTACTAGATAAATGCTTTGTAACATAGTAATCCCTCCTTTTGAAAATATAATTTTAAATAACTCATATTTGGGGTATTTAAATATTTCCACTAATCCTAGTTATAGCATTAAATATTTGAATAAGGTGAATAGAGATAGTAAATGGTTTCCTACTCCATTAGGATTTAAAAATAAATAAAACTATTGGTTCTTCAAAAGGTAATTTGAGAGATGTAAGATTGGTGGAGTTGAGAGGGACAATTTTGATTCAATTGACTTCTTTTTCCATTCAATTATGGGGATTGGTACTAATAATCAAATGGAAGCTTGAGGTGTCCTAGTGGCAATGGAAAAAGCTTGTGAACTAGGTTGGAAAAATGTTATAGGTGAATGGGTTCCATGGCTTTGGTTTCCCTTTCAAATAATAATTTTTTTCAAAGTCTTCTTGGAGGTTCACTTTGTACATGAAGCAAATTCTTCATTTGTCTAGAAATTGGAATGCATCTCTTTTATTCATGTTCCTAGAGAGTGAAATTTTGTTGTTAATTATTTGGCTGAATGGACATTTGATGTTGATCATAACTAAAATGTTGTGGATTGGGAATCTATATCTTCAACTCATTCTTTACAATTTCCAATACTTCTTCAAAATGATTTGGGTTGAAAGTCTTTTTTTAAGTTTAGGTTGTTTGACCATTGATTCATGGTTTCTTCTCAATCTGGAGGTGACGAATTTGTAGAAAACCTGTTTATATTTTTATGTCATGGATTTTAATTATTGTTGTTTGGAAATCCATATGCAATTTTTTCGGAATAAATAATTAATATGAATTTCCTTTTTGACCAAATAATATCATATAATTATCAGTCCCCTTCATTATAATATAGTTCAAATTATAATTTATAATGACTAATTAAATAACTAATAAATGATAATTGATATAATAATCTGTTTTTTATAAAATTCACAATTCAAACAATTGACTTATTAAAATGATTTAAATTTCTGCATGTACAGCTTTCTGTATAATATGTTCCAAGGAAAAAGAACAATTAAAACTCACTCCGACCCACCCCGGTGCTGAACGAGGACCTGGACAGAGGATGGCATCTAGCTATGTCAGGGATAATACAGCTGGAATGAATAAAAAGACGTTTAAAAACTAACATTGCACACAAATTTTCGAATGCTAATCTATTCACTTGGGCATTGACGACTATTATTTTTTTAGGCCCAAAAGAGTGCCGTATTTAAGTCTTCTTGCCTTACAATGTGTTTCGAGAAAGAATATGTTACGGAGTTTTTGTTGAATGCTCTGAAATGCCTAGAATATCGAGGCTTTGATTCCACACGCTTTTATATTGAGTTGCATCTGACAATGGACTCAAATCGTTCTGAATTCCAACTCACTTCTGACAATGGACGCATTTTTATTCTTCTATTCTCGTGTTTCAATACAGAGGCTATTTTAGTTTTTGGTATTTTTATTGAATTTGAATCCACTTTTTTTTTTTTTCCTTTTAGTTTGTCGATAAGCAAGAAAATCTGATTGACCTGTGAAGTCTGTCTGAGGGTCAAAGAAATTGACACCACCATTTTTTATTTTATATATCATCATCTATAATTCTTGTCTTGTTGTCTGAGATATATTTTTAATGTTTTAATGCTTCATTTGTTTTCAAATTTTGGGTAGTGTATGGATTTCAATGTGTTGCATGAATTAAAGTTGGGTATCATGAATTTTTCTTTCATTTTTTTAAATTTTTTTTAAAATTTATGTTATAGAATTCAATGTCAGTGATTTGAATTTAGAAGTCTCATTCATAAGTCATTTGCACATTATTCAAGTATGTTGGACAATATATGGGTTTCCTCCTCTCATAAACAATTCATAGTCTGGTCAAAGTATATATTTTTCTTTTTCTTTTTCTATGGAGGCACACGAGCGTGGGCAAGGGCGGGAAAAAAGGGATTTCGAAAATCCAAGCAACGGGAATGGAAATGGAGCAAGATCAGAGAAATCACAGTCCAATCAGGAGCTGGAATCGAGTCAGAAGCAAGGTAAGGATGATCAGGATGATGTGGACTCTGGAAACAAAATCCAGGTGGAACCTGGAGGAAAGGATATTTTGGCGGTTAATCCTATTGCTTCCTCAGCCGGCAAAAAAAATGAGAAAGCTAAAGATGCGGTGGGGACCACGAGCGGCATTGGAGGCAATCGTAAACCCTGGACCTCTCTGTTCGGGGTAAAACCAAATGGAAAATCATCTTTCCCTCTAGTGAAAAATATTTCTTCCCCGGAAAAAGGTAAGTTTGCAATCTCTATCCCAGATTCGCTAATCGATCATAATATCGCTCTAATGGAAAGAACCCTGGTTGGGAAGTTTATGGGCCCTAGACCAAATATTGAAGTGGTCAGGGAGTTCGTTAAAAATAAATGGAGAACGAATGGAAAAGTTTCAGTTGTTGCTCTTCCAAAGGGTTTCTTTGCGTTTGAATTTACTTGTAGAGAGGACATCTTGGCTGTTAGAAGTGGGGGTCCTTGGGTAATAGGGAAATCTTCCCTAGCTCTAAAGAAGTGGTCCTCTAATTTGGACCTCTCAGACTCCATTTTTGAGAATGTCCCAGTTTGGGTTAGACTACCAGGCCTGCCTCTGGAGTATTGGAATGAAGATATTTTTAATGGTATTGCGAGTTCCTTTGGTGAGCTCCTTTCTATTGATACAATGACAGCAACTAGAAAGAGATTGGTTTTTGCGAGAATATGTGTGGGGGTTTCCCAGGAAGCTGACCTTCCTTCTTCGATTGAGATCCTGTCTAAACTTGGATCCTGGTTGTAGAATATAGAGTTTGAAACCATCCCGTTTGCCTACTTCAAGTGCAGGAAATCTGGGCACTGGGCTAAAAAATGTCCCTTAAATGCCACATCTGAGAAAGAGAAACCAACTGGTTCTTTAAAATCGGTTTGGAAAAAAAAATCAGGAGGAGATAGTAAGGAAAATAAAGAGTCTAATGTTCAGGACTTGGAAAATAAAGAGTCTAATATTCAGAGCACCTCTTTCGAGACTGAAGCGGTCATGGAAAGTAATGGAGAGATCCCTTTGGATCCCCATAATATGAATCTTGTTAAAATGTTATCTTCTAAGGAAAATGGATCCAATGAGGATCTGTCAGCTGGGGAAGAAGATCTGAACCAAAAAGCTAAATCTATGTCCCAAGTGACAATCCCAATTGCGAAAAATGTTGAAACCTCAGGCTTGGAGGATATTCCTAGTAAGGGCTTGTCCTTGGAACTGAATATCCCATTCCCTTTCCCGTCTTCTGAAGGTCTTCCCCCCTGGGTGCTGCAAACTTTACGAATTCCAACCCCTTTGAGGAGGTCAAGGACTCCCTCGAAAACCCAGACCATTATGCTGATCTTTCCAGTAATTTCTTGTCTTTTCATGTGAATGGTAATATGGATACATTACCCTAGGAACAAAGGATCCTAACTGATAAGGAATGGGAATCTAGCAGAGAGACGGATAGCCAAGAAGATACTGATAAAGAAGAGAACTTATCAAAGAAGAAGAAGGAAAAAAATAAACAAAGGAAGACTCCAAGTGGCATTTCTACCAGATCAAAAGCTAAGGCAGACTATGGAGCAGTAAAGAATTCATGAGGGAAAAAGTCTTCTAAAAGGACAAGAGAGCAAAATAGCTTCTAGGATATAGTGGATGGGTCTCAGAAAACCATCCCGGAATGCCTTAATTCCCCTAGTAATTCATGAAGATTATATCTTGGAATATCAGGGGACTCAATAGCCCCCATAAGTAGGATGTTCTTCATAATTTTGCTAGAGATCACAAGCCTGATATTCTTCTAATTCAGGAGACTAAAATGTCAAAGGAGAAAGTTGAAAAGATGAAACTTTTCTAGCACTGTAGTACTCATGGTAATAACTCGAGTGGTGCTTCTGGAGGCATTGCTACTTTCTGCAATAGCCACATAATCAAAGGAGATCCGATTTTGGAAGGAACGAATCATACTGCCACTAGATTCACACATATTAGGGACAACTTCAGCTGGATTCAACTGAATATTTATGCCCCCAATGGAAAAGGAATGAGAAAATCCTTTTGGTTTAGAGTTGGCTGCCTTTAGGAGGATTTTTGATAAAGAGGCTTGGGTTGTTATGGGCGACTTCAATACACCCTTAATGAACGAAGAAAAATTTGGAGGATCCCAGATCAATATGGAGAGCAAAGAGGACCTTCAGAACTTCATTGACAAACAGGGGTTGATAGACCTGGATTTACATGGTGCTTCCTTTACCTAGTCTAATCGTAGAAAGGGGATGGATCTCATATAGGTCAGATTAGATAGATCTTTAATTTCCAATCATTGGTTTTTTTATTATTACTGCTCTCTTAAAGCTCTCTCTAGGATTGGTTATGATCATTTCCCTATCAGTTTTATTGTGGATCCCATAAAAAAAAAAGAAAAACATCCCTTTTAGATTTGAAAAAATGTGGATCTCTCATCCTACTCTTAAAGAGGATATTAGTAAATGGTGGAATATAAGTATTCCTGGTACTGCTATGTTTAGAATAGCTAAAAAACTAAGGGAAGGGTAAGTGCACCAAGATGTTTCTCAAAAAGGGGGCTTAAGTGGCCACTTTTTTTTTGAAATCAAGAAATACTGACCTTGGACATGAAATTGAGGATAGTTACACTCAAAATTTTGAGATGGAACAAAAACAAGGATCGAAGTGCTCTGAGTCTACTTTCTAAACCACTAATTTATTTTGAAAATGGCTAAGATTAAGGGGTTCAAAAGAGGGACATACACAAATTGGTGCTATTTTTGTCAGAAAACATAACATAGCAACTCTTGTACGACCTGAGCACGGTGAACTTTTTTGTAGTATTTTTAAAATCGCAATGGTTAAAAGTTAGCTAACAGTATCTAGCTGATGCATGATTTTCTGATATTTTTAATGAATATTTGATTTTTTACTAATTTTTCTAAGTGGGCATTTCTGAAAAGCAGAATTTTGGCTGTGCTCCCCTAAATTTTTTTTAAGGTAATTGATTTTTAATTTTTTTTTTTTAAAAAAATGTAGAATAGAAGTCTAGTTTCTAAAATGTAATTTATTTGAAATTTTGATGAAGCGATTAATTTATAAAAAAAAAAACACTACTTTTTTGGCGAAAAAGAGACATACAAACAAAAGAAATTATGGATGAAAGGCTTAACATTGTTAAAAAGTGAAAAAAATTACATCGTTGGATATCTAAGAGAGAACCTAACATTACCCATGTGTTTTTTTGTTGATATTGAACCAGATGCAATCCTGATGGTGAGCATGAACTCGATTATGTGAAAAAATTGTAAAATTTGCAAAAACACGTCTCTGGTCATTGGGAATGCCCTCCAAGCCTCCAGGTTGGTATTCTAAGGAAACTACCAATGCTAAGGCTCGGGGATTCCCAAAGAAAAATATAACACGCTCGCATTATAACACGAGCACGTTATTTCCTAGTTTTGATCTCGTTATGTTTCATCTATATGCGTCCTTTTGCCTCTTGCATGTCGCTGTAGCATTCTATTTGTTATGCCGAAACCAAAGAAAATCTTGTCCCAATGTTTTTCACTGTGACCTCATGGAGTCGGGGAAACATCATGTAGATAATGCTTCATTATACCGAGAGTCACCCTGAACACCATCTACCAGTCGCTGAGACATAAGAATTTTTCTTACCGAAATGTGCTTCCTTGCTTCATCTGTTTCGCTATAACCTTGAGATATCGGAGAGACATCTCACAGATTAGACTTTGCTTTAGCAAAAATCTTCATTCATCATGAGTCACTGTGACAAATTTGTTCTCTCACTGATGTATTCTTTTATCTTATGTGGGTTGCCGTAACATACCAACATCGGGGAGACCTCATATAGAGTGCACTTTGTTTTACCGAAAGACTTTATCCATCTTGTGTGTCGCTAAGACAATCAAATTTTCATCCTGACAAAGTCCTCATTGTGTTATCAGCGAGACCGAAGGTCACTCGCCGAGACATTACTTCGAAAGCCTCAACTCTTACCGATATGCATCCTCCTGCCACCGGTTGGTGTGACAATGTATATTCACTATGACCTCACACTGGAAGCAATATGTTTGGCCGAAGAAACCATCCATGTGTTGTTTGGTAAGACTCTCCTTGAGAACATGCTGACGAAAACCCCATGTCGACAAGACATAACAACCTCGCCGAGATCACATTACGATATCGCCAAGCTCTCGCCGATGAACCTCCACATGCATTAGTTGAGGAGACAATTCAAAATCGATGAGACATTATCCCGATGACCAAACTCCTGCCAATAGGTTCCTCCTTGGTCATCGAAACCACGTGAAAGTCATGCTGATAGAAACCTACAAGTGAATGTCGATCGTTGTAACAATGAACAAGTCTTGTCGATCACCTGCTGCAAACATATGTTAACACACAGGCAACATGGGTCGAGGAGACCTAGATAGACCTATGCCGATATGGACCACAACATGAAAAATGCATGACTCGATGGACTCTATGGGGTCACATGACCAAAATATGGGTAAAAATATCATAAAATCAGGAAAATGTTCCTAAGGTAGGACTCAAATGAAGACTCAGGGGGATGAAAGATATGTAAAAATCATCAAATTTTTACAGTTCCAACAGGAAAAAGGAAGAGAATGG
>VDFB02353493.1:409865156-409880441 GCA_007258455.2 Sequoia sempervirens | reverse complement strand
CTCTCAACCCTCTCCCTCCTACCCCTATTGGAACTGTAAATTTATGATGATTATCCATGTTGTCCATACCTGTGCATTTTCCAAATGAGTCCCACCTTCAGAACATTCTCTCATTTCATGATATTTTTACCCATATTTTTGCCATATTACCCCATTGAATCCATCAAGTCATTCATTTTCCATATTACAGTTCCTATCGGCATAGGTCTATGACTGTCTCCCCGACCCATGTTATTTTTGTGCAAACATATGTGTTGTAGGTCTGTCGGCAGGACTCTTTCATTGTCTCAGCGACCAAGGAGGGACCTATCGGCAAGAGTTTGTATCGTCGGAATGAGGTCTTATCGATTTCAATATGTCTCCCCGACCGGCAACATATGGTGCTCTTTGGCGAGAGGTTTTTCTTTGTTGTAATGTCATGTCAAAATCTTGTGGTCTTACTGACAAGCACATTAAGGGTTCACTTAGGCCAAAGGTTGTTGCTTTGATGAAATGTCATAGCGAGTCTTTCATGTCTTACCGACTTGTGTAAATGTTTATTTCGGCCAAGCCAAGGGATTTTGGGGTGAGGTTTCACTGAATATTTTTAGTCTCACCGACAGGGCACAAAGGGTTTCTATTGGAGGACTGTGTCCGTATAAGAATGGAGTTGTCTCAGTGACAGAGAATGAGGACACATCAGCAAGAGTTGTTGCTTTCAATATAAGGTTTTAGCAAGGTGTATATGTCTCACCGACGAAGCACAAAAGGTTTCTTTAAAATGGCTTTCAGTGAGAGGTTGGTTGTGTCTCGGCGATCAAGTGTTGATTTGGGTTGCTTCGGTATGACATAATGTAATTTCCAAGAGGTCTCCTCGACATTGATATGTCTCACCAACACACAAGATGAAAGGGATCATCTCAGTAGGAGTTAAATCTTTCAAAGTGATGTCTCGGCGACTGACCTCCAGTCTCGTTGATAGTATACATGTGTTCTCTATCGGTATAAAGGTAATGTTGTCTTGGTGAACAGGTGTGAGCTCGGGGATCTTGATATAACAAGGAAAATTCTATTTAATGTCTCCCCGACAGTTGAAGGTCATAGCGACACACAAGATGAATAAAGGGCTTTCGGTGAAACACAATGTGGTCTACATGAGGTCTCTCCGATATCACAGGATCATGGCAAAAGCAAATGAGGAAAAGGAAACACATCTTAGCGAGAGTGTGATCTTGTCTCAGCGACGGGAATGCATCATGGGTATTTCAGTAAGACTAAGTGCTTTAGAATGTGTTTCACCGAGTGCCTCCAGTCTCACCAACATTGAACAATGGGATTCTACCAAAGGTTTATCGGCATAAGCTCATGTAGTCTTGCTAATCTATTTTGTCACACCAACATACTGTTTGATCGGTGAGAGAATGGTTATGTCTTGACGATCAGAGCATACAATAAGGAGATTTCTTGGTAAGACAAAAGGTGTCTATGGGACGTCTCCCTAAATATGGAATGTTACAGTGACATGCATGAAGACATGAATCATTCGGCAACACCACATACTAAAGACATAACTCCTGGTGATACATCGTTCAAAGCTAGTTGATGAGACATAATGCGATTGGTAAGACCTCACCCCGCAGTCTCTATCTGGCCAATATGAATCTTTTGTCACCGAGACAATATTTATGTCCTGCCGATAGGTTCCTATAGGTAAATTACGATCGTTGTGACATCCTTGAGGTCTTTCCAATAGGCAACAACAAATGTATTTTAACAAGAATGCATTATGGGTTGGGGAGACCTTGATAATCTCATGCGGATATGGACTATAATGTAAAATACTCAGACCTAGATGGATTTCTTGGGATTATATGGCCAGGAAGGGGAAAATATGCCCATGGTAGGACTTATTTGGAAAATTATGACTATGAACAACATGTAAAATATCTAGAATCTTATAGCTCTAACAGGTGGAAGAGAGTTGGAGAGAGTGGGAGAAGGTGGAAGAGAGTTATTTGAGAGTGGGAGAGAGTCAGAGAGCATTAGATAGGATGGGAGAGGCTGGGAGAGAGTGGGAGATAGGGTGGAATAGGGTGGGAGAGAGTGGGAGAGAGGGTAAGACTGGGTGGGAGAGGGTGGGAGAGGGTGGTAGAGAGGATGGGAGAGAGTGGGAGAGGGTAGGAGAGAGGGTGGGAGAGTGTGGAGAGCTTGGAGAGAATCAGAGAGATCATGGGAGAGGGTGGGAGAGAGAGGGAGAGAGGGTGGGAGACAGGAAGAGGGTGGGACAGAGGGTGGGAGAGGAAAGAGTCAGGAGCATGGAGAGTGGCTGGAGAGAGCTACTGGGAGACTGGAAGAGTGGAGAGAGGGTGAGAGAGGTGAGAGGGTGGAGAGAGTGGAGGAGAGTGGAGAGGAGGGTGGAGAGTGTGGAGAGCTGGAGGAGAGAGAACGTGAGAGGTGAGGCCAAGAGGTGAGTGAGGATCCAGAGCAAGAGTGCACAGGAGGCTGAGGACGCAGGAGGAAGGAGGAGAGAGAGAGACCAACAAAAAATGGAGAGAGAGACCCCAAGAGGGAAATGTGGAGAAGGAGGAGAGAGAGACCAAGAGGAAAAGGTAGGAGGGAGAAAATGGAGAGAGAGAGAGGATAATGAATAAAGTGAGGGGAGAGGGAGAGAGGACAACAGAAGGGAGAGAGAGAGAGACGAAGAGGGGGAGAGGGGATGGAGAGAGAGGAGAGGGAGATGGGGAGAGGTGGAGAGAGGAGAGGGACAAAAGGGAGAGGGGTGGAGGGGAGAGAGAGGACCGCAAGAGGGAGAGTGGTAGGGGGAGGGAGAGAGAGAGAGATAATGAAGGGAGAGGGGGGGGGTAGGGGGAGGGAGAGGGAGAGAGAGGGAGGAGTGGAGGAAGAGGGGCTGAGAGAGAGAGAGAGACCTAAGAGAGGGAGAGTAGGTAGGAGGGAGAGGTTTGAGAGGAGAGAGAGAGAGCTAATAAAGGAGAGGGGTAGGAGGGAGAGGGGCTGAGAGAGAGACCCAAGAGAGGGAGAGCAGACGGCAGGGTGGGAGAGGTTTGAGAGGAGAGAGAGAGACCCACCAAAGGGAGAGGTGGGGTAGGAGGGAGAGGGTTGAGAGGAAGAGAGAGATACCTACTAGAGGGAGAGGGGGTAGGAGGGAGAGGGTTGAGAGAGAGAGAGACCTAAGATAAGGAGAATGGGTAGGAGGGAGAGGTTTGCGAGAGAGAGTACATAACAGAGGGAGAGGGGGTAGGAGGGTGAGGGTTGAGAGAGAGAGACCTAAGAGAGGGAGAGCGAGTAGGAGGGACAGGGGGTAGGAGGGAGAGGGTTGAGAGGAAGAGAGAGATACCTACTAGAGGGAGAGGGGGTAGGAGGGAGAGGGTTGAGAGAGAGAGAGAGACCTAAGAGAGGGATAGCGAGTAGGAGGGAGAGGGGTTAGGAGGGAGAGGGTTGAGAGGGAGAGAGATACCTAACTGAGGGAGAGGGTTGAGAGGGAGAGAGAGATACCTAACAAAGGGGTGAGAGGGGGTAGGAGGGAGAGGGTTGAGAGAGAGAGAGACCTAAGAGAGGGAGAGCGGGTAGGAGGGAGAGGGTTGACCAACTCTCTCCTACCCTCTCCCACCCTTTCTCCCACTCTCCCACCCTCTTCCACCCTTTCTCCCAATCTCTCCAACTCTCTTCCACCTCTCTCCCACCCTCTTGCACCTTCCACCACCCTCTATCCCACTCACCCACTCTCCCAAACTCTCTCCCACTCTCTCCAACTCTCTTCCACCCTCTCCCACCTCATCCCACCCTCTCCCAACCTCTGCAACTATCTCCCATCCTCTCCCATGCTCTCTGGTTGCATGCACAAAAGGATACAAAAGTCACAAAAATTCCTAACCTGGGAATTGGACATTCCAGCAGGCGACTAACATCTTCTTATAGTCATTCATTTACTTTGTCAAACCAGGGAACATATACTTGAAATGGAGCGACACTGTATGTGCACTAAGAACCGGTTTCAATCACGATTTACTAGAAATAAATGCGTGAAAATAATTCTACTCATGCTATAGGAATGTAATGCAAAGCTTTCTAAACTTAATCAAAGCAGAAACCTTAACAATTATAACTAAGAAACAAACTATGAACTGGCCTTATGTTGCAGGAACAAACTCAGGGATGGATTCCCAATGCTGTAGGAACAATATAAGATTGAGTTTGCATTGAAACTTCAAGAACAAAATCTAACTTATGATCAACAGAAAAGAAACGACTAACTAACTACAGATACTTACTAAGTGGGCCCCCTTAGCAAGCATCAACTAATTATGCAAGGATTGAACTCATAACTTCATCAACTTTTTATTCATAACTCAGAATGATATACATTGTTTGCTCATATCAAAACTTAACACAAAACTATGTCTCTTATCATAATACTAACTCTTACATGCTATGCTCATTATGCTTATTATGCTTGCTCACTCGCGTAGGAGGAACACTTATTTAAATCAGGAAAACAACTAACTAACTAACCCTAACAGAGAAAGACGTGGATGTAAAATGTATTCCGAAACCGAGGAACAGACTTCATAAATGAGTTTATTCGTTCAACATGATCTAGAGAGAATCTAACACTCCACTCTTTCCAGATTAATTGACATTTAAATTCCTTCCCAACAATTTCGGTCAAAGAGTCTTCGCCAGAACTTCCTCGATGTCGTGTAGGAAATGGAATTTATTGCAAGGCCAAGATCAGTTGCGCTTGACTTGCTCATACTTTCTTCAACAACCTGTGAAACACAAGGTAACAGATGCAAAATAAAATACGCATGGAAAATACACGATATTCATTCATTAATCACATATTAAATCTATTTCATCATTCAAAAACTACATGCGTTATACTAGTCATTTGGGAAGTCAAACAATGGTAATAAATATAGACATGTCAACATGATAGGCTCCAGGAATATAAAGGTTTATTGCTATAGGATATCCCCCAATAAAAGGTTTCTAAAGACTTAAACAACCATGAACAAAAGTAAGGTTATTAAAAGTACACCATGATACCCAAATTATGAGCATATTTTGGGTTCATCATTTTCCCCCTACTTAACCTAATGCTAGTCCTCCAACATTGAACTTTCTGGTGGTGTCTCTGAAATCAGTGGTTGAGGCATGACCCTAAAATGAAGTTTCAAATTTGTAATAAAAACCTCTGAAATTCTACCACCTTTCATACCTACAAGCTTCTATATCTTCATTAATGTTTGTAGCTCGGTAGGGATAAAGAGGCCACATCAGCATAGGAGGTCAGAATGTCAAGGGCAACCATAATTCAAACCTCTCTTGAAGACCCAACTGAATGTATTTGTTTGATCATCTGAGAGCTGCTGTAAAATTTAGGGGACTGTGAGGCTCAAACCTTCTTAACCCAACAGTCAATCTCTCCCATCTCTTCCCAGTCCTGGAGTATGACAACTTCCAAAACAAGTTTGTATGTTCTTGAAACTCATCATACACCTATTTTTTGAGATCGAATATTTTCATCCTGACTGTATCATTATTGAAGCCATATGCCATAGTAAGCCAGGTTTTCAATAGTGTATAGGGGTCTAAACTCTCAGGGAGCAATGGAATAGGCTCACCCCTTTTGGCTTCTTCATATGCTTCCAATTTCCTGCCATAATTAGCTTTGTTTACCGCCCAAGACATGAGTGAACTTAAATGAATGTCTCCAATGTACAAAAGGGGATTCCACTCTGTTTCAGAGGGAATTATAAAGCCATGTAAATAAAATTCGCACAAAGAATTCCTTAGCCAATTAGGAGCTACCAGGTATGCATCATAGAATTCTTTAGTAGTTTGAATAACAGGATCAAGATTCCTGGAAATTCTCATTAACTGGAACAACAAAAATTGTTCCTTGAGGTACAGAGCATAAACTATGGGTGGTGGTCGACACTCCATGATCTGACCAGTTACCTTCAGCATTTCATCCATTTTCTCCTTTAACTCCTGAATTTCCTATTTCTGCCTTTGAATTTCCCTTTTCAGTTTCTTCTTTTCTTCCTCCCAAAGACTTTGTTGCATTTCATTCTTGGCTAGGTGGTGGAAACTCAGGGTTTGCAATGTAACTGGTCTCCATGTGATTCTGAGATATTCCAAAAATTCAATCAAAAATATCTTTTTGTAGACAACAATGGCTTGACAAGTTGCAGGGGGTAATGAAGCTTCATTGGCCACTTCTAATTGTTCAGGCTATTCTTCCTCTTGCTGCAGGATGAATTCCTGTTGTTGTAGTGGAGAAGATTGTGCTTCCTCTGAAATCTGCATAGCCGCAGTGACCAAGTCATCGAGACTTGGTACCCCCCTTTCATTATGCTCAACTTCCCTTGTCTCAATTTGTTATTCTTCAGGAATAACAAATGGACTCTGTACAACACTCTCAGACACATTTTGAGAAACATCATGTTTAGACTCTACAGATTCCTCTGAAATTATGATAACCTCAGGTTGAGGTGAAGTACGGGAGACATTACATTGTTTTCTTGTTGAAACTCTTCTTGGAAATGTTGTAGCTACCGGAGGTGCTCTCATAGCTTTCCTCTTTCTAAACTGCCTAGAGGGCTTTGCCTTATCAGAAGATGATGGTGAACTTGTGGTGGAAACAATCATTGCTGTAGGAGAAATAACTGCAAGGGAAGATGCTGCAGGAGTAGAGCGTTGCCTTTTTTGAGGATGAGGGTCAGATTCTGGGGTTTGTTCCGCTCCAGATGACTCTCCTGCCTTTGTTTTTCCTTTTTCTCTCCTACTGGAAGACCTAGTTTTCACCTGGGCAAAGGACTCTGGTGTGAAGGTTGCAGGACTAGGCACTGTAGGAGCAGATAACCCTTGCCTTGTTTCCCTACTGGTAGATGTTATTTTCTCTTTCTTTTTCTTAGGTCATGGAGCAAGTGCCCTAGGGGGTTCTGGAAGTTGTAGGCTCTTTTGGGAAACAAATTCTTGTCGGAAAAGAGGTGACACATCCCTCAAAGAGCATTGAATCAATAGTTTTATAAGGGCATGGTGGGCAATAGAGTTATCCTTCCCCCTCTAGGTTTCACGGGTGCATTGCTTCAAAAGATTTAACAAAAATTTTGGGACATTAACGGCTAACCCATGCCTCATATGACTCAACAATTTAAAATGGTAGGAATGTAGGTAAGAAAAATGACCTTCACATGTTAGATACCTGATGATAAAAGCAGCATATTCTGAGTATGGGGGAGGCAACGAAACTAGCTTGCATCCTTGCTTAGAGACCTCCAAAGGTCCATTAGTTGGTACTGTAAATTCTGCCCTAGCAGAAATAACATCTGAAGAAAAATTCTCTCTGATGGCTGGAAGCCCGGTTACCTCTGCAATTCGTTCCTTGTTACAGCTACTGTTAAACCTCATACTATAGCCTCTCCTTCAAAAAGAGTTCTTAAAAGTTCTCCTGCGGATTCCTCATTGAAAGTATCTAACCTCAAAAAGTAGTTCAACCAACCACAGAGGCTAAATACTTGAATTGTTTGAGGATTCTGTGTCAATATCTCATGAGCTACAGGCTCATGTCTTACCAGTTGACCACCCATATTCACAATTGTCTCAGCTGAAACTTAAACTCTTTTTTTTTTTTAAATCCAAAGAGAACTTTTCTGCTTTTCTTTTTCTGTCCTGCCATCACTTTCTCTTCTTTTGCAAGAATGAACTCAAAAGATATTTGCATGTAATGATTGTTACAACTACTTAAACAAACAGTTTTAATTGCAATTTACGATGGAAACATGTAGTCATATTTGGAAAGTACAAGAAAATAATAAAGAAAAATATCTGAACAGTTGTGATAGTAGCATAAGTAAAATGGATTAACCTGCCTCCTACTTAAAATATGACATGTGTCTACACATGTACTAAAGAATAGGTGGAGATCGGGTAATAATGACTAATATAGACATAGTAGTGAATGAATAAAATGAAATAAATCAATGATGTGACAACAAAAGATATCGCGTACCTTTCAATAAATGCTCGTACGTGCTGAGAAAGATGATGGCTTTAGTATGAAATGATAGTTGGGAAAGGAATCATAATTAAGGGTGGTGTAGATGAATGAGGTGGATGGGTGACATGGACAGATGAGATGAATGGATGGAATGGATGGATAGAATGGAAGATAAGGAAGTGACATGTGGCGATGAGTGGGGACGAAGAAAAAAAGTTTCCTTAAAAAGGAAACCTTTATTATGGGCATGCATTATAACATTATGGTGAAGCTGCAGGAGAAAGGCTAAAGCCTTTCGCTGTAGGAAGATTAGTAGCATGATCCTGAACAAACTACTGCAGAAATTCTTCTCTTGAGACTGGCTTATGATACAACCGAAGATGGTGTCCATTAACCAGTAGCTTGAATCAAAGAGGATCAATTGTGACCAATTGAACTGAACCATTATCAAATACATTCTCAATTTCATATGGGCCAAGCCATCGGGTAGTGAGTTTACCTTGATTTTCTTTATACTTGGAGTCATAAAATAATGCCCAATCACCAACAGAGAATTGCTTAGTTCGGATATGGCGGTCATGCCAGTTCTTCCTTTGTTGTTGTACAATTTTTGTATGTTGGAGGGCTGCTTTTCTGAGTTCATCTAATGCATTCAGCTATAGGAGGTGCTCCTTTTGGGCTTCTAAAATGTCAATATTAAGCTCTAGAGCAGTCCTCAAGGTTTTATGTTCGAACTCTATTGGTAACATGGCAGTTTTTCCATAGAGTAATTCAAAAGGAGTAAACCATGTGGTTGTCTTCCACGTTGTCCTATAGGCCTAGACTGCTTCAGGAAGTTGACTGCTCCAATATTTCTTGTGTAGCTGAACTATCTTTGTAAGTATCACCTCAATTTCTCTGTTAGTAACTTCTACTTGACCATTAGCTTGAGGGTGATATGGGCTAGAATTTTGATGCCTGATCTTGTAATCATTCATTAGTGCATTGATTAAATTGGATGTGAACTAATCTCCTTGATCAGTGACAAGCTCCCTTGGGACTCCAAACCGGGTAAATATCTGCTCATATAGGAATTCAACAACCTTATTGTCACAGGCATGTGTCATTGCTTTCACTTCTACCCATTTGGTCACATAGTCAGTACAAACTAAAATATATGATTTCCCATTGGATGGAGAATCAATAGGTCCAACAAAATCCATGCCCCACTTATCAAAGGGACTGACTATCACCTGAGGATACCGGGGCATTTCATCAGACCTTGTTAGTCTTCCCATGCATTGGCATCTGTCAGATTTCCTAGTGTATGCTGCTGCATCTTTGTGTAGTGTGGGCCAATAGTAGCCAGTAGACAACACCTTCATGGATGTTCTTTTAGTTACAAAGTGGCCCCCACATGGCTCGTCATGATAGGCATGCAATATATCATATGTTTCATCTTCCTGAATACATCTTCTCATTACTTGGTCAAGTCCTGTATAAAATAAACAATCTACAATCCATGAAAATTTGAAACTTTTCTCAACTAGCAATTGCCTTTCCTTTGGTGAGAAGTGAGCTGAAATTATACTGGCTACTAAATAATTTGCAATTTCTACATACCATGGGGTTTGAGCATCAATAAAAAAAGATGTTCATCAGGGAAGCTATCATCAATTACCTCAGGGATGTCAGGTGTAGGTGTTTGAAGTCTGGATAAGAAATCAACCACCACATTAGCTCGGCCTGGCTTATTAATAACTGTGATATCAAATTCTTGCAACAATATGAGCCATCTTACTAATCTGCCAGATATGGCAGGCTTATTCATGAGGTACCTTATTGCTACATGATCTATATGAACGAATATTTGTTAACCAGTGACATAATGTCGAAACTTCTTTAGAGCATACACAACTACTAGCAATTCTTTCTTTGTGACAATATAGTTTAGTTCAAGGCCTTGAAGATTTTTGCTAATAAAATATATGGCATGCTCAATGAAATTCTCTTTCTATCCTAAAACTGCCCCTATAGCATAATCAAAAGCATCTGTGTGTATATAAAAGGGCAGACTCCACTTTGGTCCTTAAAGAATAGGTGCTTGAGTAAGCAAGTTCTTAAGCTGCATGAAAGATTTGTCACAGGCCTCAGTCCAAGTAAATTCAAAATCCTTAGTCAATAAGGCATATAGTGGACTGGCTATCTTGCTGAAGTCTTTGATGAATCTTCTATAATATCCAGCATGTCCTAGGAAGCTTCTAACATCCTTTTGTTTCATAGGTGTGGACAAAGTTAGAATAACTTCTATTTTTGCAAGATTAACCTGAATTCCTGCTTGAGAGACATGATAGCCTAAAACAATTCCCTCTTGCATCATCATAAAGTAGTTTTCACTATTCAAAGACATTTTGCTCCTGACATCTTTTCAACACTTTTTCCAAATTGGCTAATGCTTATTCATAAGTAACTCCATAAGTAGTGAAATAATCCATGTAGATCTCCATAGAATCATGAGAAATGTCAGCAAAAATACTTATCACTGCCCTTTGAAATGTTGCAGGTGCATTAAACAAGCCAAAAGGTAAGACAAAATAAGCAAAAGTACCTCATGGATTGGTAAAAGTTGTTTTGTCTTGATCTTCAGGGGTGATTCTAATTTGATTATAGCCACTATATCCATCCAAAAAGGAGATACTTTTTCCCAAACAATGAGTCTAGTACTTGGTCAACAAATGGCAATGGAAAATGATCCTTTTTAGTTGTTGTATTCAGCTCCCTGTAATCTACACAAATTCTCTATTTTCCACCCTTTTTAGGGACAATCACCAGTGGAGATACCCATTGACTGTCTGAAATTGGGTAGATGAAACCAGCATCAAGCAATTTTTGAAGTTTTGTTTTAACTATTTCCCTAAGTGTTGGATTTATCCTTCTTTGAGGCTACCTAACAGGTCAAAAATCTTCCTTAATATAGATCCTATGAGTATAGAGTTGAGGATCTATTCCCTTCATATCCCCATAGTCCCATGCAAAGGCTCTGTATTGATCTTGCAACATCATGACAAGGGCAACTTGTTGAGGTTGAGGCAACTTATTATTGATGTTCAGACAGCGGCCTGAAGACACTTCTACTTGCTTGGTAAAATCATCCATGGAGGCTACTGATTAAGGTGGTGTCTGTATTTCATATGGAAGCAAATTATGATAAACTGTAGGAGATTCAGGTGACAGGTTTACAGAATCCAGTTGCTACAAGAAACACTGCTGAAGACTGCTATCTACAGTAGATGGGCTACTCGGATCAGGGTTGGACTACAAAATGTGTAAAAGCAGGTCATCTTCACTCTGAAGCTAGGAAAATGGATAAGTTTGTAGCATCATTAGCTGAGCCAATGAATTGACTTCTTCAGTTTCCTCTCCCAAATCTAGCCAAATTGGCTAAGACAAGTCTGGCTGAGGCTGGGCAGGTGGATATAAAGCCAATTTCTTTCTTGACTGACCATCAGAAATTGTCATGTCTCCCGAACAACATCCTATAAGGGCATCAGCTGTAGCTAACCAGGGTCTACCTAGGATGATAGGATATCCTCCCAATATTTCTTTAGTTGATAATATGGTGAAGTCTGTTAGGTACTCCCAAGACTCTAGGATGATAATGACATCATCTACCACCCCATCAGGTGTTACTATGGAACTATCAGCAAGCTGCAGGACGGTAGGTGTAGACCGAATGGCTAGGATATTCAAAGATTCCATAGTATGTTTAGTCATTACATTGATAGCTACACCAAGGTCAATCAACACATTTTTTACTATCTGGCCATTAATAGTGATTTGCACCACAGGACTCCTAGGGTCAGTATATTTTGGAATAACTATCTTCCCTGACATAATGTCTGCTAACTGTCCTAAAACATGTATAGTTTGAGGATCCTTTTTCTTTCATCCTTGCTTCTTCACACAGGCCTCCTTAATGGCTTTTCCATATAGTGGAATATCTTTAATGGCTTTTAAGAGAGGAATTTGAATATGCACATTCTTTAGATGATCCAGAATATTAAAAGTAGGTTCTTCCATAGGATTGGATGTAGTAAGTTGCAGTCTCTAAGGGAAAGGTGGTGTAGCCTGATGCTGCAAGATAGGTTCCTTAGAGGCAATATCTGATATAGGTATATTTTCTATAGGATCAGTCTATTGTTTAGAGGCAGAGTCTGGAATCTCTATAATGACAGGCGGGTCTGGAGCAGGGAGAGTGGTTCCAGATCTGAGATGGATATCATGAACATTCAGGGTATAAGCAGGATATTGATTAGCCTCTACAAAATACATAGACTGTTGTTACTGCTGCTGCTTATTGTTAGGATTTGGCAATGGTTGATCATGCATAGGCATTTGTTTTGGAGGGCCAGTATTTGCTGCAAGAGTTGCAGGAGGTGGCATGAGAGCTGGAGGTTGTGGCTGCTCAGGCTGTAGGAAGGTAGGGGATTAGTTCTGCCATTGCTGCGGACTTCTCCATTGAGGGTTCTACTACCAGTTATCTGGGGGTGGAGTCCATTGTCCTTGTGGCTGCTGCCAACCTCCTTGAGGAGATTTCCATTGAGGACTCTGATAGTTAGGCCAATGTGATTAAGGGGAATTCAAGGTGGTGATGGGCCATATGTAGGTTGCCACTGATTATTATAATTAGAATAAGGATTACCAAAAGTCAAAGGATCTTGAGGCATACCTTGTCTTTGAGCCCATGGTCGCCTTTGTGCGACGAAGAATACTTGGTCATTATCACTTTCTACCACCTTAAAGTAAGTAGGTAACTGCTTAGCCTCTAGTTTAGCCACCATCTTGCATCTGTAGTCACAATTTTTTTATCTGCAATATGGACAGAACTCAACCAAGAATGCTTTAGCTTCCTCATGTTTCTTCTGAGCTTGCATAGTATCCAACTATGTAGCCATGTTGTTTATGATATCCTGCTTGAAATCAAATAGAAAATTTGTGATCTCCATCTGTGAAACTCCACTAGTAGAGGACTTTACTACTGTGGCTTGATGACCTCTACCCTTCTTAACAATTGCTCAAGAGTAGTTGAGACATATCTTCTTGATATCATCCCAAGGTAGTTGAGTTATATCACCTCCTCCCATCAGGTCTAGAGCATCTATACAGGTATCACTGATTCCCCTTAGAAAAAGTAGTTTCTGAGATTCTTCATTGAGAGTATGGTCTGAATTCTTTTTTAGAGAAAACAAGAATCTTGAGATATAGTCTTCCAGGATTTCATCCTCCTTTTGTTGAATTCTGAATATATCATCTCCCTTATTACTACTCTTATAATATTTCTTGTATTTCTCAAGAAATTTTGTTTGCATGCTTGCCCAACTATCAACAACACCTCTTCCCAAACTCATAAACCATCTAAGAGCTCCTTCCTTCAAAGTAGAAGGAAACAACTTCAGCCTATGAGCATCTGAAGTGTAATCATAGCTATGACAGAGGATATCAAACTCAAACAAAAAAGTGTCTGGGTCCTCTGTAACTAGGCCATAGAACTTGAGAAGCAATGAAGAAGGAATATTTTTTAAGGTTATCATTATCTTGCTAAGGAATGATGGGGAACTCAAAAGCAGAAGGTTGATTAGGTGGATTTTGTGCCATATTTCCTTGATGGAGTATCAGAGCAAATGGATTTTCTTTTGGTTCTTTGTCAGCTGGGTCAAATCGCAATTCAACAAACAAGTTTTCAGCAAATGGATTGATATCTTGGTCTCCTTCTTCCTCAAATAGATTATAAGCTGGTTCAGGATTGTTATCAATGAATGGAAGGTCAGGGAGGAATCTTCCCAGTGCGTCTCTTCTTCTATGCATGCAATAAAATGAATGGTGAATCGAAGGAATTTTGAAAATACTTGAATAATAGGCTAAACTACTGCTAATAATGACTTATGACAAGTTCTTAGCTTGACACCATCCTCGGCAACGATGCCAAAAATGGTCATGCCCAGAAAAGGATATAAAAGTCACGACAACTCCTAACCTGGGAATTGGACATTCCGGTAGGTGACTAACATCTTCTTATGGTCGTTCATTTACTTTGTCAAACCAAGGAATGTATACTTGAAATGGAGCGGCATTGTATGTGCACTAAGAACCGTTTTAGTCACAATTTACTAGAAATAAATGCATGAAAGGAATTCTACTCATGCTACAGGAATGTAACGCAAAGCTTTCTAAACTTAATCAAAGCAAAAACCTTAACAATTATAACTGAGAAACAAACTATGAACTGGCCTTATGCTGCAGGAACAAACACAGGGATGGATTCCCAATGCTGTAGGAACAATATAAGACTGAGTTTGCACTGAAACTTCAAGAAAAAAATCTAACTTATAATCAACAGAAAAGAAACAACTAACTAACTAACTACAGATACTTACTAAGTGGGCCCCCTTAGCAAGCATCAACTAATTATGCAAGGATTGAACTCAGAACTTCATCAACTTTTTATTCATAACTCAGAATGATATACATTGTTTGCTCATATCAAAACTTAACACAAAACTATGTCTCTTATCATAATACTAACTCTTACATGCTATGCTTGCTATGCTCATTATGCTTATTATGCTTGCTCACTCACATAAGAGGAACACTTATTTAAATTAGGAAAACAACTAACTAACCCTAACAGAGAAAGATGTGGATGTAAAATGTATCCCGAAAACGAGGAACAAACTTCATAAATGAGTTTATCCGTTCAACCCGGTCCAGAGAGAATCTAGCACTCCACTCTTTGCAGATTAATTGACATTTAAATTCCTTCCCAAAAATTTCGCTCAAAGAGTCTTTGCTAGAACTTCCTCAAAGTCGTGCAGGAAATGGACTTTACTGCAAGGCCGAGATCAGCTACGCTTGACTCGCTCATACTTTCTTCAACGACCTGCGAAACACAAGGTAACAGATGTAGAAGAAAAGACGCATGGAAAATACATGATATTCATTCATTAATCACATATTAAATCTATTTCATCATTCAAAAACTAAGGGTATTAAAAATACACCATGATACCCAAATTATGAGCATATTTTGGCCTCGTCACTCTCTAACTCTCTTCTAATCTCTCCCACACTCTCTCACCCTCTCCCACCCTCTCCCTCCTACCCCCTCTCCCTTTGTTAGGTCTCTCTCTCTCAACCCTCTCTTAGGTCTCTCTCTCTCTCAACCCTCTCCCTCCTACCCCCTCTCCCTCTATTAGGTATCTCCCTCTCTCCCTCTCAACCCTCTCCTTCCTACCCCCTCTCCC
>VDFB02353493.1:409726984-409855890 GCA_007258455.2 Sequoia sempervirens | reverse complement strand
CATGGAAGGTAAGATTCCAGAATGCACTTATAGAAGATATGTTGATAAGATTTGGAAAATGTTCTTTGAAAGGCTAAATGAGACTATAAGATGTCAACTATTTGTTCAAATGATGTGGGGTTTAAAGTACAGAAAAATCATGAAGACTCTTGGGTTGAGAACATCGAATGCATCAAGTGAAAACACTATTGTGAAGAATCTAATGGATGCTTATGATAGTGTGGGTAAGACCTCACGCTCAAAGGATAGTAATGTCACCTGACGTGTCATTACATTGACTTTGGTAAGCTATCAAACAAAGAGATCTTGCCTCATTAAAAAGATAAGTGAACAAATGGGAATTAGTAGAAAAACTTTATCAAACACCCGTTAGTGACAAGGAGTGAGGGCACCGATTCAAATGAATTATGGGCATTCTCGAGGAGACCGCCACACAAAGATAAAAAAGTTGTTGAAGCATTGAGAACACTAATTGAAGATTATTGGAAGAATAATACAAGGCCATCTCTGAATCAAAGGGATATCATAAGAAGGAGAATCAGTAGTCGAAACCGTGAGCCACATCCAAAGCATTTTTTGGATACGAATCAAACCCAATTTTTTCATAAATTTCAAAATTCTTATCCTCAAATTAGTATTTCTCAAAGATTTTTTGAAATGATTAAACCTTTTATGTCCAAGACCAATCCATGCACTACTTGTTGCTGTAAACTACATATTGAATTCTCTAGCCATTATGATGTTTATCATTCTATATGTTTACATTTGCATACTAACGATGTTTTGCAGGATTGTGGCATAGAAGCCCCACCAAAATCTTCAAGAAAGTTCTTATCAAAAAATTTATGTGAAATAGAGGATGGCCAAATATTCTATAGGATAGCATGCTTGGATGGTTCATGTGAGCGTTGTGGTGGCTTGCAACAAATGCTAGTATGTCAACATATGGAAAGCACATATGAGGCGGGACAAAAACTAGTAGAGTTTGAGAAGTATAAAACAATGGCATATGCTACAAAATATGGGTCTGAAGCAAAAAGGTGTGAGTTGGTTATTCAGAAGATTCCAGTGTATCAATTCATGTCCATGTTTCACGAGAATCTAGTGTGTGAGTATGCAAGGCATACCCATAGAGCCCGATGGCTGGACACACAATTCAAGCTATGCAAGGACACCTTTCCACTTGGTAGCATAGTATCAATGGTTGACTTTGTAGAGAACTACACTCTACAGCCATAGCGTGAGGTGCAGTCACAGTACTACAACTCCACACAGGTTTTGATATTTGTGCACATAGCATTCATACATGCAGCTGAAAGTACAAAGGATAAAAGGAAGGTATTGAGGGAGTATCACTTTTATATTAGTGATGATCACACGCATTCTCCATATTTCATGCAAGGTTGCTTCCAGATGTTCTACAATCATTTGGCTCAGAGGGGCATATCATATGATCGACATATAATATGGTCAGATAACTATGCATCATAGTTCAAGAACGTGTGCATGTTCTATTGGTTGTGCAGGATGCATCTCACTACACATGTTCAACATATGTGGAACTTTTGTGAGGCTAGACATGGAAAGGGAGAGCATGACGGTGCAGGAGCATGCATGAAAAGAGCATTAGCACGAGAAGAGTTAAAGTATTAAGATAGTGCGCATTTGATAGATGCAAGGTCAATCGTCAAGTGGTGTAATGGTTTGATGGGTCCAGGTAATGAAGGGACGTCTTTAGTTCATAGATTTTTTTGGTTGATGGATGATACTAACATTGCACCATATGAGGATTGTTGTACACTAATAGGATCGAGTGATTTGCACTCTTTCCTTAGCTCAAATGTAGGTTCATGGAGTATCGATACACGTAAGATGGCATGCTTTTGTTCTTCATGTACAATGCAAGCCTAGAATGATTGTGAGTTAGGGTATTGAGATGATGAATTGCACAGCCCCTGAAGCTCTGGAATCTTCAATGCAGGACTTTAGCCATGAAAGATAATCAACCACAAAGAGAAGTGTTGCAACAATGGAATGCTGATTAAAGATTCTATTGATAATATGATTGATATGATATTGATATGATATATTACAAATGAACAAGATGCCTGATTAAATAGGCAAGAAGTAAACCCTAATATGCATGAGATGTTGCCAAGTGTCTAGATCAAACAACATATGACAACATGTGAACCCTATCTAGATGATCATTAAATGATGAGATAAGTTCTAGAAGGAATCTTATCCCACAAACTAGGAAAGGGAATATTATCCCATTTATTAAATGATTGCAACCTAGGACTAAATGATTAAATGCAAGACCTAAGTTACCTTATGTTAGTGTAATAATTAATTAATTAATTACACCAACACCCCCCCATAAGTGCAACTTAGGGAGGAAAATGCAATGATTATGCAAGATGATGATGATGGGTCCCAGCTACAAGGCCATGTTAGGTACCCATGTACATGAAGATGCAGAAGAATCTCCCACAACCGAAGAAACGAGGAAAACCCAGTGGGAATAAAAACCCTCTCCAAAAAAGAGATGAAAATGCAAAAGGATGTGAGATAGGATGGGAAGGATGGAGGACTCCCAAATACCCCCCAAGGACACCATCCGTCACATGGATACAATAGAGAGACTAAAGAGCCCCCCCAGAAGATGAGATCACCTGCAAGAAAGGTAAGTGTCTGAAGACAAAACAAGATTCAATGCCGACAAACAACTTGTCTCCCTTTCGGAAGAAACAAAACCAAATGCAAGTGCAAAGATTCTTCCCATTCTAGATAGGAATTGAAGGAAGGAAGAATGAACATGGATGATGATGTCTCTGAACTCTGCTCAAGTGTCTCCTTGCCTGATGATGAAGAGGCCATAATCAATGAAGAGAGTGACAAACCAGGATGATGCAGAAACGGATGCTGAACAATATCCAAAGACAAAGATAGAATGGATATGATGGATGTAATGGAGATTGAAGTTCCCCCCTTGAATGAAGTTTCCTAAAAACCACTGAAGGAAGCCTGAAGCAGTTCCAATGGTTGATGCTGAAGAAACTACAAATCCTGAATGGAATGATAGGGAAGAAGTCTTGGATATGAAATCTCTGAAGAGAAACCAAGTGCCTCCAAGATGCTCTCTGAATTCCCAAACAAGGTTGAGACAAAGTAATGTGGATACTCAAGAAAAATCTCCAAGGTGTGATCTGAATAGAGGAGTGATATCCCCTCAAGAATGGTCTCCAAACCTGTAGAAGTAGCCAAGTCAGTGATACTTGAAACAAAGCCATCCTGTGAAGCCAAGTCTAAAAAGCAGAATGTGTCCTGATGAATAGAGATGATGGTGGAAGCCTCAATCAATGAGTCTAGACAAGGAATCATTGAATGTGAAGGGATACCAACTGTCTCTGATGAAGAAGAAGCATGGAAAGGGATCTTGTCAACCTCTTCGGAAAGATCAAGGTAATCAACTTCCTGCACAACAATAGCATCATGGGGTACTTGAACGAAAGAATGATATTTTGAATCATGACTGATGAGCCTAAAATGTGCTCATAGTTTGGATGTTATGATAAACTTTTAATGCCTTTACTTTTGTTATTTTGTGGCTGTTTAAACTCTGTTGAAACCTTTTATTGGGATATCCTGTAGCAAGATACTTTCATATTCCTGCAACTTATTGTGTTGACTTGACTGCATTTATTGCCCCATTGACTTCCTAAATGACTAGTATATCGCATACAATTTTTGAATGATGAAATAGATTTAAATGTGTGATTAATGAATGGATATCGTGTATGTGCCATACGCCTTTTCTTTCGCATCTATTACCTTTTATTTCGCAGGTTGTTGAAGAATGATTGAGTCAAGCGCAACTGATCTCAGCCTTGCAGTAAAGTCAATTTCCTACACGACTTCGATGAAGCTCCGGCAAAGACTCTTTGACCGAAACCATTGGGAAAGATTTTTAATGACAGTCAATCTGGAAAGAGTGGAGCGCTAGATTCTCTCCAGATCGGGTTAAATGCATAAATTCATTTATGAAGTTTGTTCCTTGATTCTGGGATACTTTTACTTCCACATTTCTTTGATAGGGTTAGTTAGTTAGTTGCTCTCTTGATTTTAAATAAAGTACTCCTCCTGCAGAGTGAGGAAGAGAGACGATAGTTAGAGTAAGATAGAAACAGAGTAGCAGATATCATGTAAGAATCAGTATGATAATGAAAAGCAGAATCTGTTTGACAAGAGACAGAGTTTGTTGTTAGTTTCCATATCAACAAAACAATGTATATCATTCTATTTTCATGAATAAAGTTTAATGAAGTTCTGAGTTCAGCACCTGCGTAATCAGTAGATGCTTGCTAAGGGGGCCCACTTAGTAAGTATTTGTAGTGAGTTAGTTATTCTTTTATGTTGATCTTCAATTAGCTTTCATCTTTGAAATTTTCATACAAACTCAGTCTTATATTGCTCCTGCAGCATAGAGAATCCATCCCTGTGACTGTTCCTGCAGCATAAGGCCAGTTCATAGTTTGTGTTTCAGTCGTAGTTGTTATGGTTTCTGTTTTAATCCAATCATAGTTGAGTTAAAGAACTTTGCATTACCTTCCTGTGGTGTAGATAGAATTCCTTTCCAGTATTTATTTCTGCTAAGATTTGACCGAAACTAGTTCTTAGTGCATATATTTTGCCATGCCATTTAAAGTATACGTCCCCTAGTTTGACAAGTAAATGAACGTCCACAGAGAGATATTAGTCACCTGTCGGAATGTCCAATTCCCAGGAAAGGTTTTACTATGATTTTCATATCCTTTTGTGGGCACGACCATTTTCTGGCGCCGTTGCCGGGGATGGCGTCCTGCTAGGAATTTGTCAGAAGTCATTTTTAGCATTAGTTTAGTTTGTTAGTCGAAAACTTTCAAAATATTTCAAGCCACCATTCATCATATTGCATGCATAGAAGAAGAAGAGATGCACTGGGAAGGTTCATCCCCGAAAACCTGTTTGTTGAACTACCATTTGAACCAGCTGACAATGAACCTAAGGAAAATCCATTCACTCTGTTATTCCAGCAAGAAAACATGGCAAATAACCCACCTAATAATCCACCTCCTGATTTTGAGTTTCCTATTGTTCCCCAACGAGATGCTGACAATCTTAAGAATATACCTTCTTCACTGCTTCCAAAATTCTATGGCCTGGTCACAGAGGACCCAAAAACTTTTCTGTTTGAATTTGATGTCCTCTGCCGCAGTTATGACTACAACACAGATGCTCATAAACTGAAGCTATTTCCTTCCACCTTAAAGGAGGGAGCTCTTAGATGGTTCATGAGTCTGGGAAGAGGCATCGTTGATAGTTGGGCAGACATGCAGACGAAATTCTTTGAAAAGTATAAGGAATACTGTAAGAGTGCCAACAAAGGCGATGACATATTCTGAATTCAGTAGAAGGACGATGAAAGTCTGGAAGATTATATTTTTAGATTTTTTTTTTCACTAAAGAGGAACTCAAACCATAATCTCAACGAGGACTCTCAGAAACTACTCTTTCTAAGGGGAATCGGTGATTCCTGTATAGATGCCCTGGACCTGATGGGAAGAGGTGATATAACCCAACTACCTTGAGATGATATAAAGAAAATATGTCTTAACTACTCTCCAGCAATAGTTAAGAAAGGTCGAGGTCATCATGCTACAGTGGGGAAGTCTTCTTCTGGCAGAGTTTCCCAGATGAAGATAACAAATTTGCTATCTGACTTCAAGCAGGACATCATTAATAATATGGCTACACAACTAGACACCATGCAAGCTTGGAAGAAACATGAGGAGGCTGAGGCAGTTTTGGCCGAGTTCTGTCCATACTACAGACAGAAAAAGCGTGACTGCAGATGCAAGATGGTGGCTAATTTGGAAGCCAGACAACTACCTACTGACTTCAAGCCAGTAGAAGGTGATGATGATCAAGTGTTTTTTGTTGCACAAAGGGGGCCATGGGCCCAAAGACAAGGTATGCCTCAAGATCCTTTAACTTTTGGTAATGCTTATTCTGGCTATAATAACCAATGGCAACATGCATATGGACCACCACTATCATGGAATCCACCTCAACCAAGTTGGCCTAATTATCAGACCCCGCAATGGCAATCTCCTCAAGGAGGTTGGCAGCAGCCACAAGGCAATGGACCCCACCTTCAGGAAATTGACAACAAAATCCTCAATGGAGAGGTCCTCAGCAATGGCAAAACCAGTCCCCTAGATTTCAGCAGCTTCCACAGCCACAACCACAGGCCCTCATGCCACCTCCTGCAACAACTGCCACAAATCCTAGACCTCCAAAGCAAATGCCTATGCCTGCCCAGCCGTTGCCAAATCCCAATAATAAGCAACAACAGCAGCCACAATAGCCTGCGTATCTTGTCGAAGCCAACCAATATCAAGCTTATGCCTTAAATGTTAATGACATCCATTTGAGGTCTGGAACCACTTTACCTGCTCCAAAACTGCCTCTGATTACTGAAATACTAGATTCTCCCCTTGAAGAATCTACTACACCTACTGTTCTTACTGAGCATATGCCCATAACTGATACAGTTTCTAAGGAGCCTGTTTTGCAAAATCAAGACAACCCACCTTTTCCTCAAAAGTTGCAAAGTACTGCATCTAAATCCATGGAAGAACCCACTTTTGACATTCTGGATTAGCTCAAGAATGTACAGATTCAAATCCCTTTATTTTAGGCTATTAAAGATGTTCCCATTTTTTAAAAAGCTATTAAAGATGTCTGTTTGAAGAACCCTAGACGAAAGAAAAAGGATCCTCAAACAATTCATGTCTTAGGGAAATTGGCTGATATAATGTTGGGAAATGTAGTCATTCCAAAGTATATTGACCTTGGAAGTCCTGTAGTGTAGATACATATAAATGGCCAAGTTGTAAAAAATGTTTTGATTGATTTAGGTGCTGCCATTAATGTCATGAAAAAGCATACTATGGACTCCTTGCATATTTCAAACATTAGGTCTACACCCACAATTCTGTAGCTTGCAGATAGCTCCACAGTTAAACCTGATGGGATAGTGGAAGATGTAATTGTCACTCTTGAATCTTGGGAGTATCCAGCTGATTTTACAATATTATCAGTTAAAACAACTTTAGGAGGGTATCCAGTTATCCTTGGTAGACCATGGTTAGCAACTGCTGACACTTTTATAGGATGTCGCTCTAGAGATATGACCATTTCTGATGGACAGTCCACAAAAAAATTAGCTCTGTATCCGCCTGCTAGACCTCAACCAGATTTGACCCAACCTGTTTGGCCAGATATGGGGGAAGAAATTGAAGAAGCCAATTCTTTGGCTCAATTAATGAAGATTTAAAATGATCCATTCTCACAACTTCAGAGTGAGGATGCTTTGCTTTTTCAAATTCTATAGTACAACTCTGATATGGGTAGTTCATCTGATCCAAATGGCACCCATCTACAATGTTTCCTGCAACAACCAGATTCTGAAAGTTCACTACCTAAACTTCTTACAATTTTTCATAATTTGCTTCCACAAGAGGTACAAACATCACCTGTACATTCTATGAGTAATCTCACGAAGCAGATAGAATTGTCTCCAGGTCATTGTTTGAATGTCAATAGTAAGCTGTCACAATCTCAAGAGGCTGTCTTATTAAAAATGTTACAAGATTAGCATAAAGCTTTTGCATGGGAATATGGGGACATACAAGAAATAGATCCTCGAGTTTGTACTCGTAGGATATATATCAAAGAAGATTGTTCACCGGTTAGACAACCTCAAAGAAGAGTAAATCCAACACTTAGAGAAATCGTTAAAAGTGAGCTTCAAAAGTTGCTTGATGCTGGTTTTATTTATCCAATCTCTGACAGTCAATGGGTTTCTCCATTAGTCATTGTCCCCAAGAAAGGTGGAAAATGGAGAGTGTGTGTAGATTACAGAGAGTTGAATAGTGCCACTAAAAAAAATCACTTTCCACTACCTTTTGTAGACCAAGTACTAGACTCACTGTCTGGCAAAAGATATTTTTCTTTTTTGGATGGTTATAGTGGGTACAATCAGATAAAAATTGCCCCTGAAGATCAAGATAAGACCATTTTTACCTGTCCATGGGGAACATTTGCTTATTTGGTCTTACCTTTTGGTCTATGCAATGCGCCAACAACATTTTAGAGAGCAGTAATTAGTATCTTTGCTGATATATCTTATGAATGTATGGAGATTTATATGGATGATTTCACTACCTATGGAGTCACATTTGAAGAAGCACTAGTGAATTTAGAAAAGGTATTGAAAAGGTGCAGAGAGAAAAATTTGTCTCTAAATAGTGACAAGTGTTTTCTAATGATGGACGAAGGTATTGTTCTAGGTCATCATGTTTCAAAGAATGGAATTCAGGTCGACCCTGCTAAAATTGAAGTTATTCAGAATTTACAAACTCCTGCAAAACAAAAAGATGTTAGAAGTTTCCTTGGTCATGCAGGGTATTATAGAAGGTTTATAAAAGACTTCAATAAAATTTTCAGTCCACTTTATGCCTTATTAACTAAGGATTCTCAATTTGAGTGGACAGAGGCCTATGAAAAATCCTTCCTACAACTAAAGGACTTGCTTACTAAAGCCCTTGTTCTTCAAGGTCCAAAATGGAATTTTCCTTTTCACATACATGCTGATGCCTCTGATTTTGGTATAGGAATAGTTCTAAGTCAAAAAGAAAATTCAATTGAACATGCTATTTACTTCATCAGCAAGAACCTTCAAGGTCCTGAGCTCAACTATACTGTTACAGAAAGGGAGTTGCTTGCAATAGTGTATGCTTTGAATAAATTTAGGCATTATGTCACAGGTTATCAGATATTCATCCATACTGACCATGCAGCAATCAAGTATCTAATGAAAAAACCTGCCATCTCTGGTAGGTTGGCACTATGGCTCTTGTTGTTACAAGAATTTGACATTACAATAGTTGAAAAACCAGGAAGAGCTAATGTTGTAGCTGACTTTTTGTCAAGACTTCAATCAGCTGCACCTGTTGAACACGAGGTCATTGATGATAGGTTCCCAGATGAACACTTGTTTTTCATTGCTGCACATACACCATGGTATGTAGACATTGACAATTATCTAGCAACAAACAGAATACCAGCCCACTCTTCTCCAAAAGAAAAGAAATTGTTAATAGAGAAAAGTTTTAACTTTTCCTGGATTGCAAATTGTTTGTTTTATACTGGACCTGATCAAGTAATGCGAAGATGTGTAAGAGAAGATGAGACTTATGATATCTTGCATGCTTGCCATGATGAACCATGTGGGGGACATTTTGCAGCAAAAAAAACATCAATGAAGGTTCTTACAACAGGGTACTACTGGCTAACATTACACAAGGATGTTGTGGCCTATACAAGGAAATGTGATAGATGCAAGCGTATGGGAAGACCAACTAAGTCATATGAAATGCCACTATATCTGTAGGTAATAGTCACCCCTTTTGATAAATGGGGGATGGATTTTGTGGGACCAATTGATCCACCATCAAATGGCAAGTCATACATTCTAGTTTGCATAGACTATGTAACAAAATGGGTTGAGGTAAAAGCTATGACTCATACTCAAGATAACAAAGTTGTTGAATTTCTGTATGAACAAATTTTTATAAGATTAGGAGTTCCCAGAGAGCTTGTAACTAATCAAGGAGCTTAGTTTACGTCGAATCTGATCACTGCACTAATAATGACTATAAAATCAAACATAGGAAGTTCAGCCCCTATCACCCTCAAGCCAATGGTCAGGCACAGGTAACAAACAGGGAAATTGAGGCGATCCTCACAAAGACAGTGCAGATCCATAAAAAAGATTGGAGCAATAGACTTCTTGAAGCAGTTTGGGCCTACAGAATTACATGGAAGACAACAATTGGGTTTACACCTTTTGAGCTGCTTTATCAGAAAACAACCATGTTACCCATAGAATTTGAGCACAAAACTTTGAGGACAGCTCTTGAACTCAATATGGACATATCTGAAGCACAGAAGGACTGTCTCCTATAGCTAAATGCTTTGGACGAAATGAGAAAATCCACCTTGCAGCATACAGAAGCAATCCAACAGCAAAGGAAGAAATGGCATGATTAACACATCAAAACCAGAAAATTTTCTGCTGGTGATTGGGTTGTGTTATATGATTCCAGATATCAAAAAAACTAGGGTAAGCTCACAACATGCTGGCTTGGCCCCTATGAAGTTGAAAATGTGTTCAACAACGAAGCTGTACAAATGGTGACAATTGATCCAGTCCATTTCAAATTGCCAGTTAATGGCCACCGACTCCGGTTGTACCATAAACCAGTCTCAAAGGAAGAATTCATGCAGCAGTTCGTTCAGGTTCCTCCCGCTACTCTTCCTTCAGCCGAAGGCTTTAGCCTTTCTCCTGCAGCTTCATCGTAATTTTGGAAAAAGCATGCCCATAATAAAGGTTTTTTTTTTTAAAAGGAAACCCCTTTTCTCCATTCTCATTTATCACCCCCATCTCACTTCTTTATCTTCCATCCATCCATCCCATCCATCCATTCCATCTGTTCATCTCGTTCGCCCACATCACCCATCCACTTCATCCATCCACATCACCCTTAATTAAGATATCTTTCCCAACTTTCAATTCATGTAGACATCGTCATCTTTCTTCACACGTACGTGCAATTATCAAAGGTACGCCATATCTTTTCTTATCGCATATTTAATTTATTTTATTCCATTCATTTACTGCTATGCATGTACCAGTCATTATTACCCGATCTCTGCCTATTCTTTAGTACATGTGAGGACACATGTCATACTTTAAGTAGGGGGCAGGGTAATCCACCTTTTAAAACCTGTCTTTTCACCACTGCCATAACTGCACAAATAACCTTTCTTTAATACTTTTCTGGTACTTTCCAAATATGATCGCATGTCCTTCTTTATTGCATGTTTTTCTTGTAAATTACGATTAAGACTGATTGTTCAAAAAGTTCATTTTTGGAAAAGAAAGAAATGTGACGGCACGACAGAAGAAAAACTAGAGCAGAAAGGGAAACAAAGAATTTGAATCTTCAGCAAGAAATTGATTTCAGCTAAGGGAAAACTGTAAACATGGGTGGTCAGTTGGTGCAACATGAGCTTATAGCTCATGAATTATTATTGCAAAATCCTCAAAAAGTCCACGCATTCAGCCTCTGTGAATGATTAAATTACTTTTTGAGTTTAAATGATTTTGATGAGGAGGCTGTTGGAGAATTTTTGAGAACCCTTTCTGAAGGGGAAGCCACCGTATGGGGTCTAACGGTTGTTGCAACTGAAGAAAGAATTGCTGAAGTAACCGGGCTTCCAGCCGTTGGAGAAAACTTTTCTTCAGACACTGCAGCTGCAAGGGCTGAGTTTTCAATGCCCACTGATGGACCTTTGGAAGTCTCCAAGCAGGGATGCAAGCGTGTATCATTGCCTCCTCCTTATTCAGAATACGCCACTTACATAATTAGGTATTTAACCTGTGAAGGTTGTTTTTCCTACCTGCATTCTTATCATTTCAAATTATTAAGCCATATGAGGCATGGGTTAGTTGTAAATGTTTTGAATTTCTTGTTAAAATTTCTAGAACAAAGTGCCCACGAAACTCAATAGGGGAAAGATAATTCTATTGCTCACCATGGCCTTATCAAATTACTGATTGAGCACTCTTTGAGAGATGTCTCACCTCTTTCCTAGCAATAATTCATTGCCCAAAAGAGCTTGCAAATTCCACAACCTCCTAGGGTACTTACCCCACGACCTCAGAAAAAGAAGAAAGAAATTGCGTCTACCAGCAGAACAGGGCAAGGGTCAACCATTCATGTAGCACTTGGTCCTACACCTGGTCCTGTAGCTCCCCCACCTGAATCCTCTGCTAGGGTACAAACTAGGTTTGCCACTAGAAGAGAGAAGGGAAAAATAAAGGTAGAAGGGTCCCCAGAATTTGACCCTCATTCTCAGAAAAGGCAATGCTCTTCTCCTACAACACCTTCCCCTGCAACCGTCTCTCCTACAGTAACACCTGTTGCTATCACTAGTTCACCGTCATCCTCTGGTAGGGCAGAGCCCTCTGAGCAGGCAAGAAAGAGGAAGGCTACCAGAACACCTCTTGCAACCGCATCAGTGCCAAGAAGAGTTTCCACAAGGAAACAATCTAAGACCTCCCCTGCTTCACCTCAACCAAAAGTTATTGTAATTTCAGAAGGGTCTGTTGAGTCTGAATTTAATGTTTCTCAGAATGTGTCCGAGAATGCTGCACAGAGTTCATTCGTTCCTAAAGAGGAACAAGTTGAGACAAAAGAAACAGGGCATAATGAGCAAGCGTTACCAAATCTTGATGATTTGGCTACCGTTGTTATGCAATTTTCGGAGGAAGCACAGACTTCTCCACTGCAGCAACAAGAAGAATTTATCTTGCAGCAAGAGCAAGAACAGACTGAACAATTGAATGAGCCTAGTGAAGTTATATTTCACCCTGCAATTTGTAAAGCCATTGCTGTGTATAAGAAGACGTTTTTAATTGAGTTTTTGGAATATGTTAAAGCTAATTAGGAAATAGTTACATTGCAAACCCTGACTTTCCGACACATAGCCTAGACTGACATGCAACAAAGTCTATGGGAAGTAGAAAGGAAGAAACTGAAAAAGGAAATTGAAAGTCAGAAATGGGAAATTGATGAGTTGAAAGAAAAAATGGACGAAATGTTAAAAGTAACTGGTTAGATTATGGAATGCAGGCCACCACCCAGATTTTATGCTCTGTGCCTTAAAGAACAATTTTTATGGTTCCAACTGATGAGAATTTCCAGAAACCAGGATCCTATACTTCATACTGCCAGAGAATTTTATGAAGCATACCAGGCAGCCCCTAATTGGTTAAGAAATTCTCTATGTGAATTCTATTTACATGGCTTTTTAATTCCATTTGAAACATAATAGAATTCTCTTCTATATATTGGTGATATTCATTTGAGAGCATTTATGTCATGGGCAGCAAATGAGGCAAATTATGGCAGGTAGTGGGAAACATATGAGGAAGCTGAGAAAACTGAGCCTGTTCCATTACGCTCTCAAAGTTCAAACCCCCATGCAATGTTGAAAGACTGGTTTGCTCTGACATATGGCATTAATAATGTTATAGCCAGAGAGAAAATATTTGATATTAGGAAATAGGTATATGATGAATTCCAGGCACAACCATATTCGTTTTGGAGACTGGCATACACTAGAAATGAGAAAAGATGGGAAAGATTAACTGTTGGGATAAGAAGATCAAAACCACACAGTCCCCTAAATTTCACAGCAGCTCTCAAATGATCAAGCAGATATATACAATTGGGACTTCAAACGAGATTTGAACTGTGGTTGCCATTGACATTCATACCCCCTGTGCTAATGTGGCCCCTCTATCCTCACCAAGCTACAAATCTTAATAATGATTTGGAAGATCGAAGGTATGAAAGGTGTCAGGCTTTCAGAGGATTTTATTACAGGTTTAGAAATCCATTTCAGAGTCATGCAACAACCATTGACTTTAGAGAAACCACTAGGAAAGTTAATGCTGGAGGACCAGCATTGAGCTAAGTAGGGGGTAGTGATGAGCCTAAAATGTGCTCATAGTTTGGATGTTATGATAAACTTTTAATGCCTTTACTTTTGTTATTTTGTGGTTGTTTAAACTATGTTGAAACCTTTTATTGGGATATCCTGTAGCAAGATACTTTCATATTCCTGCAGCTTATTGTGTTGACTTGACTGCATTTATTGCCCTGTTGACTTCCTAAATGATTGGTATATCGCATACAGTTTTTGAATGATGAAATAGATTTAAATGTGTGATTAATGAATGGATATCGTGTATGTGCCATACGCCTTTTCTTTCGCATCTGTTACCTTTTGTTTCGCAGGTTGTTGAAGAATGATAGAGTCAAGCACAGCTGATCTCAGCCTTGTAATAAAGTCCATTTCCTGCACGACTTCGAGGAAGCTCCGGCGAAGACTCTTTGACCGAAACCGTTTGGAAAGATTTTTAATGGCAGTCAATCTGGAAAGAGTGGAGCACTAGATTCTCTCTGGATCAGGTTAAATGCATAAATTGATTTATGAAGTTTGTTCCTTGATTCTGGGATACACTTTTACTTCCACGTCTTTCTTTGATAGGGTTAGTTAGTTAGTTGCTCTCCTGATTTTAAATAAAGTACTCCTCTTGCGTGAGTGAGGAAGAGAGACGATAGTCAGAGTAAGATAGAAACAGAGTAGCAGATATCATGTAAGAATCAGTATGATAATGAAAAGCAGAATATTTTTGACAAGAGACAGAGTTTGTTGTTAGTTTCCATATCAACAAAACAATGTATATCATTCTGTTTTCATGAATAAAGTTTAATGAAATTATGAGTTTAGCACCTGCGTAATCAGTAGATGCTTGCTAAGGGGGCCCACTTAGTAAGTATCTGTAGTGAGTTAGTTAGTTGTTCTTTTTTTTTGATCTTTAGTTAGCTTTCATCTTTGAAGTTTTCATACAAACTCAATCTTATATTGCTCTTGCAGCATAGAGAATCCATCCCTGTGACTGTTCCTGCAGCATAAGGCCAGTTCATAGTTTGTGTTTCAGTCGTAGTTGTTATGGTTTCTATTTTAATCCAATCATAGTTGAGTTAAATAAATTTGCATTACCTTACTGTGGCGTAGATAGAATTCCTTTCCAGTATTTATTTCTGCTACGATTTGATCAAGACTAGTTCTTAGTGCGTATTTTTTTCCGTGCCATTTAAAGTATACATCCCCTAGTTTGACAAGTAAATGAACGTCCACAGAGAGATATTAGTCACCTGTCGGAATGTCCAATTCCCAGGAAAGGTTTTATTGTGATTTTCATATCCTTTTGTGGGCGCGACCAATAACCATTAGGGAATGGTGGAGTATTTGAATCTCCATATAGCTCCCAAAGCTTAGTCCAAAGAATTTGAGGACAATCACAATGATCAATAGATCTCAAAACATCGCAATCAACTTGCATCTCAAGGATCTTCAAAACAGTGTACCTGTTGCAACTCTAAGCAAATTCATGAATACCTTCACTTGGATGAGGAACTATACCATACAGATGAGGCAATAGATCAAGTGACTGAAGATGGTGGCAGATCCCATCTCGCCATTGCGGATAGTTTCCCTTATGCAACATAACCAAAGAAGGAGAGTAATATGCAAGCCCCAGAACAAAAATTATCCACAAAAATCAAAGACACTAACCTTCAACAGAAAATAAAGACTTCCAAATAGATATGCAATTGAGAATATTCCTCCGAGATCAAGAAATTCTTCTTCAATCTTCAGGATGTCTCAAGAATCAAAAAACCAAAAAATAGATACCTGGAGCTGAAACCAAAGAAGGTGACTGGACTGATGAAAAAAAAACACCAAAATATCTCCGGAATGCCGCTGGAATCTCTAAAATCCAACAATCTAATGCGAAGATATGCACTTCTGAGTCCAGAATGGAGGGTTGACTTTAGTTGACTTGAATGTTTGATAGTAGAAAAATCCTACAAAATAGATGGCACCACTGGATAGTGCTCTGAATTCTCTTTCCATCGATATCTCGTTTGCAAATTCTCGATATTGTGGCGCGAAGATATGGCCCTCGGAAAAAAAATTGTAATTTAAATCAAACTGGCTAACTAGGCGCAAAAATATAGCACCTGGGGCTAAAACAAATTGGCCCCCAATCGCTGATATGACCAAGGGGCAAGCTGGTGGTTTAAAAAAAACCCACCACCGAATATGGTGGCGTCGGAGTGGCTCTTCGGTGGTGATAGGTGGTGGCTCGGCCAGCGGAGGATGCACCACCCGGGTAGAGGAGAGCCCCCGGTTACCGATGGGACCGGGGCTGGAGTAGACGGGCTAGAGACTCCGGTCAGTGGCAGTGGTCGGTGGCTGACGGCAAATGAGCGGTCGCCGGGAGAAGACTCTGGCGTCGGCGACGGGAGCGGGGTCCGGAGGATGTCAGCCGACTGGATGACGCAGAGGTGTCGGGTACGGTGATGTGACCGGCCAACAAGATTTTGCAGAGGTTGAATGAATGCCAACTACCTTCTTTTTTAAAATTTTTTAATATTGCAATTTTATTTGCAATTCAAATTTAAATAAAAAAAGCCGATAGAAATATGTATGCTGATAAAGGAAACAACTATAGCCTGCAAATAAAATTTTTTTGCCGACAATACAATAAAATACCAGGTCGCCCTGCCAGATATTGATTTTTGAAGAAACTATAGAAATTTTTTGCCCAAAACAGCCAAATATTTTTTTGATTTTTCTAAAAAAAAATTTGCCTTGATGGAGGACTGAAAGGGAGATTTTTTTCTGTAAAACTATACGGATAGTACAAAAAATTGCAAACCCTAGATAATACCTCGAAGGCTCCCAGATGATGTCTTCGATTTTGATGAATGAACAGGCGATCTATGGGTTTTGAGGCCTTCTAGACGCAATGGAGAGGTCGGAGAGAGCCTGATCTGCACTAGAAATTAGCTTGGCTCCCAGGTAGAGCCAACTAGCCTGCAACATAAAACTCCCAGCCTGCTTGAATCTTGCACTCCAAACTTCTTGGATCTAGGGTTGGTGTTTCAATGGACTAGCTCTGATACCATGTTGAGATGATGAATTGCACAGCCCCTGAAGCTCTAGAATCTTCAATGTAGGACTTTAGCCATGAAAGATAATCAACCACAAAGAGAAGTGTTGCGACAATGGAATGCTGATTAAAGATTCTATTGATAATATGATTGATATGATATTGATATGATATATTACAAATGAACAAGATGCCTAATTAAATAGGAAAGAAGTAAACCCTAATATACATGAGATGTTGCCAAGTGTATAGATCAAACAACATGTGACAACATGTGAACCCTATCTAGATGATCATTAAATGACGAGATAAGTTCTAGAAGGAATCTTATCCCACAAACTAGGAAAGGGAATATTATCCCATTTATTAAATGATTGCAACCTAGGACTAAATGATTAAATGCAAGACCTAAGTTAACTTATGTTAGTGTAATAATTAATTAATTAATTACACCAACATAGGGGAGTGGGTTGACAAATGGTTGACAAGTTATCTTAGCCCACTTCACACGTATCGCCCTTCGATGGCATTGGAACTAACACAGATGGAATCATTGGTCGACTTTGACCATGTATCGGATCTAGTTCAACTAGGTAATATATCTACTTTCTTAGTATTTGAAATTCCATATTGTTATCTTACTTTGTACTGTTTTCATAATGTTGACTAATTTCAAGAGATATGCCACACATATAAATGTAGGGCATGTTTATGTAGTTATTGTAGATGAAGAGAACGAAGAGGGTACAGGCTATTACTTGTGTCATTGTCTTGAGGCAAAAAAAAAATGGAAGCCCCAATTATAGATGGAGAAAACATTGAATACCCTACAGGCTCAGTTGTTGTTACTGGAACGTGGCTGAGAAGGTACACACATAAGAGTGTTAAACATTGGTTGTTTGAAGAATTTGACATGCATCGTAAGATTCTTCATTACTCAAACCTTTTCATGGCATCCAATGTTTGTTTGAGCAAATATGGGGGTAGACCTTTGAACAAGACCTTGTGGAAGGTCTGTGAGTCTGACCATGAGGCAATACTTGACACAATAAAGAGTAGAGCATACCCAGATGGTTCATTGGATTAATTTGTAAGTATATGCACAATGGTTCTTATTAATTTATAATTGTATCCACGTCAGTTTGGTTGATGCCAATGCTATCATATTATTTTACTTTGTGTATCTATATGTAACCAAGCAAACATTGATTGGTGTCCCCTTGCATAAAATGCAAATTTATGAGCCATCTAAGAGAATCTCAAGCAGAAAAGCAATGCAACATCCTTATTTTGATGATCTTGACTAATCTCAATTATGATTTTAAGCCATTAAAAAAGTGCGTGCGAAGCTTGATGAGGAAATTTCAAGTTATTCATTTGAATTTAACCTTATCATGACCACCTATGACGTAGACATTATAAGGGAATCTCGAATTTTAATAAATTCTATTCATAAGAACATAGACAAGGCAGTGAACTCTTTGAAAAAATGCCTCAAAGAAATGTGGTCTCATGGTGATGGAATGGCATGATGAATGCCATGACAAGAAAATTGTTGTGGATTGTCATGGCATTCCATCACCTTTGAGACCACATTTCTTTGAGGATTTTTTTCAAATAGTTTGCTGCCTTTTCTATGCTATTGCTTATTAGTATGCTTTGATATATTTTTTCCAAGCATCCATAGCATTTTTGGAAGCACCTATTTTAGGCTTTTAGCCATAGCAACAACGAAGCGAACTGTTTGATAGAATGCTTTGGTAAACATGTATGATAAATGTACTAGCATAGAGAAGGCAGCGAACTGTTTGAAAAAAATGCCTCAAAGAAATGTGGTCTCATGGTGATGGAATGCCATGAAAATTCACAACAATTTGCTTGCCATGTGATGCAGAGGGGATGGGACTTTAGTCAAAACTTAAAGTTTCAAGGATTACAATGATGCAATCTCAAACACTCTTCCAGGCACCCTGATGGAGACAAGCCTCAATAGTGCACTTATAACTTAGATGCTTTCCTAATGGACCCAAACCCTTGGAGTGATCTCAAGGAACTCAAAAAAACTTGTCTTGAATGGTTTCAAGGCCCCAAACCTCTATCTTAGACAAAACTCACTTTTTGCACCTTGACTTGGCTTCTAGCGATGGTTTTTTGACTTTTCACTCAACTTCCCCACAGGAATTCTCAATATAATGACTGATTTAGATGTGATTCATGATGATAGACAACATATCAAATCATTTATGACACTTGTTCTAGATCAAACCTAACAAAATCTGTTGTTTCCTCAAATTTAAGGCCTAATTAGCCCACTTTTTCGAAGCAACCCCTCTCTAAACTCATCCCCTGACTATGAAACTTTCAACAATGTTTTAAAATGTTCCCAAACCAAATATTTTCAAGGTATTAGTCTTCTTTGACACCCTCAACACCCTAAATCATAAAACCCTCAATAAATTGCTCCAAAACTAGGGCCTCTTGAAAATTAGCTTTCTCAACACTTCCAGAACCTTCTCTTGGAATTTTCACCAATAAATCAACATATCTAAACACCTTCAACTCAGAAATATACCCATTATTAAGGTAGATCTCCTGCTGCTACACTTTAGGCACCATTTTCATGCCCTTTTCCTTGCTAAAACTCAGTGTACACCATAGAATCACTCTTTCCTGCACAATAACTTGTTAGATCTATATAATAAAAGTTAGTTATGATCCATTTCACAAGTTTTCAGTCACACTCTCCCATGAAATGGATCATTTATTCATGAAGACTCTCAAAACTAGTGAAAAATCTGTACTTTTTGAGGACAGTCAGCAATATAACACAAGAAACTGATTCCCAACATTATTCAAGTCATTCAAAAGGTTAAATACATGTAAATACAAGTTCTTAAACCATCCAAATGAGCATGACACCAAAAGGAATCAGAGATTCATCAAAAAAAACTCAAGAAAATGCAAAAAGATTGAAGTTTTTATTGATTTTCTGTAGCAGTCCTTACAACACTTGCAATATCAGCCAACCCTCCATACAAATGCTTTCTCCAGGCTTATAGACTCATCCTACAACTGTCCCAACTGATTAGAATTGATTTTATTACATTGTTGTGATTAAAACTCCTAAAACTTGAACTTTTCCACCCAAAGTTGGATTTCAAAAATTTGAATTTTCAACATTGCAATTTATTAACTCCTATTAACTATAAAGCTTCCAAAACTATTACATATCATCATTCAACCTTATTTAACCTAATTAAAACATCATATACCTATTTAAACTCCTAGAACATCATTGTTCCATTTACAAGTCAATTTGGTCCTATGGTCCTTATCAGGACCCTTAGGACTTTTGATCTTCCTGTTACACTCATCCATGCCAAATGCCATTATAGGCTTCAAAATGCTATAATTGATGCTCTGGAAAGGTTTATAGGCCTTCAAGACCCCTTCCATCTCCTAACTCTCCAAATGATCCTCAAGGAGCTTGGGTGCTCTAGCCATCATGGCATTCCACCACCATGAGACCACATTTCTTTGAGGCATTTTTTCAAACAGTTCATTCCCTTGTCTATGCTATTGCTTACTATTATGCTATGATAGATTTTTTCTAAGCATCCATAGCTTGTTGAAAGCACCTATTTTAGGCTTTTAGCCATATCAACAAACAATATTTGTTTGACTCATCTTTGTTGATAGACATGTATGAAAATGTTAGCATAGACAAGCGGTAATTCTTTGAAAAATGCCTCAAAAGAAATCAAGGGTCTCATGGTGATGGGATGGCATGACGAATGCCATGAACAAGAAAAAAATTGCTATGGATTGTCATGGCATTTCCATCATAAATGAACCACATTTCTTTGAGGCTTTCCATGAGTTTGATGCCTTTCATACTTTGTTGCTTATTAGTATGCTTTAATAGATTTTATCACAAGCATCCACTGGCTTTTTTAAGGAAGCACCTATTTTAGGCTTTTTTTAGCCATATAGCAACAAAACAAATTAGCGATAAAATGCTTTGTGGTAAACGATATTATGATAAATGTAGTAGCATAGACAAAGGCGTGAACCATTTGAAAAAATTCCTCAAAGAAATGTGGTCTCATGGTGATGGAATATCTCTGACAATCCTAATAATGCTTGTCTTAACGTCCCTAATGAACCACATTTCTTTGAGGAATTTTTTCAAATGGTTCATTCCCTTGTCTATGCTGTTAGCACTATTACTTTGTAGTAGATTTTTCTAAGCATCATAAGCGTTGAAAACTTTTTTGTTTAGGCTTTTAGCCATAGCAGCAAGGCGATTAACTGTTTGGCTAAATGCTTTGATAGACATGTATGAAAAATGTGTTAGCATAGACAAGGCAGTGAACTCTTTGAAAAAATGCCTCAAAGAAATGAGGTCTCATGGTGATGGAATGCCATGACAATCAAAGCATTTGATTGTCCTTAATTCAAGACCTCATTTCTTTGAGGAATTTTTTCAAAGAGTTCATTGGCTTGTCTATGATATTGCTTACTATTATGCTTTTGATAGATTTTTTCCAAGCATCCATAGCTTGTTCGAAAGCACTTGTTTTAGGCTTTCAGCCATAGCAACAAGGCAACTCTTGAACTATTTGACAAAATGCTTTGGTAGACATGTATGAAAAAATATTAATTGATATAGACAAAGGCGGTGAAGCTGTTTGAAAAATGCCTCAAGAAATGTGGTCTCATAAGTACTGACAACCAAGCCAGTTAAGCATTTTGCTCCCTAGTTATTTGTTATGCAATGTGAAGTAATTGCATAGCTGCTTGATTGAACTTTGTAAAAACTATATTGTAATTGAGAATTTTTTTCATCTCTCCGACATCTAGTTATTGGTTATGAAGCATTAGACTTAATGCTGGTTTGAAAGATGTGCAATGCAGAAATGTAATCAACATTATGAATATAAACTACAAAAATCTATTTTTATAAGTTACCGATTTGAGTTTTGGGTTGGATGGGGTTGAGAACCAGTTAAGCGATTAAATTTTTTTTGGGGGGGGTTAGTTCATTTTGGGATTCACGATCATAAAAAAATATAAAAATAAAATATATACATATTTGAGTAGTAATCAAGTTCAAAAATACACCCATATATTAATAGTCCAAATAACATAGCAAAATACACCACCACTTTCGCGGTGAAATATTAAAATATGATGATGATCTACTTTCGAATGTCATGATACAAAATTACTCCATTAAAGTTCAAACATAAAAAAAAAATGTCAAGTGTTTAGAATCAACCATTATTGATCATTGATCAATGCGAAAAGTGAGAACACATTTTACGTGGAAGGAAAACAAAAAACAGTGTTATAATTATTTACATTGTGAAAGAGCCAAAACCTTTTCTTTAGATAAAGTAGAAAAGAATCTGATGAGCCATGAATGATTGACTAGGAACTGTGAGAAAGAAATAAGATAAATCACATGCAACTTGTTGCAATTTCTTTCCTTGGGAAAAAGGGTAAAGTTTTCTTTTTAGGGAGAATCTCCTTTAGAGTTTGAATGCATTGATAATTTTCAAGATAGACTTAGCCAAATATTTCATCTAGGTTTGAAGCTTTTAGGTAAAATGTTTGCTTAAAATTTTGTTCAAAATTCAAGATGCAGGCTCTCCTCCCTTAGGGAAGAGAAGGCCTATCAAACCTAACACTCTTATGCAACACTTCTTAAGTTCTTGTTGATGCGGTATTAGATGTGAAGTTTCAAAATAGGCATGGTTATATAAATTCTCATCTCATGACTATCATTGCATCAAATTAAGAATTTTCAATCCTTTATGGTCTAGACAAGAGAAGTATGGAGTAGTGTTCCAATGCTAAAGTCTTATTGTGAATATCTTTGCTATGAGTGGTTCAAAAATGAGGAATCTGTCTTCTGCACCAAATGAGAAATATTCACAATATGTGCTAGGAAGGAATAAGTCCATAAGATCGAGTATGCAAGAACTGAGAATTGCAAAATTGGCTTACATTTGACTTCCAAACACAGAAATTTTCACACTTTTCGATGTTCACACATAAGTCAAAAAATATATTGCATAAGTTGTAAAGTATACACTTGAATATATGTAACTCATATCTATTTAACCATTAATTTATAATGCAAATATGGACACCATCGATAAAAAAGATTTCTATTAACCAAATAGCCATGTAGGCATACATCAATATATGTGGATATAAGTATAAAATATATACAAAATAGCCATATAGGCTTATGAGAATGCCATATAGGCATACAATGTCAAATATATCCAATACAAAATATGTACAAAAATTCCATTTAGGCATACAACAAGGGGCTCTTGTGCATTTCAAATTCATTTCTCTCCATGCTCTACGGTTCAAATACAATTTTCTTTCCCTTTGTTGAATTGATCACGTTAGATAATTACGTCATCCGTTTACCTTTGTCTTTCGAGGTGCTCCTACTACTCCTCCTAGTGTTTAGCTTCTAGTGAAGTTTCAACTATTACAATAAGAAGTAAAGACATTAATATATAGAAATTACATTATAAAAATTAATATATTTAACAAAATAATCACTTACGGCCATCTCACGATTACTCTCATCGATGGAAATATTTGCACACTGATGCTCAGGCATGCTCAAGCCTTGTATAAACCATCCAAATAGGAATCAAACTACGAATTAATAATGGTTTGATTTTTCACTAGAACTAGTTCATCTATAACAATGAATGTAAATTTAAATTTAGTAATTTGCCTCATACCTCCCCTATCAGATCCATCGATGATTGTATAGCAGAGGAAACACCAATATCCATTTCCCTCGTAACGTTTGGCGGTGTTTCTGTCACCAACATCTAAAAATAAAACAACAAATTATTCAATCACAAAAAGTTACAATAGCGATCCATGTGATGACTTATAATGTATGAGATCTAATGAACAAAATTTTGAGTACAAGTATTAAACAAATATATTTCTAATTATTAGTTATCAAATTTGAAGTAATGCTTTGATTTTGAATGATCTGTGTAATGCAACGTAAGGTCAAAAATATGAATATAAACTACACAAATCTATTAAACTTAGAATTCATTACTCAAGTTCTCTTTAAATTCTATATTACCTCTGTGAACGTTTGATCAAATCTACTGGCACTTAGAGGTGTTTCTTTGAAACCTCCAACAGTACCCTGTTCAACATCCAAAATCACATATTAAAATACCATTCGTAAAACAATGTTCTTAAAAAATGTAATAAATTTATAATTGTTTAATAACTTTATATACCCCACTGATAGGTGTACTACAAAAATAAGTAGGTGGATGACTGGTGTATCTAGTCTCTACACTGTGACCCTACAATTTTATTAAAATAATAAAAATAAATTAGTTAATCTTGCATTTCACAATCGAAATTTAATAAATTAAATTCAATGAACATCGCATTTTTACACAGTGTCACCATATGCATCATGCAAATGTCGGTCGTCTCATCCCACGTAGATGTGCATCTGGTCGGTACGCGTGGCAACATATGGATCTTGCATAGCACCCTCTTGAGTGTCGGTAGGGTCATACGAACAAGTCGCCCTGCAAGATTGACACACATGGGTTTGAAGGCCACCACCTGAAGACTCCCCCGGATGGCGTTGTACAATAGGGCTAGTGTGATGGATGACACTCTAGGTCAAAGTTGTGATCCCCTGCAATGTCTCTATGTTGGCACTCTCCTTTGCAATGGTAGGCATCACAATCTGCTCACGAGGTGGCCTACTTGAGAGTGCGTCTCCCCTTGCAGCGTAGAGATCAGAGCGTACACTTAGGAGACTATCTGACCACCTCTCCTGAGACTCCCTCATATCAAAATAATTTGGGATTTGGTTCAATACGAACTCACTGTATAGTTTCCTAATAAAATATTGGGGGACTTCACAATTATTGCATGATGGGTAAACAAAGACCAAGTACCACCTATCATCATAAAAGCAATTCCTAATCTCTTGGTGGTGGCACCAATGAATAGGAAACCTCTTTGCATTGAGGGTAAGATTTTGATTTGTTTTAGGGTCAGTGAATAAGAGCACAAATCACCTTTAGTAATTTTTAAATCTTTTACTTGTTTATATGATAATTTGTCTGCATAATATGCCCTAGCTGTCTGCCTCCTATCTTGCCATCTAGATATTTGTTGGGTGATTGCATCTACATTTTTTAACATGTCTTTCAATGAATTTGCTAGAAGCATTCTTTCTGTGATTGAAGCATTTGGATCACTCAACCTACTAATAAGATCCTCAAGTTGTTTTCTATTGTTCTCAATTTCACTCCTCAAATTTTCTTGAGTGCCAAGAGAGAATTGAGAGAATGGTGGGGGAGGTTGATTTTGTTGTTGAGGATTTTGGTGTTGAGGATTTACCTTCTCTTCTTGTTGAGGATTTGCAAGATTTCCTATAAATTAAAAAAAAAATCAAATCTAACCTAAAACAAATAAAATCAATTTCAAACTAACAAATTCAAAACAAATATTAAACAATACTTACCTCTTGCATCTCTTCATCGTCGTGGCACCATATTTGTAGACAAAATCCAACTATTCTTGATGAAATTTGCAGAATTCCTTCCTTTTAGAACACGGGCACGAAATTGAGGGTTTTTGGCCACGGGCAGAGCTGAGAAACAGTGAAAAGAAAATGATACACATTTCACTTCTTTTTTTTTCTTTTAAAAGCACATAACGCGCTCGCATTATAACATGAGCGCGTTATGTGTTTCCCCATTTTTTCCCATCTGGCCACAAAAGTGCGACCAACTTCATGCACCCGCCCGAAAGTGAAATGTAATTTGAAAAAATAGAAAAGGAGTCCTTTGGGAACATATTTAGAATCAAGTCTGACCTCTAGACGGATTTGGGAGATATTCAATATAAAATCCAGAAGGAGGGTTATTTGAATGATACTAAAGAAAAAGAGAATGAGATCCTCTCTAAAATGCATGATATAATCAGAAAGGAGGAGGAGTTCTAGAGGCAAAGATCTAGAGCTCTATGGTTATCTGCAGGTGACAAAAATACTAGGTACTTTCATCTATCGGCTTCAAAACATAGAGCAATCAACAGAATATCTCAAATTGAAGTAAATGGCATCAGGTATGAGGAGGAGGAGGATATTAGAAAGCATGCTTTCTCTTTCTTCAAACATCTTCTTTCGACGAATGATGAAATTAATCAAAATGATCAGGATCAGTTAGTTAAAGCTATACTGAGAATTATCAACCAGGAAAATAACTCTCTATTGTCTGCTATCCCCACCAATGAGGAAGTCAAGCAGGCTATTTTCTCCTTTGATGGGAGTAAAGCCCCGGGTCTGGATGGTTTCCCTTTATTTTTCTTTCAGTGGCTTTGGGAGATAGTTGGAGATGACATGGTGAATGCTGTTAAAGAATTTTTGGATCCAGAAGTCTCCTAAAAGAATTAAATGCCACCTTTTTGGTCCTTATCCCCAAGAAACCTGGAGCTAATAATTTTGAGGCTTTCAGACCCATAAGTCTTCGTAATTCTATATATAAAGTCATCTCTAAGGTTTTAACCTCAAGATTTTTAACCTTTTTGCCTTCTTTGATTTCTCCTCAACAAAATGGCTTTGTCCTTGGCAGACAAATCCTTGACTCTATTGTAACTATGCATGAGAATATCCATTCCTTAGTGGAATCGAAGACTGAAGGATTTTTACTAAAGCTTGATATATCAAAAGCCTATGATAGAGTTGACTGGATTTTCTTATTTAAAATTTTGAAGGCTTTTGGATTTTGTAACAGGGTTCTTCAAATGGTGGAACAGCTTGTGTCTACTGCTTCCATATTAGTTATGTTTAATGGATCCCCTACCTCCTTTTTCCAAAGTACCAGAGGTCTAAGATAGGGTGATCCTATCTCTCCTATTCTATTCACTATAATGGCTGAAAGTCTTGGCAGAAATCTAAAAAAGTTGGCTGACTATAGATCTCTTTTTGGTCTCAAACCTTCTTTTGGTAACCTGGTTTGTTCCCATCAACAATTCATTGATGATACTATGCTTATGGGTAAAGCTTTGGTCTCTGAAGGAAAAAATTTAAAACAACTGCTTGATAAGTATGGGAGAGCTTTAGGATAGTTGATCAACAATAAAAAAAGTTCTTTGTTCTTCTTCAACACGCTGGCTCACAGACATACTAAAATTGCCAGAATACTTAGCTGCAGGGTGGACTCCTTACCTGCCACCTATCTTGGTTTACCCTTAAACCTTAAACCTCTTGATTCTTTTTGGCTTTCGTTGGTTGAGAGATTCAACAAGAAGCTTGCTAGATGGAAAGGAGCTTTGTTAAGTCAAGCAGGAAAACTTCAACTCCTCAAAGCCTCGCTCCAGAATTTGTCGATCTACGCCCTGAGCCTTTTCAAGATTCCTGCTAAATTTGTTGATGCCATAGAAAATATTCAAAAAATATTTCTATGGTCGGGTGTTGAAGAAAAAAAAAAGACTTCCTTTAATTACTTGGAATCTAGTTTGTAGACCAAAAAAAGTCAGAGGATTAGGTCTTAGAAGAATCATAATGGTTAACAAAATCCTTCTCGCAAAACAAATTTGGAGAATTTTCTCATCTTCATGGGAATAGATAGATATCATGGCTAGCAAATATTTAGAAAACAACCGTTCCTTTATTATCTTGAAAGATTCCCACCTTCTCCCTAGAGGTTCTACTTGCTGGAATAATCTAATCAATGGTAAAAATATTGTGGACTCTAGAACTGGATGGCAAGTGAGAAGCGGAAACCATACCAGATTTTGGGAGGATAGATGGCTTTTTAAGGAGCCCCTTTTAAAACTAAATTCCTTTAATGAATGGGCTGAGACTTGCAAGGCCCGTTATGGCTCTTATGTGAAAGACTACAGAGTGAATGGTAAATGGGTGGATTTGTGTCTTGTCAGTCAAGCTCTTGCTCCTATTCAGTCTTCTTTGCTGGCTATTAGACTTTGTTCTAACCAGTTGGATGATCGTCTTGTCTGGTTTGATGAACCATCAGATAATTATTTTGTTTCGTCTGCCTTTGCCAGGATTACTTCATTTCAGGAATCTTCTCCTTTTTGGTCAAAGGCTTGCTTCAAACATTTGATCCCAAAAATCAACATTTTTTTCTGGATCCTTCTCCAAAACAAAGTGCTCATGATTGACAACCTTAGCAAATGCGGATTTCAAATACCTAACAGATGTTTTCTTTGTAAGATGGAGGCTGAATCTTTGTGTCATTTGTTCCTTCATTGCTCATTTGCTACTGCTATTTGGGAAAAATTTATCAGTTTGTGGCATCTTTCTTAGGTTTTTCCTTCATCCATTGAAGACTTCTTCCTTCAATGGAAAGCCCCAACTAAAAATACAATGCTCAGGATTTTATGGGATTTCTCTTTTCCTCATGCTGCTTGGGGTCTTTGGAAAGAACGCAACAATAGAATTTACAGAGATAAAGAAGCTTCTGTGGATATTGTTTTTGATAAAATTGTTAGATTCTTGAAGGAAAATGTCAATGTCTTTTCACAGAAGGTTTGCTTTTCTGAGAAAGTAGTTCATTCGTCCTATGACCTTATAGTTGCTAAGAATTGGAATATTAGCCTTGAATTGCCCTGTGCTCCTAAAAAAGCCAAAAAGGACAGAGAGGGTGTTCGTTGGCCTTTTTCGCCTAATGGATGGGTCAAAGCTAACTTTGATGGTGAGGCTAAAGGTAATCCTGGGGTGATGGGCTATGGTGGAGTCATAAGGGATTCCTTTGGCAATTTTCTTGGAGCGACGACCTCTCCTCTCGGTTCCCAAACCAATCATTTGGCAGAGGCTGCTGGCGCATATCACATTATAAATTTAGCCCAAAGTCTTAACTTTAAGAATCTTTCGCTGGAAGGTGACTCCAAAAATATAATTGACTACCTCCGTGGAAAGTCTCCCCCCTTGTGGACAATAAAATCTTGGATCGATGAAGCCATCTTGACCTTGGCTAAGTTTGATAAAGTTAAAATATCACATGCTTATAGAGAAGTCAATGCTATTGCAGATTTTTTTGTTAATGAAGGAGTTAGCAGTAATGATTTGTGCACCTGGCTTAATGTTAGTGATTTAAGTTCTAATTTCTGCACTTTATTGAATTATGATAAATCACATGGACAAGAGGTGTGCCATCCCTTTAATGAGGACAGGTTGGATTTTTCACATCACAATCATTAGATTGTATGGGATCGAGCTCGGTGGCTTAGTCTGCAAGGAAACGTCACATGCTTTGTGGGTTCTCAGATTTGGCGAGGCCAGTTTTAGTAAAGATTTCGTCTGTGTCTGCCTCACTGTGTTGGCCAAGATGGGTGGAGAAAGGAAAAGAATCGAGCTAGATAGCTATGAGATGCACACCAAAAATGTTAAGGTTTGGAATAAAGTAAAAAATGGCGGGTTACTTCCTTTCTTGGAGAAGCTCCATGGTTCCAATTAGGCGGCTACAGACCTTTTTGAGAAAAACTGGAATAATGGAAACCTGACCTGTTTGGTAGGAATGTGGAGCTCAATGAAAATTTGATTGCCGAAGTGACGGGCTTGTCTACTGATGGAAAGAAGTTCTTCAGGGACAGGGTTTTTTCCGACGATGCCATTATCATATTTCCTAAAAAAGAAAAAGAAAGGTTGAATCTTGTGAAAATTGCTAATAGCTACTTTGAAGTTGACACCATAAAAGCCCTGTGGAGAAAGGTCCTACAGGTCATCATGGAGTACATTACGGTGGACGAGCACTTCACCAGAGTCTATGGCTATCACTTTGCTCTGCTCAATCACTTCCGCTACAAGGTAATGGTTTCGTTCCCCTACTATCTTTTTTGTTCTCTTAGGAAAAGCTTGGATGATCATAAGAAAAACCCTAGAAGATTCCCTATACTGCATACTGGGCTGATTAGATTGATTGTTGAGCATTATCAAAAATTTTCCGTCCCCGCTAATCTAGAAACCCTTCCTGATTTTGAGGAAGACAACACTGAGCCCAGTTGTTCGGAGTATCTGCCCAATTTAAGTCTGACCAGAACTGTCCCTAGCCCGCATACTGTCCTTTCTAGCGAAAAAACCCTATCCCTTTTTTCTGATAAGGCTCGTGTTGAGTTTAAGCCGGGAAGCCCCTCCTTCAAGACCAGTATTGTCGATAAGAACCCCCAGGCTAAAAATCTTGTTTCCTATTCCAAAGATTCCCCTGAATCTGAGGCGTCTAGTGCCAATAATACTGAGTCAAGTGCTGACCCGTTGTTGGAAAGATCTGTTAGAGATGGTTCCCCTGTTTCTTCTGACTCTAAAAAAACTTGTTTAAACACTAGAAGGGATCCTGCTTTGGATGTTTTGAATTTAGCCAAAACTAATGCCGATTCCCATTTCAAATTTTTGAAATGGACTTTCAATGAAATTATTGAGTTAAAGATAAAAAATTGGGCCCTTCAAAGCAAATTGGAAGAGCTGGGAGCCAAGATTGCTGCGATTGAAAAGAAATATGTGGATCGTGGAGATCATGGTCTCAGCAAAGAAACTCGGAACCACGCTGACAATAACAAAAAGATTGAAATTGAGGTTGAAAATATGAGGAACACCATCAAAATTGTTGCAGAGCAAAACAACTGAATGGCCAGACACAACGCCATTATTATTAATGCTATGACTGAGAAGTTAGACAGAGTCCAATAGGGGTCTCTGGTGGTGGATCTGGAGGAGACCAATGATGAAAGCCAGAAAATGGATTCTGGCATATCAAAGAGAACCAGAGCTACTCTGAAGAGAAAGGCCCCCCCTACGTTGAAGATGATTCAAATTTTTAAAAAGGGAGTTCATGGCATGCAAAATTTGGAGGCAGAGACGGAGTCTGTCCTTAAGACTCTGGGATAGTTGCAGCCGGTTTTTTGTTGTCTGCTCTGCTGGCCTTTTTTGCTTGACCTTTATGGTCTGTTACGGTTGGCTACTGTTTGCTCCATCCTTTTCTTTTCTAACAGCTGGTGTTTGCTGTGAGACTTTTGTTTCCTTTCCTTTTTATTGTAAACTCTGTGGTTTCCGGTCCCTGTAAAACCCGTTTTACCCTTTATCAAAAACAATTCATAGTCTCAAGGAAGGCACATAAACTTTTGATTGTTTATAATGCTATTTCACCGGAGAAATACATAGTGAACAAAGGTATCAGGATGACAATAAAAAGAAAAGAAGATGTTTAACAGTAAGATTTATAATAGTAGTGTTCTCAAATTACCATTTCAAAATTATTAGGTATATAAAAAGTAGATCTCTATTAGATATAGAAATGATCGACTTTCTAATACGAAGTTACATTTTTAAATGCTTTACATCGATCCTCTTTTATAGAGGAGTTAGAAATTTCTAGAAAATGAAGAAGCTTAGCAATCGCGGGAAGTCTAAAAAAGTTTCGAGAACATCAGCGTATACTTTGTTTTATCCCCCATATAATACATTGTCATACCTCAAGAGACTGTTATACAATATCCGGTAGAAATCAGAGTGCTCTAGCAGAAACAAAACAGAAAACAGGTACGGAAAGGGTCATCGGTAACGCGGTTGCGTTGAAGTCCTTATACAAAAACTATATCAAACAAATTGATTAAAGTTCTGGCAGAGGATTATGAGCTGTATTGGCAGATGATCGCGAGATTCGCAACTTCCTTTCGTCTGAGAGTTCCTTTGCAAACCTGCTCGAAAGTCACGAAACCATCATTAATATTCAAATCATCAAATAATACTTTCTCTATTTTTCATTTCATAATGGAATGAATAATGAAATGAACAAGAATTTGGAATGATCCTTTCTCTTGCTTTGTATAGATGTTCACCTCATCAACGCCTCGCTGTTGGTGCCCTCATCATAAACTGGCACAAACGATCCCGTCTCTAAATCGACTTTGGAAACCTGCTTTGTGAGCAGATTATTGCCTATCTTTACAAGTTCCTTAAGATTTTCCGGAGTAGAGATATCAACAGAGGCTGCGTGTCCCGTCAATTGATTTTCCTAAAATAAAATAATGTATAGGTAAAGACAACTTTAAAGTTTATGGGTAATGAACTTCTACTGTAAAGATCACTTTAAAGTTAATGGGTAAAAAACTTCTATTGAAGTAGAAATGTGTATACCTGAATTCTGAGATAGATCTCTTCAGACTGAAAGGATTGGAAGACTAAGGAAACATAAATGTCCACCATATCAGAACTTGATTGAATGAAAGTGTCGACTATTGGGACCATATCTTTCTGACGAACCCATACCAACCGTCCCCACTTTGCAAAATCAGTGGCTTTGTACGATGCCGTTTTGTACCCAGTTCCAAGAGATACCACCAAAAGCTTTCTATTGTCCTGATAGAAAAATGATAACTGTTTAACAAATGTTGAAATTCTAGTTCAACCGAAGACTACGATTACAGACAAATATTGAATGAAGTAAGAGTTCTGTGATGGAAAAATACTAATCATATATAAATGTTGAAATCACCGAGTCAGAATAAAGTTTATTCCTTTAATTAATTCACCTTTGCTTTGCTTAGGGACACCCAATCTTTGGGGTAGTTGAGGAATTCTTTTGTCACTTCGTTGATAGCAATTAAAGTCTGCAAATGATATTTGAATGTACAATCGAAAACATTCGAGTTAATTGTGGCAATCAATAAATACTGGGGACTAGCAATCAACAAGTAGTGGGAACAATGGAAGAAGTATTACTGGATTGTTAGCAGCCACTGCTCCATCTATGAGGTGGAATTCTCTGGGATTACCGGATGAATCTTTTGTCGCAAAATAGTGAGCAGGAAGATATGTTGCCGCAGCCGAAGTAGCAATGCATATATCTGATAAATATGCATCTTTTGAGATGTCAAGTTTGGCCTGTAGATAACAAATATACAAATGACGATCTATTTATTTGCAAATAATAGAATTAAAAGAATCCGATCAAAGAAAGAGGAAAGAAAGTACCTCAAGAGTAGAGAAAATTATGGGCTGCTCTAAATTGGTATCGAAGGTTGGGATCACTACATTGGTTAGTAGTTGGTGGAATCGAATGCCACCCACCTGTTTTTCAATGAGATTGTGCAGATAACGCCCATTATATTTGAGGCCTCTGAAAAAAGCGTATTTTGATCGCAACCAACCCAAGGGTCCCCTGGTGAGGATTCATTCAACAACTTAGTCGCCTATAAATTTTAAATTGTCCTTCTATTCTACAAAATGAGAATGCTTAAAATTGTAGGGCACTAACTTTCTGTAGGGGAAAATCTTAGGACTCTCGTCCAAATAGATCTGTTTAACGTCCTTGGCCGCGAACAATGGTCTGTTTTCCTTGTATGGAGCAGTTAACAATGCAGTAACGAGACCTCCTGTGCTTGTTCCCGCCATGACATCGAAATAATCAGCTAATCTGACGCCTGCGCCATCGAATTTCTGTGCACAAATTAAGTTAATTTTACTGTAACAAAGGTTAAAAACAGTAAGCACAGTAGAAATAATTTAGAATATGTAATGGGTTTGATCAGATAAAAATAAATACCTGAAGCTTTTCCTCAAGAAATTGAAGAATAGTTGCAGGGATAATTCCCCGGACGCCTCCTCCGTCAATGCTAAGAATGGTTATCATATCTCCATAAGTGGGTGACAGTTTTTCCATGATTGCCATTCGTCTTAGTTCATCCCACGACAGGGATTACAGGCAAATATTGAAGGAATTTAGAGCTCTGTGATGGAAACAATTTTTCAAAGTAGTTTTCAGGGCAGATTGTGGAGAGAGCCCTATAATATTGCGGAATCCTATACAAACTAGTGGGTATATCAATGAAAAAATGGGACCTGTATTTAATTATTTAAAATGTACTAGATGTTCATTACGCCGAAGGCGTTCTTTATGTGAAGTCCTCCAACCTAAACTGTGCAATCAACAGTCACTATCGTCTGCATACCGTGCAAGACGATTGAATGTATCTGTCGTTCATTTTTGTCGGTGTGTTCCAGCAAACAGTTTCAGAATGTCACCGACTGTCACCCTCTGCATATGATGATGCAGCCTTTCAGAAATTTTCAGTACTCACGAACGAAATTGTATGGTAACATATTGAAAAGTGACCTGAGAAGATATTCACGAGATTATCATAGAAGATACATGGCTCTGTAAATGTGGATCCTTCACATGAGTAGCCCGGAATCCGTCTACCGCTTTCGAACACATCCGGAGAATACGCACAGCTCGAATCTTCGTAATCATGGATACTAGAGATCTATGCCTCTTTTGTTTTATGTAATGGACTGGATTTCACCATCACTTGCAATCTGGTTAATGGGGTATTTTCATTTTTTTGTGGGAATGCAGATTTTGGATTTTGATTTCATGTTCAAACATTATGATGTGGAGAGGCAGTGAACTTTTAGTTCGCGTGTTTGTACTCTTAAGGCTTGTGTTGAAGTCTGCCGGTAAATGTTTGAGTCCTGTGGTTACATTGTTCTTTGTATTCAAATCAATGAAAATTTCAGATCCTAATATGCAGTTAAAGTTGAAAGTCATTTGGTATCCTGGATCTCTGTTGAACCACAAAAATCAAGTCAAATTTCCATTGATTTTTTTTGTCTAAGTTTTCACTCCTCGGTCAAATATTAGAGTCGCAACTGCCCTAGTAGACATGCATGCATGCAAAAGTGGAAGCATTAACAAGGCACTGTTTGACTAAATACCAGAAAAAGATGTGATCTCATGGACTGCAATGATTGCAGGACATGTACAAAATGGATTTGTTAAAAAGGCTTTAGAAACTTTCAAGCAAATGCAATTGGCAAGTGTAAAGCGAAATTCCACAACCTTCGCCAGTATCCTCCCTGCCAAAATGGGAGCTTTGGAACAGGGTATAGACATCCATCAAAGCATCATGAAAGGAGGATTTTTTCAGAAATTATAGTTGGAAATGCTCTGTAGACATGTATGGAAAATGTGGAAGTATAGAAAAGGCACATGAACTGCAAAATTTATTGGGCGTGGATAAACTCGATTGCCACGTTACATTTAAGGTTGCTACCAATAATGGGAAGACTTTGCCACGACTTCCCCGCAGCTATCACATCATAGCTCAGTCAACTCGAACCGTCATCATCGACAGTAATCAAATCGCATGAACCGTATCCATGTAACTTTTGGGCAACTTTTGAAGCATATGCACTACATCCTACCTTTTAAACATTTCTACATCCAAGGTAGAAAATAAGATGTGAAACAAACATGAATAAAATCTTAAAAAAGGGATGTCATCTAGAGTCGAAAGAGATACAAGAATAGCAGTCGAAAAGACATAGTACAGTGTGATTACATATCATAGCAAAGAGTAGAAATCAGTTGAAAAGCCGGTTTAAAAACAGTTGACGAGGTTACAATACGAGCACAGAAGGCAAAGCATACATTCTAATCGTGACGAGAATCTAACAAGAGCGGCAAAATGCGCTCAAACTTGGACATCTGAGGAGGACGGAGAGCAATGACTACGTTAAGGCCGTGGCCGTGGTGGTACGGAAGCAAGAGGACGAGGTCCTGCAAGTGAGAGAAAATGGCGGGACCAAAGTGCAGCGACTTTCCCCATGGAAACTGCAACTGGTCCATCACCAACTTCCACCATGCCACCGGGAGAAGCTCCGCACCGCGCTAAGCCAAATCGACATATTCTAGGAATATTTCTTTGCTCCTCCCGCTGCGAAATAACTTTTTTTTTTTTTATTGGAATAAGCAAATCAAATAATAGGGAGAACTGTCCCGACATTAATGAGTACGTATTTATTGGTAACCACGAACTTGCTGTATGAATGAATGAATGCTTTTAATTATGTCCACGAGACCAGCCGGCCTATGGGACTCAAGATAAAAATACCAACTACTCCTTGTTTCCCTCTAACTCTTCGCTGATTTTATTTTTTCTACTGTGTATTTTGATCAGGTAACTTGTTGTTTAGCAATCTTCTCCTCTTCAAACAGGGCCTCTAACAATTTGACTTTAAACAGATCCGAGTAACTGCACTTGATGTCCTCATAAGCCTTACACTGCATGACGTAGTGCCACTCTGTTTCCACTAAACCCGACGAGCAAAAACGACAAATCCTATCTGCCCATGCCTCCTTGGGTATTTTCCATCTTCCCGTTTCACACCTCAAACGACGAGAGCTCGTTCTCAACTGGGCTATTAACATTTTAGCCTTCCACTTTATATCTGCCCCCACATAGTACTTTTGTTCATGATCACAAGTGTGGTTAGAATGCAAAACATAGTATTCTCTTTTTTGACTAAGTTGTTTTGACCACATGATATGTTTGATTTTCTCTTTGACATACCTTTTAATTTCCACATTTGTGTTTGGACACTCTTGCATGCTTATCCCCCATTTTCCCATCCACTTGACATTTTGCCTCATCCATGTGCTCTTCCTTCTACTTAAATTTTCTTCCACCACAATTTTGGGCCATCGATGCTCCCCTATATTCTCAATTCTCTTCAAATAGCCTAATAAACGAATTAATGCTGCCATTTCCATTGGGAAAGCCCCTGCCTCAGCTAAAACAATCTCATACGGAACTGTAAAATGCAAATTGCATTTCAAGGCTATGTAAAAAGATCAAACTCGGGGAAAAGGACCGGCAATAAAATGAATGTCCGTGATCAATTTGATCATCTTTCGCGATCTATCCAAAATAATGAGCAATTGATTTTAACGTTTAGCTTGGGCATGTTCATATGGAGAAGAGCAAACTAATATTTAAAATCCATGGTTCATCTTTACGAGAAGGCGTGGGAGATGATTAAAAGTCTGTCCCTCATTGGATAATTCGTCCACTGTCTTCATCACTTTTCACACCTTCCCCGCTTTTTCACACTTTCACCACTTTTCACATCATCCGCTTTTCACATAAATTTTCTTATCATAAATTTGAAACAATCTGTTGTTTAATCAATTTCTAGGGCCAAAAGTCGAGAGAAGTTTAGGTGACAACGTTCGTATCAATGCAAGATGATTAAATGAATCTCAACTGTTCATCATTTTTTTTCCTTTATTCAACTATTTTTCACCTTTTTTTGCTACAAGTTCCCTTCCGCTATTTGTTTCCGCTCCTCCAAACTCTTCCTTGCTGGTATTGACCTTTCACTTCTCCAATTTGGTGAGCTGCAGGCTGAAAATAAGGTTTTCACGAGGGTTATAGAGTATGTTTATTAAAATGAAAATTAAGGCCAAGATCTTAATAATGAGCATATTTAGGTATTAACATTACAACATCCTTTACTCTATGTAGTTAAGTATATATTTTTATTTTTGCTTACATTTGTGGAACAGATGATATCAATGAGTATGCCATTTAAAAAATATTTTTTTGTGCAACAAAGGTCTCAATGGAGAAGTGATAGCTTCAAATCAACTATGCATCCACTTATAAGGATCCAAACATGACTATGAAGGAGAGGAAGAGAGACAGCTAAAGGAGGGAGGGAGAGGGAGAGAGGGAGATATATAGAGATAGAGAGGGATGGGGAGAGAGATAAAGATAGATAGCGAGAAATGAATAAAAAGAGATAGAGAGAGGAGGAGCGAGTGGGAGATAAAGAGAGAGAGGTAGAGATAATGATATATAAATAGAGGAGAGAGAGATATGGATATAGAGATAGAGAGGGAAAAAAGAGAAAGAAGGCGACATAGACAAGTAATAGAGAGGGAGGTATAAAGAGAAAAGGAGAGAAATATAGAGGGGGAAAATGGAGATAAATATAGAGATAGGGATGGAAAAAAAATGATTGTGTGTGTATATGAGCTAGAGAGAGAGATAGAGGGGGAGAGGGAAGGAGAGAAATAGACACATGATAAAAAGAGGGACGGAGAGAAATAGAAAGATGGTGTGATGGGGGAGAGAGAGAGGGATAGAAAGAGGGAGAGATAATGATAAAAATGAGAGAGAGAGAGAGAGAGAGAGATAGATATAACTTTGAAAAGATAGAGGGTGAGAGAGAGAGATGGTGTTGGTTCCCAAATCAACAGATTCACTAAATCCTAGAAGTAAGCCACATTCCATGCTCAAATCTAATGTAGGATTTGGCCAATGAACAGGAAATGAGATTGAAATATATTTTCCCTGCACTTCAGGCTCTGTAGGACCTAGGTGGCGACCCTTTTAGAAACACCTAAAGATTCACACCCACACTCAATAGGGTATTGCTCAACATTTAATGTTCTCACAAGAATTTGCTAAGAAACATGAAATATCACTCAACATTGGCTAAGATATTGGGAAACCTTCATTAACTAGCATGGAGAACATGGTAAATACCAATAACATAATTGAAAGGTTTGTCATTAAGATATGGTGATTCCTTCAAGGTTTTGCTAACAAAAAAACCCACTATGCCAGTGCCTTATCCATAACAGAGTCAAGATGAAATAATCCCCTGATAACAACATAAACACTTAATTGAATTTCCTCTGAAACATCACTACCTTATAATAATGTAGCTACTTAAGGAGATATTGTCAATCTACTTCAAAATCCTTATATAGAAACAATGCTCTCAATGCTTAACTAAAAGCTAAATTTAATTTATTCCTTGAATAAAAATTATCAGCTAAACATTCATCACAACAAATATGCAATGAAAATCTCAATAATTCTTTATTATATTGATTAAAAAATAATCGTATTACACAAAGAAGACATTGACAATATGGCATTCTTCATCCTAAACTACATATTGAATCTGTCTGCCATTATTAATAAAGCATATTACAACATTTAAATCTGAAACTTAAAGAACAACCTAAAACCTAACAGAGTCACTTTTAACAAAAATTACACTTCAAAAATTGGAGAGAAAATAAAATCTCTCGGAATCTCCCTCAAAGAGAAAAGAAGCAGAATAAGAAGGAGAAGAGGAATCCCTAAAACTACATCTTCATGTGACACCTAGGTCCTTCATCATCCTTTGATCTGCAACTGCCTCTAGCCCATGAAGAATCTCCAATCTGCTCTTTGATTCATGCCTCTTGCTTGACTTGCCTTGCAACAAATAAATATTCCTCACCATGATAACCTCCTTCATTATTTGCCTAGCCTTGCAGCTAAAAGAATATTCTGTTTTGAAAGCCCCTATTCTTCACTCATGATTGTAAAAAGCCCTTCATTCTACCTCATTTCTCATTCCACCGTCCAGCAACATAACACTTTTATTTTGCTCATGAAAGTTTTTCTACTCTCCTTATATTCAATTACTTTCACTTGAAAGTCTCATTGGCTTTACATGTGAATGCTATGAAATTATTTACTAGAACAATATAAAAAAACACTTCACCCGTGCACTTCACTTTTATTTTTAACACTTTAAAATCTCAACTTTGTGAAGGCCTTAAATTCCCGTGAAATATTTTATTTCATTGCCCAACAATAAAGTTCTTAACTTCATTGGGAAAGCTCTAATTTTTATTTTGGGCAATAGAATTTCATTACCCATGCACTTATATTTCACTTTTTAAACTTTATTTCCTAGCATCCAAAGTTTTACTTTTAGTTTGTGAAGACTTTAATTAAAATTACTCGGGCTTATAAAAATACTTACCCCTGTATTTTCCTTCACAAGTTTCACTTTACTTCTCCCACCATTGAAAATGACTCACCAAATAATGATGCTTGAAATTAAATCCTGTGACCCACACTTTACTCCATCATCACACATCTCTAATGCATTTAGAAAATGAAGAAACAAATAGAAATGTGCGATGGAGAAAGCACACTCAGGCTTATAAAAATACTTACCCCTGTATTTCATTCACAAGTTTCACTTTACTTCCCACCATTAAAAATGACTCACCAAATAATGATACCTGAAATTAAATCCCATGACCCACACTTTACTCCATCATCGCACATCGCTAATGCAATGTGCAAGAGGTGACTTCTATTAGTGATGCACGATGGAAACAAAGCAGCTTCACCCATCGTTGATGCAAAACGAAGATACGTGATGCAGAGAAAGTGGGTGGTATTGCCCATCACTGATGAGGTGAGAAGAAGATACATCAGAACAGCAATGGGCGATACACAAAAATAGAGGATTTCAAAACTTGTTGCCCTACATCATTCCTCTATAATCCTCACGAACTGTTGCTTCTCATCGAACAATGGAGGCATTTAGCAAATGTTTACAGTGGGCAACAGGAAATTCTATCTTCTCCTATCAATGCCATCTGAAGATAGGATTACCATAGCTGAGAGAAGGATGAAATCATGAAGAATACGTTCAATGATTCAAACCTTAGCTTGGCAAACCCCATGGATAGTGCCTGCTTGCATCTGAAATGTTGAAGTTAAAAAACTTTTGCATCGCATTTCATCAGCAAAACGTAACCTATAATTTGAGGGCGCCAAGTGCACAACACTTAACAATACTCACTCGCAACCTTGCCTCTGTGCTTCACAATGTATTCAGAATGAATATAGTAGAATTCGGGTTTCATCAAAATAGAATTTCCTCAAACAATATTTTATTCATTTTAAAATGAGAGTGCAAACTGTCTATACGCTAAGTAAACATATGATAGATTTACACACACATCGGGTCTTTGAACAAAGGTGCATGTTGCATCGGCTTACTTGAACCTGTAAAAATCACCTCAGCAATATCAAATTGACCCCGTTCAGCTAGCATAGTGGTTTCTGCACATGCAATATAAACAATTCCTTGGTTATGTGCCAACATTCTTCAATACCATTCGCTAGCCTTCTCAAGCCATGAGTTGGCTGTCTCAAATTGAACCAATGGGACAATTTCAATGTGTTATCTAAACCAAAGAATACCATTGTCCTTGCATTTTTTTGCATCCTTATTGATTCCGAGCTATAATGATCATTGCAGCTATAGGAATTTCATTCTTCATGAAATTTAGCTTCCTTTGTGCTCTCTTTGGGAGATTCAAAATTCTCATGATCCCACACAAGTAGCTTCAACTCCTTTGTAATGAAGGCATAAAGATTATTTAGGGATCGAAACCAAGGCGTTTCTTGCAATAACATCATGTACCCATAGGCGTGCTATCTTGTCCACATATTGTGTACACTTATTTTGTGCACCCTACAATCACTATGCTCCAAAAATATATATCTCCTGCTAGTGTGAGTACAACATTTGACAAGGTTCCTCTATCCTTTAATGCTTTAATTGATGGCCACATCCTCTCCATAAGCTTAACTTGCTTCCTCAAATGCTTCACAGTTGGTGACCTCCCCAATTGACCATATTAGGGCCAAGAGAATGTTCAGTTTCCAATGCATTCTTAATTCAAACAATTTGAACTACATTTAGATTCTAGGATGTTGCCTTGAAACTCTCAAAGAATGTCAAAATAGCTGAAAACTGTAATGTCATTTGTATGCAAATGGAATGAGAAGCAACATTTTCACTTTAAGTTTATCAACAATTTTCACCTTATATGGTGAATGAGACTTTTATGACAACATTAAGACAATATGTTACATGTACCTTCCCATGACAATTTCACTTCATGGCTCCATTACCATTAAAAGAACCTTGTTTTATTCCCATGATGTCGATCATTCATGAGTAGTGCTTCTCCAATTGCATCTTGTCTTGGCATAGTAATCATTGTCATAATAATCATTGTCCTTTAATTTGAAACTTCCACCATATGTGCATCCCTAGTCAATTCTAAACTCAATTGGAGCTCATTGAACCTGACCCATAGCTGCAAGACATGGAGATATGTATCCATATTGCCAAGAAACTTAGGCAATATTAGCCCGCATAAATGATTTGCTTTTCTAGTATCATGCAACAATTCAAACAAGCTAGCAATATTCAATAATGTAGTGGCTTTATCCCATGGTGATTCAAGTGAAACATCACCCTCATCATCAAGCTATCAAAAATAGATTTAATCTCTTTAGCCTACTGGATAGAAACTTCCTCAAACTATGTGACACATGTCGAGTCCCCTTGTGGGCTCGAATAAAAATGAATAAATCTTTTTGAAACAAGTTTTTATCCTGAATTGATTTGAAGCTACTCCTAAGTGCTTCTAGTGAGGAAAATTGAAGTGGGTTGTAATTAAAATCTATTTCTTAGCATATTTGCATAGTGATCAAAACTAGCACAGTAGCTTCTAGAATCGCCTTGGAAAACTAGTCAAACAACCTCCTAAAGCCATGAAAATGCACCAGCATGTAGAAATTTGACCCAAGAATTCAATGCGACAAATGGCTTTGAAAAATCCATCTTGAGGTGCAAGATATTCAATACCAAAGTGACTCATTCAGACATTTCTACAATTGCATTGGTCAAAAACCAATTTGAGCACACCAAGTCACCTCCTTTAAAAATTACCAAATCTTCTCCTAGGAAACTACCACTGAACACACTAAATAATTTAGGTTCATTGTTCATGTGTGCAAGAGAGCTTTCCTTCAATCCACATTCATCACAAGATATTAAGGGTCAAAGATGACCTCCTTGAAACATTATGGAAATGCAGATGTAAAAACAGAGCAAACTGCATTTTCTTCTGACCTAGTAAAAATATAAAATCTTATCCTATGACTCTAAATCCAGACTAGGGAGCATATGAATATGAGGGAAATGCAGAGTATCAATCAATTTTTCATGACAATTATCTAGCTGTGAAATATCACTCTGAGCAGGAGGCCACTTCGCAGGCTTAAGAGTATGCAAATAGCAAAACAGTCCCAAAATCCTCTTGCTTTTCTTTACAAAACTCTATAAAAACTCATAACACGAGGCTAAAACTGAGCAGGTGTGTTACCATATGTCAAATGAATACACTCACCAAGGGATTTGGTGTGATAGAAAATGGGCTCCAAATTATGACCCTCCAAAGTAGGTGACTGGGGCAGATTTTCAGGGGCATTTTTGAGTGTGTAGATCAAATATTCCATCATGGGCATTTCAAATTTGCAAAAATTGAAGGTGCGATCAGATGGAAGGAGAGAGGAAGAGGGAGAGGGAGAAATATAGATAGAGGGAGACAATGAGAGAGGGGGAGATGAAGAGATAGAGAGATAAAGATATAGGAAGTGATATATAGAGAGAGTAGAGAGGGATATATATAGATAGAGAGAGATGATATTGGGGTACATAAATGGTATAAATATATGTAAATCTATATTAAAAATGTTGAGAGATATCAATATTAAACTAATTATTTTGACTTTAGAACAATTTTAAAAACATGATAAACAATTTAAATGATAAATAATAAATGTGATCTATATTATTATTTTAAAAATAATAAAAATTTACTAATAAAATAATATATATCCTTAATTTATTTACTTTTAGTTTCAATGTTAAAAATACTTATTTTTAAATTGGAAGTTTTTAATATAAATATAATATAATATAATTTAAAATGGTATAAATTACATTATAATATAAAATTTTAAGGAAAATAACTTTTATTTTAGACTGTAGGGATCGATCAGGTATCCGGCCTGGTAAAAAAATTTCATGTGACCAGTGGTGTTTGCACGACATGCCCTCTGGTACCACGGGTTTGGGGGAGACTAGACCTTGTGACCTCTTTCCTGCAACAAGATGATTTAGCCAATCAAGCTAGGCCCCTTGCCCCAAGAAAAATAACTTTAAAAAAAAAAAATTTAATATAGATTTAAATTGTATAAAATTTATATAATTTGAATATAATAAGATCGAATATATAAGTTGATTTGTTGCAATCATATTTATATTTTGTATATGTTAATTTAATTTGTACTATATAAATGAATAATTTTTAGTATATAATATTCTATATAATAATAATATAATTTTTATATATTATTATAATAAATATAATTGTATTATATATAATTTTATTTATATTATATTATGTTTATATGTTAGTTTTATTTGTATTATTTATAAATATATTAATTATTAAATATAATATAAATTATAAAATAGCATATATTATAATAATATAATTTAATTTGTATTATATAAAAATTATATATTGTAATTTAAACATATTGGTTTAAAAGAGAACTATATATTAACAAATTATCAAAATATTCTATAAATACCTACACATTGGGTGGGTGCAATGGCTACGTTGAAGAGGTGTAAAAGACCAAGAGAAAGGTGGGTAAGGAGATAAGAGATAGAGATGAAAATAGAGGTAGAGATGGAGAAAAAGAGGGGTATGAAGGGAAGGAAGGGGAGAATAAAGAGAGAGGAGAGATGGATAGATAGAGATGGAAGAGATAAATTTATGGATGAAGAGAGAGGAAGAGGATATAGAAAGGAAGTGATATAAAGAGAGGTAGATAGAGGAATAGTTATAGGGGTAGAGAGAGATGGAAAGTTGGAGAGATTGAGATAAAATGTGAGATGAAAAAGGAAATATAGAGAGATAGAGATTGAGAGGCAAAGATATATGGATATAGATGTCTAGGAAGAGGGAGAGTGAATGAGAGGGAGAGAGATTGGTGGATAGAGAGAGGGAGACATATGTAGGGATAGAGGGGGAGAGAGAGGGAGAGGGAGAAGAGAAATAGAGAGATGGAGAGAGGGAGAGGGATAGGGATAGGGAGAGATGAAGATAAAGATAGGGAGATAGAGATGGAGAGATAGAGAGAGATAGGGAGATATAGATTGTGAGGTAGAGTGATAGAGAGATGGAGATATAATGAGATATAGAGAGAGGGGGAAACAAAGAGAGATGAGATATAGATAGACATACACAGAGAGATGAAGATATAGACAATTGGAGATGGAGAGAGGAAGTGATAGAGAGGGAAAGATAAATAGGGGGAGATAGAGAGGGAGAGATAGAGACATATAGCAAGAGAAAGAGAAAGAGATAGAGATAGAGATAGAGATATGAGAATATAAATGGAGAGGGGTAGAGATAGAGACATAGGCGAGATAGGGAGGGAGCTAGGGAGAGAGAGATGGAGAGAGATAGAGAGAGGGGGAGATAGGGTGAGGGAGGGAGAGAAAGGGAGAGAGATAGGTAGAGGAGGGAGACTCTCTACTCTCCTCTATTTGATATCTCTCTTATCTTTTTCTCTTTCATTCCCTCTCTCCACTTATCTCTTTCTCTCTCTTTATTTCATTGTACACCTATCTCCTATCTCCTCTCTCTCATGTTCTCTATCTTATTTTTTCTTTCTTTATCCTCCTCTCTTTTAATCTCTATATTTTCTGATTATATTTTATTCCCTTTTATGTATTATATATCTAATGTATATTATTTAATATAAATATAATATAGCTTTTATGTAAAACATAAATAAAAATGATATGAAAATTAAATATATATAACATAAAAAGAGGGGTAAAAATTTATTAAAACAAGAGAAAATTACAGAGCAGAGTCATTACATAGCCTTATCCAGCTCCACCAAATGGTCCAACTATTGAGACAAATCAGGGGGTAATTGACCCCGATCAACCAAATTCCAATCATGAATATGATCAGAAGCCCATTTAGCCAAACAATCAGCAACACCATTCCACTCCCTAGGAATATGAGTGAAAGTAACAAACTCAAGAGAAACATAGAGATTGAGAATTTGTTCGATAATCAGAGCTAGGTGCCAACTGACATCATCTAACCTACGCCTGTTCAGCAAGTTCACCACAACCTGGGAATCAGATTCACAAATAATCCTGCGCCACCCCAACTGACTTCCACACTTCACAGCCACTAAAATAGCCTGAGCCTCCATAAGATTATTAGTATGCAAACCCTTATAAATAGAGAAAATAAATTGAACATCCCCAGAGCTATCCTGACCAACACCACCAATTCCAGCATGACTAGGGTTTCCATGAGAAGAGCCATCTGTGTTAATTTTTAGGATGCCTTGAGGAGGAGACCAACTTCCCTCCCTATTCACCTTTGGTGTTGGATGCCTACACCTGTTGCATATAAGCTGCCAATGCGAAGGAGGAAGATGAAGGCGGTTGAAACAACCAACATGAGAAGGAGCAATCGAATCAGTCAGATCACACTTAGCTGCGATCGTTTCACCCAAAGAATGCAAAATTTTCCACCACAAGCGAGGGGCCCCCATCAACACATCCTAAAAAATCTGATCATTCCTCTCCAACCAAAGATTCCAAATAGTGAAGGAAGGGCCAATCGCCCAAGCAGCTTGAAGAAAGGAGGTAGAAACAGGGGCCCTACTCCCCCGATCCACAAACTCAGCCAAAGAGGAAACATGCGTACAGGGCACATTCCACACCCGCCACCAAAGATGCCAAATCTCCCGAGCATAGGAACATTGGAAGAAGAGATGAGAAGCACACTCCTCAGCCTCACGACACAACACATAACAAGAGGGACCTTGGAAACCCTGCTTGCATAAATTATCCCAAGTAAGACATCAGTTTTGAGCCACCGACCACATGAAGAAATTGCACTTGGGCCAAGACAACTTATGCCAAACATATTTCCACCAAGGGACCTCAGTATCTCCAAACAACTGTCGACCCAATTGCTTATAGCCAGTAAACACAGAGTACTTCCTAGACATATCAGAACCATCCAGGCTAAAATATCAGGTCCCCTCAATGAATTACAAGCCTGGGAAGCCAAAAGTTGAGCAAGCTCCCTCCTGTCCCCCTCAGAGCCCCCAGGAGGCCACTCAGAAGGGAGCTTCCAGCGAAAAGAAGAGCCACCATGCTCAGCAATCTTGTAATGCTCAATGGTGTCCCAACTAGCAGCAGTAAAAACATCACAGAGGGGTTGAAGATGAGGAAAAGCAGACAGAATAGGTGGGTGACCATCCCAAGAATCCCACCAAAAAAGAGCCTGTGATCCCGAGTGACAGATCCAAAAAAGCGCCCGCTTAATCAACTGAGCTCCCACTTTCAAAGTAGAACAAATCATAGAACCACTCCCCTCCAGAGGATAGCTAGGAACTTCATGAGAAGCAACACCACGAAGATACTTATAGTTAAGAACACGGGCCCACAACTGGTGTTGATTAGTACACCAGCGCCAATAAAGCTTCGCTGCAAGAACTTGCCCATTCAAAATAGAAGAGCGTAAACCAAGACCACCCTCCTGCTTTGGTCTACACACAGAATCCCATTTAACAAGGCTCCACTTAGAAGTCATCAAGTTACCACTCCAAAGGAATTTCTGAGAAAGAGCATCAAATTCTCGAAGGAAATACATAGGGGTCGATTGAACAAAACACCTATAGATGGGAAGGGCCTAGATAACAGACTGAAGGAGGGTAACTCTAGCAGCAGTAGACAACCACCGATGAGTCCAATGTGTTACCTTCTTCCTCAACTTATCAAGCAACATCTGCCAAGAGGATCTGGGTTGGCGACCAACATCAAGAGGAATCCCTAGATAGACAAAGGGGAGAGAACCAATTTGAAACCTCTAAATAGCAGCAATCCTCCTTTGGATGGCCAAAGGAGTATTAAAGAAAGAAATAGAAGACTTCTGCTCATTAACTTTCTGACCCGAAGCAGCAAGGTAGATGTCCAAAGCTTGCCTAAAGGATTCAGCTTCACGAAGATGAGCCAACCCCATAAGAGAGGTGTCATCCACAAACTGGAGGTGAGAAAGAGTAGGCAGACCCATCCCCCACTGCCAACCATGAATCCCACCCTAAGAGATCTGAGACTTAAGAAAGTGACCAAGCCCCTCAGCCATAAGAATAAAGAGATAGGGAGAAAGCGGATCCCCCTGACGAAGGCCCCTAGTAGCACCAAAAAGTTTAGAAGGTTCCCCATTCACAATAACTGAAAAGGAGGAGGAGGTCACACAGCTCATAGTCCAACTCACTCAGTCAGAAGAAAACCCAAAGGCCAACAAAATCTTCTAAAGGAAACTCCATTTAACTCTGTCATAAGCTTTAGCCATATCCAGCTTGATGAACATAGATCTTTCCTTAGAGATTGCCATGGAATGAATGACCTTAGAGGTGATCACCACCCCATCCAGAATCTGACGACCAGCCACAAAACCTCCTTGTTCCTCAGAGATAACAACATGCAAGCAAGATTTAAGCCGCTCAACAATCAATTTCGTAATAATCTTAAACACCACATTACAGAGCGCAATAAGTCGAAAGAAATCAAATCTATCAGCACGCTCCTTCTTAGGAATGAGGACAAGAAAAGTAGCATTCAAGGCCCGAAGCATCTGCTTGCTATGAAAAGATTCCCTCACCACCTCCACCAAATCCAACTTCACAATTTTCCAAAACTCTTGGAAAAATTCAATAGGGAACCCATCAGGGCCAGGAGCCTTCCCCTTATTCATCCCAAAAACAACCTCCTCCACTTCAGACAAAGTAATTGGGTGCATAAGAGAAGCATTCAACTCATTAGAGACCAAATAAGGAATACAAGAAAGAATCATATTATCCTCAATATCAGAAGGAAGAGAATCCTCAGTAAACAGAGAGGACTAGAATTGGCGAGCTTCTCTAGATATAGCCTGTTGAGAGGATAAGACTAAGCCTTCAGAGTTAACAAGAGAAGAGATATAGCACTTATTCTGATGAGCCTGCATAGAATGATGGAAGAAGGCAGTATTCTTATCGCCCTCTCGAAGCCAGTCAACCCGAGCCTTCTGTTTCTAGATTATCTCCTCAGGAAGTTCCCACTCCTCCACCACTTTAAGAGCCTGGGGCTCAACATGCCCAAGAACCTCTGAAAATCCCTAATCCCTAATCTAGCAAGTAACAACAACAAGACGCTCCCGTGCTTCCCTTTTCGTAGCTCGAAAATTGCCAAAACAAAGCCAATTCCAACGCTTAAGATGAAACTTCACACTTTGCAGCTTCTTAACAAAAGAATACATAGCTGAGCCATATGCCAGGGCTCCATCCAACCACCACTGCTCAATAAGATTATACAAAGAAGAATCACAGAGCCACATAAGCTAAAATTTGAAGGGAGGATTCTTTGGATTAGGAAAGGGGGAAGCTGAAAACTTAATTGGCCAATGATCAAAGCCACACCAGTCCAGAATCTCAGAGCCAATAACCAAACTGCCCCCAACCCAAAAACAAGAAACAAGAAACCTATCCAACCACTCAGAAATCGCCTCTGGCCCACTCCGCCTATTATTCCAAGTAAATAAGCCATTAGTTGGTTTAACATCAACAAGAGCAAGAGAGTCCATATTAGCCCGAAACAACTCAGAAGCAGGACCCAGTCTCAGCAGCCTCCCTCTTTTCTCCTCCAGACATAAAACAGCATTGAAATCGCCAGCTAGGATCCAAGGCAAGTAAGGAGCATAGGACCTAACATACCTAATATGGGCCCAAAGCTGGCCTTTACCCCGGAAGTCAACTAGAGCATAAACATTACTAACCAAAATAGTCTCACCAGAGTCCAAAACTGAAGCCACCATCGAGATAGAGGAATGGCTAGAAATCCACCAGTGAGGAACAACCTTACGAGGATCCCAAAAAAGAGCCAAACCTCTAGAGCTTCCCTTAGAACCAATACATTGACACTGACCCAAGAACAAAATACGAGGAGCATACTGAAGCATAAAGTCCACCTGAAGCTTGGTCTCCTGAACACAAAAAATATCTGGAGAATGAACCCCAATCATATCTTGAATAGCTTTCTGATGGGAGGCGCTATTCAACCCCCTTGCATTCCATGAAAGAATAATCATGAGGACGGTTGAGAAAAGTGGGTACCAATGGTCTTAATAGACCCAGACTCAACCAGCAAATCCCCAGTAGATTTAATCTTATCTGCATCTTTTTTACGACCAAATTTAGAGTGCTCAAAATGCCCCTTCTTGAGAGGGCGTTGTAGCACCCCTAGATAAGAGACACCCCAACCTTTACCAGAGGACAGTGCCTCCTTAGCTAAATCATCTAAAATGATATCATCCTGTAGGCCAGCAACAACATCTGAAAGCCCAAAATTCTCCTTTTCTGAAGGAAGAGACGGGTTCGCAACAACAACTGCCTGCTCTAGCCCTGTATCCATACTGATAGTCCTAGGTACCATCTCAATAGGAATCCCCTCCTCCAGGGCCTGATTATTCAAAACCTCAAAATGATTAAACCCTTGATTAGTTTGTTTGGCCTTAAAGGGCCACTTTTGACCTCTCTCCTTAGCTTTTGGCTTGACAGGAGTGAAACCATCCTTATCATGCCCCCCTTTAGCCACAGGCACCTTGCTTTTATCTCCCTTATCCCCCGAAGGCCCCGAAGGCCCCGAAGAGGAGGAGAAGAAGCCCTAGCCGATTTGGAGACCCGAGGGCATTATCGATGAAGGTGTCCATATTCATGACAAAATTGACATTGAAAGGGGAGGGACTCATAATCTATCTGTTGAATCCATGAAGCCAAGCCAATACAAATTTCTAAAGAGTCTGGCAAAGGATTATTTAGGTCAATTTCAACACAGATGCAAGCAAAAGAAAATACCTTGTTAATCAGAGTAGTCTGAGCAATGGCAACCAGCTTCCCCAACAGAGCAACAATTCGTTGCAAAATGTCTTCTCTCCAGAATTCCAAGGGCAACCATGGCAGGCGGACCCACACTGGAACCCGAGATGGTAAATCCTTTGCAGCATTGAAACCCCCATGCCAGGGTTTCATAAACAAACCCACCTGGTTGAAAAAATATGGGCCTCCCTCAAAAACCGATTTTGATCCGAAATGCAAGAAAAATCAACCAAGAAAAAACCATTCCCAGCCACCAAAATATCAAAATCACCCTCCACCTACCATGTACGCTGCATCCAAGACTCCAAAGCCGAGAGAGAGAGACGGATACCCAAAAACTTACAAATCAGAACATGTTGAGTCTAGTAAGAGAAATCCTCTTGAACCAATTCTGGAGAGAGAACCAAAACTGGACGATCTTGACTCCGTGGCAGACAGCCATTCACTTTCTTAAGCTTAGAGCTCTCACCCACAAATGAGGTATCCTTCAAAGGAACATGCACATCCTCAGACACACCTGGAGACACCTTTGCATCCGCAATCACCAAACCCTTAGAGATCCCAGCCATTGCACCACACTCTGCACCCACCACAACCGGAAAAAGAAAAAAAACTTCACCCTACGCAAATAAACCCCACACCCACCAGCACCCCCCAGACGCCAAACCCAAAGCTCCAGCCACCACCCCCCACACAGCCGCAGTCTACCTCACCCAACACCCTGCAACCACTCCACTCACCACCGCACACACCAGAAGGCCGTCAGGAGACGCAGAGAAGGAAAGCCCGCAACCTAGATCAGGCCATAGGCACCCAGCATGCCCCTACGCCAACCGCCCATCTTCTTCCCGAAAATTAAATATATATGATAGTTAATATAAATATATAATTTTATTATATAAAATATTTTAAAATAATATTTAATAATTTATATTATGTTAAATTAAAATATCACATATCATAATAAATAAATATATTTAATTTGAATAACAAATTTAGCTTCAATATTTAATTTGAACATTAGTGAATGGTATAATCTCTCTCTAAAGAATAAGTTATATTGTTAAATTTTATGAAAATTAATTCAAATAATAGTATGTATGAATTTATATTATACTTATTCATCGTATTTTTTTTTTAATAAAATATAATATATAGTAATAAATATAAGTCATATTATGTAAATAAATAACATACATAAAGATTAAACATAAATTGTATGTAAATTTTTATATTTAATAAATACAATTATTCTAGCCGGTATTGGCATGGTGTGTTGGTTTATAGGTGGCATTGTTGTTCTTGCCACTAAGGTTCAAACCCCGTTGGGGTGGTATTGTTGAATGGTTGTATCCGGTTCATAGCTCTGGTCAAAAGTGTTTACCCCTTGAATAAAAAAAAAATACAATTATTCTATATATGTTATTTTATAATACATAATATCAATAGTATAATTTTTAATTTCTACAATATATATATATATATATATAATTATATAATTAACATATATTATAAACATAAATATAATATATATATATATAATTAACTATAATGTATAATATAAATAGAATAAATAACTTATAATATATTATTAATTAAGTATAACTATAATATAAATAATATATAATATTGATAACTATAAATAATATGATATAATATATAATAACTATAATATAAATAATATATAATATTGATAACTATAAATAATATGATATATTATATTATATATATATATATATATATATGACCATAATAGATAATATATTAATATTAAAGTTTGAATTAAATATATTAATTAATAAATGTTAAAATTTATTATTACAATTTATAAAATAAAGTGGACGGAATTAGGCGATTCAAAATAAAATGGTAACTAGTCAACTTAAGGCAATCTGCTTTACAAAGGCCATTGTGGATGAGGAAGTTAATATTAATGATAGGTCAAATCTAAATGTTGATGAAATGCAAGGTGTTCACAATAGCACAGACCACATAAACAATTGTAACTTTCCATGCGCCGCTCTGTGCTTTGTGTTCACTACATGGTTAGCCAATAATCTAACAAATACAACTTTGGTTGGCTTTAAAACTCCAGATTTTGAAAAAAAAAATCCTCTTACCACACCGAAGCAAAAAATCCTATAAAATATTAGAGATATTGATCCGATATATATTGTGATCATTTCAGGACATTGTTTTAGATCCAGTTTCATTCGGATGTGGGTAACTTTTTGCAATAGTTGTGCTTGCACAGGTGCCTCTGTACCCAACAGACGGGCAAAGTGCCCAATTTGCAAACAGGTACTTGCTTGGGTTGAATTCCATTCTGTTATTAAGAAAGAGGAATGTACTTTTGTAACAAGATTCCCAAGAATTTTTTATAATTATATCTATTTAATATAATTTTAAAAGAATGATTCACATAACCCACATGAAGTAGGCAGAAGTAATTGAGTTTAAACCGTTCAATGTAAACCAGATGGGAGTTTATATGGACGTTGTTCAGTTGACTGAATTGAGTTTACATGACTTCAATATTCAAATATTTAGTATACTTGCAATATTTTTCCTCTTGGAATGGTAATTGTCTATTTCTTAATTTTGAATAATCGGCCTGCGTACTAAGCTCATCGATCTATTGTTTGTAGTTTACAGGCATGTTTCTTTTTTAGGAAGCAGATTTGGTCATCGAAGATCGTCACGACTTCATCAATAGATCAACACTTGCAGCCTTCCAATTTTCTGTGCAGTTACTCATATCTAGACCTCCACACTCCCATTTTATAGACATTTTATGACAGTGGAGTCTTTGTTTTTTGGCTAACAACCTACCAATTAAGGTGTAGTAATTGAAGATTTTTTTTATGAGAATCCTGTTGAGTGGAGAGGTCGATGCCAATCCCTTATATATGTTGTAATCCATCAAGATAATTTGCCATTCTCTACATCGTCAACCAACGCAGGTGATATTTTCTTTGGCATAATTTGGTGTTTACAGAGCGTTTAGAAGAGAGGCAAAACACAAAATATATTTTTGTTGTACCTTCCAAGCTCCACACGGTTCAATAGAATCGGTCAAACTCCTTTTCTAAAGGAGCCAAACTCTCCTTCTCCATGCGGCTAGCACAAGACTTTTGTGGTGAGTAGAGATCACACCTTATTAGGCCTCTACATGTCTCCTACTCCCCACTTGGTGTACATTGGAACGAAAGATTGCGAACGAAGTGAGCAAAAAGAGTTAAACAAGCAAAGGAGCATTGGAATCTTTAGACTTGATTTATAAGGGTTTTAGCACAATGATTTGATTCTATGTTACCCATGCTTGACAAAGAAAAGCATCTTATCTATAGATAAATTGCATATTAGAAATGACATGTTTTTGGTGATTTTTATTGTGTACAAGATCTGATCCCTTAATGAACTTCTTGTGATGACTAGATACCATGTCGTATGTCAGAATGATGCTCTGTCACAATAATATATTAGTCAAATTGTATGATGGTAGAGGAAAAATATTTACATTCCCTCCGAACAAAGAAAACTATTGGTGGAAATAATGTCGCTACATTTGTTTGTACGAACGTGTTTGGGATGCGATGGAGAGCCATTAAAACATGCATGAAAAAGTAGTGATACCATCAGAAAAGAAAAAATAATACTGACACCAAAATAGAAGGTAAAAATGCACAGAAAAATCTGACAACTGAAATGATTTGTATTGTCTCCCTAAAAAGTTTCAGTCGTTAATAGCAAAAAGCAGGTCGGCTCTTCTCAAAGAGAGCAACATAACTTTTAAAATCGACGATTGACCTCTCTCTACATGACCTGGCCTACGATTGAAATGATTGGTGTCGTTGATCATCTTCTGCAACGAATTTGAAAGACGTCAAGATAAAATTTATAATCAACGGTCAAGTCTTTTTCTCAGCCCTTGCAAGATGATGTAAATGATCACATCCCTACGTTTGTTTCATTCGGTCTTTCTGGATTCAATACATGATTTGATCTTAGTCTACAACCAATGTATGCTGACATTTGCAAGTTGTGAGCCAACACTGCAACTGGAGTACAAATTCCCTCTATGAGATTGACCGAAGCTCTTTTGCTTATCAACGGTTTAAAATTTTTGTCAAGCAATGCAAGATGATTGCAATAATCCTGCCCGTCCACTTTGCATAGTAATTTCTATCAGTTGTGATAGCTCTACGACGTATAAGATTTGGCAGTTATCAATGAGGCCTTAAATTCAAGGCAGATTATATTCATTACTTCTAACGACGCTATTGTGAACAATCAATTTGAGATGGATCACGCATCCTACGAGAAAAATGTTCAGATACATATTAGTCTATTCTTCACTTTGAGCTTCTATGGATTTAGTTTTGCATCCATAGCTTCCACGATTACCCATGTTTCTCTTTTCTATGGAAGGTAGTTTTTTGGTAAGGACTTATGGTTGTGTCTTATGGTACCCAATGTTTTTATTTTTATTTTTTGATACATCAAAGTTTATGTTTTTTATTGGCTACACACTGTTTTAGGGAAATATGGCAACATGCCACAACATCTAGAAGTAATGTGCCAAAGTACAAGATATTCCATAGTGGTGGTTCTATATGCTCTTGACTAGTACTTTGGTTGTTTCCTTTGCACTATGCGAGCTTTACAAGGAATAGGTGCAACTTCCATGGTGGAGTTTAATCTTGGCTTGTGCTTTAGCATCCCTTTTCACTTTACTCATCAGTGTTATAACTTCCACCACTAATAAGGTAAAACTTAAATATATTTAGAAAAAATGGTTATGGTTGTTAATGTTTTGTAAGTGGATTAAGATGGATGGCTTCCTTGACAGACAATCGGCCATGGTAGTTTCTCATTAGAATTATTGTGGGATTCATGCCAATCCTCAACCTGTATGTTACCCAGTGCTTTTGTCATCGCTCTCTTTTTCTACAAGCATTGATATGTTCAAATTTTTATTTTAAGTGAAAATAATGTTAATATGAAGGGTGCTTATGATTTTTCTATTGGAAATGAAGGGTTTAGGTGGATAGTTTGAAGAATAAATGATTATTTTGAAAATATCTAAATATATTTCTTTTTTCTTTGAAGTCTACAAATATCTATGTTTGCTACAGGCAACGACATTACATAAGCTCTAAGAAGGAAGCTAAATCTAGGGTTTGAAAAGTGAGCACTTGCAAGCTATAGATATTTTTGAGGCTTATCTTCTTCCTTTCGAAAATGTATGTCATATAACTATTTGGCCTTCAAAGTGTTTTAAGGCCATTGAGAAAAAGAAATTGACAAGGGATTATGGAGGCTTCAACAATGTATTTTTGCAACATTTGTGTCGCATAGTAGACATGTAGATGTGTATTAAACATATTCTTGTTATTGAAGCTTGAGCTCTATATTTATAACATGCTTTAAAATTGATAGGATTCTTTAATTTTTCAGTGTGTGCTTATTTGTTGCTTTGTTTGGATTATCTATTTGTCTTTTGTGGTCTAGTATAGTGGCATTGATAATTGTTAGGAATAAAAAATTTGGTATAATATTGTGTTTTTGTGGATCATGTAGCATTGAGGGGGGATTTTTCATGTCAAACTCTTTTGAGTGTATTTTACTGTAGGTTTTAGCATCTACAGTTTTATGCTTCATTTTATGGAAGCATGATAGTTCTGGAGTTTGAACACAAGAGCTTTTGTTTTGCAAGATATGGTAGAAATACATTATGGCAAGGTCACAAGTCTCAACTCATATATACAAGAAAAAGATGCCAATACCCCTTCTCTTTATTGAATTTGTTATTAACAAAGGTTGGCATGGTCATTCAACTAAATGTTAACAAGGAAAAAAAGGGAGCACTAGCCACTTACTCAGATAAGAAACAATTTTAGTTTTTTTAGGCCACCCAATTTGGGCTACACCAAAATCTAAAATTTTCTAATGACATTAACAGACAATAATAAGGGTTCTTAGGCTATTAAAAATAAAGGTCAGCCCTTATTTTCACTTTGACAACATGCTCTATCAAGTTGTAGCTAGAGGTAAGGGCTTGGCAACTAGATTCCCTATTGGTCTGTTCAGATATCTCTTCTTCCTTGGAAAAAGGTGCAAAGGGTTTGTAAAAGAAAGGTGCATTTTTTTGGAATGATATGAATGCTGGAATCATTCATTGTAATCCTCCCAACTGCCATATTTTTTAGACTACTTGAATGACTGCTTCTATAACAAAGAACTAATTGAAGTTACTCATTGAGGCTCCTCCTCATGTCATTACCTTCTCTTCTTGGTTTGGGCAGACTCCTATAGCCTCCACTTCCCCTATACGGTGTGTTCTTCACCTAAAGCTCTATTTTGCATAGACCACTTTGTGATTTTAGTATCCTCTATCAAATGGCGAATTGCATTTGATTTTTGTATGGATAGCTCTTAATCAGGAACTTGATTCAAATAATAAAAATCTGCATTGTCAAATTTTTTTGAATCATCACATGCATTAAAATTAGGTTTCAAATTCAAAAAAACAAAAATTAACTGTGATGCATTACTTAAGCGCATTTATGACAATCAATAAAATTTGGGCATAATAGACATACATATAAATCTCACAAGGCACTCTATATAGAGTATTGACAAATATATGCATGAAAGTGAGCAAGAAACATTTGAATCGCATTGACAATTCAAAGGGGAATAACAATTGTGATAGCTCAGTACAATGCAACATGCCTTACAATGAATTCTAACTCCTATTATTTCTTCAAAAGTAGAACAGGGTTAAGTAATCTAGCATTTAACTATTGGTTCTGTTCCACTTAATTTTTTTGGTTTCGTGATTTGTTTCTCTTTATTTTTGTTATGTTTTCATTGATTAAATTATGTTTTTGTTTCTTACTAATTTCAGATATTTGGAATCAAAGTGGTCATGGTCATAGGTGATACTACTGTTTCTACTGCAGAAGTTGAAAAAGAGTTACATGCCTTAATGGCTATTTTAAGTAGGCAATCCTGTCACAACATTTTTAACTAGCAGAGGAGCCCTGGTAATGGTGTGTAGGTCGGGGAAATTGAAATTCATGTCCAATTACTCCCAGAATACAAACTCTTGAATTAATTGGAGAGCTAAAGCAGGAGGGCATGATTACCGTGGTGCTGATGGAATTAATTATGCACTAGGATTAGCGGCAGTAGATGTGGGTACAACTATGGATGTGTAAGGCTTGACGGTAGGCATGGAATTTGCAGTCATAGCTCTCATTTCTAATGATTTAAGGAAGATTACTGGTGTAGGAAGTAGGAAGGAGATAAGTAAAGACAATATACATAAACGTTGCATTCTCCCTATTGACAAAACTATAAAACGAACTAATAGGAATTTGGTTCTACCTTCGTTTGCTCTCACCGTCTAACTTTCCATGCATTCACTTAAGAACCACCTGTAGCACAACATAGAAAAAAATTCAAATTTCTCTTTTATAGAAGCCATCGTGGGACTGCAATTGATTGTGCCGCTTAACTTCTAGTCTTTTTTTTCATATTCAAACATGTCTCTATTTTATATTAAAATCTTGAGCGTAAGCTTCAACCCGTCCTGCATGTGGGCTCATTAAAATTTAAATATTACAGTATCAGACATTGGATCATCTAATAATCTACCATTCTAACATGTCAATCAATTCCCCCTACATGAACTCACATATAACAAGAATACCCATATGAAATTGCATTGCGTAACTTAAGACTGTTGGGTAGCAGCCTCTGTAGTAGTTGGATATAAATGTTTTCTAAAATATATTTTAGGACTTTATCCAAACAATCTAATATTTGTTTAAATGGATCCAGAGTGTAGTGGACCACATTATCTAGTATGTGTGTTTTTTTGATAGATCACATCCACAAACATAGGATATCTAGGTAAAGTTGGAGAAATTGGACTTGGGAGATGAAGGCGGCAAGGTATTCTCCAGATTCAAGGCATTTACTTAATGCTATGAAAGAGGAGGAAAATGAATTATTTCTCTACCACCATAACAAAACGTTGGCAATTGCATTTGGTTTGTTAAACAAACCCTCTAGAATAATTATTAGAGTTTTTAAGAATATTTGAGTATGCGTTGATCACCACACTACAACAAAATTTATCTTCAAGATAGTTGCAAGAGAAATTGTTGTGAGAGATGCTAACAATTTCCATCATTTTAAATAGGGACAATGTTCTTGTTGAGATACCTTGTTTTGTGTCCATCTCAATTATTTTTGAATGGGGTTCTCATTTTTGCTACCTTCAAATCATTTGATTAAGTTGAAACCTTGTCCTAATGTAGGTTTTTCTTTGGATTTATGTTTGTTAAGTTTTATTGAATCCTAAACTTTTTAGTTTTATGCTTTCAAGTTATATGGCATACTTTGTGACATAAGTGCACATATTCTTGCTTGACTTGTTATAGAGTGTATATGTTTTGGATTTCAAGGTTTACATCAACAAACTCTTTTAGCAATGTTACTAATCAATTTGTTGAATGATCTTGTGTAGTTTTGAGAATGTCTAGTTGGAGTGGAAGGAACTTTTAGGAGGACAAGAATCCATGTGGTAGGGGTCAAGGATGTCAAGGTTCTGAATATTTAAGAGGCTCTAATAAGTATGCTTCTTGGGATTAAAGGGAACTAGAACCCTCTTGGTTTAGAAGACACCACATGCCCCTTGCTTTCCCACTTCACTCTAATGTAAATATTCACTTAGGGAGGGATGCATGAGTTTCACTTCACTTTGAGCTTCAAATTTGAGCATAGTTAATTTGTCCTCTAAAGGTGGCTCGAATACATTGGACAATCCAAGGCTCATGCAAATTAACCCAATAGTTCCTATCGCTTAGCATTCTACTTGGGCACAAAGTAAAAACTTTGCTGCAAGATTACCTTTTCAACTACTACATCAGGTGTTTTAGTTGTTCAAGATGTTGTCAAACTAGAGATGATTTATTTTTTTCTTTTAATACAATGATCACCCTTTTTTAACATTACCCCACACAAAATGATTATGTTATGCCTCAAACTTCCATTCTTGCAACTTTATCCTCATTTGAACAAACTTGGTCTTCATCTATCAATCTTGTCATTACTAGAAGGTGAAATAAAATTAAGGTGGAAACTAATGTGGGAGGATGACCAACCTTATAATAGGTATAGAGTTCGTTGTAAGAATGGTGAAATTGTATCAATTTCTCAGCACTATTGATATTCGAAGTTTATTACTAGCTTAACCTCTCTAGTGTCAAAGAAAAAATGGATAACATGTAATCGATAGGCCTAAAATGTCAAAAAGGTAATGAGGAAACCAATGTAGTTGAAGTAAAAGATAAAATTTCACTCTTGGTCAGTGCCCGAAGATGAAGAGTCTCCTACGTAGCGAGGAGAAGTAAGTGAGAGGTCACAAATTTAGAAAGAAGAAAATCCCAATAAAACCTAATGAAATAAAATGCTTGCCCTTTCATCTTCACAAGAGGAATCAATTGAAGAAAAAAAGGAAAACACTGAGGGGAGGAAAAAAGATAAGGCACAAATGTGGAAAGAGGGCGCCACAAAGAGAATTGAGTTCGAAGTAGGAAAATCGAAAGGGAATGCACAACAATGAGAGGAAGGAGAGACCAATATGCACAGGAAATAGTCAGTCAAGAGAAGTTTGTAGGTCTAAAGTGTGCTAGGAATGTGAGGGTGTTGAAGGGTGAAAAGAAAACCCAAGTGGGAGAGAAAGAAACACAATGATGAATAGAGGGAATGCTCAAAAGGATGAGGAGTGTGCGTAGGTGAAAAGGGAAGGAAGGTTAACAAAGACTGATGGTCATTGAAGCTGCTTCTATGGTGCAACAATAGAAAGAGAAAGTGCAACAATTTAGAGGAGTTGAATAATACCAAAACAAGTCCATTGAATATTGGACTAAGATGTGAAACATAGGAGAGTGTGCCTCAGTGTGGAAACAAGGGCGCAATGAATGAGATTTTGAGGGGTTGATAGACTGAAGGAACTAGTCAAGTGAAGTTGAGTGAAGATTGCAGAGAAGGTGTGAAATTATATAGCAAGAAGAAATCCGTAAACAGTTTGATTGTAATTGTTTGTAAATCTATACTGTAGAATCCAAACATTTGTGATGTGAGTTTTGGAATTTGAAAAACAAAAGCCAAGTTTTGGTGTGATTAAGAATTTTTGTTATTAAGTAATTTCAAATTAAAGCAAGGATGGTTTTTTCTAGATCAATTAGTATCAAAGAAAGCGGTTTTGAGTGTGGAGAGTATCCACCAGGTTCTGTGAGAGAGAGTGATGGAAGTGCATAATTTGAAAGGATTATTGTGGGTGTGTGTGAAATCCCAAATAGTTGAGAGCTGAAATTATTGATTGGAAGAGGTGCTACTCCAAATAGGAAGAGGAATAGGAAGACACAGACCAGAGGTTGTACTTGAAATATTTTGTGGCATGGTGATTGAAGGAACATAAACTAGGGGCAAGTGGGTACTGGTAATAGAAGGGAAAGAAGAGAAATAGGAAGAGAATGCAAGAATGAGGAAGAAATTGAAGGTGAAGAACATGAAAGAGAAGAAGAAGAGGAGGAGGAGAAGGAGGATGAGGAGGAGGAGGAACAACCAATGGATGCCAAATAAGAAATAATTTTGAGAGCTCTTTCAAAAATAACCAAGAGCAATAACATGGATTTTTTGAACTTTTTTGGAACGTTACATCCAAATGAACTAATCGATTGGATTGGAGAGTTAGAGAAATACTTCAAAATGGAAGAGATTAGAGACTCACAATAGGTGAAGATAGCCCAAATGAAATTAAAAGAGAATACTGCATTATGGAGGAAAGGCTTGTAGAAAGAATGACAAATGGATGGAGATCCCTGAATAATGAAGTGGAACCAGATGGTGACGAAGTTGAAGAAGAAATTCATACTTGGAGATTATGAAATGGAGTTTGTTAAAGAAATTGGAAAATATGAAGAAAAGGTATATGAGTGTAAAATATTACACGAAGGAGTTTTACATGTTGGAAATTCAATCCAGAAGACATGAAATTGATTGAGAGAAGGTAGCCAGGTATATGAATGAATTACTATTTAACATTCAAGATGAGATGAGTATGCTGAAAATAACCACACTTGAGGAAGCATACCAATATGTGTTGAAGGCTGAAGAGAAATTAATGAGAAGTCAAACAAACAATTCCAAAAGTCAAGGAAGATTTGGGACTGAAAAGGGGCAAGTGAGTAGTAGTAAAGGAAAGCAAATTGAAGAAGAATCCAAGCCCAAATGGAGCAAAGAAGTAGGCCAAAACAGCAAAGAAAAGGAGGTATCAGGAAGAGGACGTGGTGGGAGCAGTAGAGGGTTTCAATTTAGGTATTAGTAGTGTTGAGAATTTGGTCATCATTCCTTCGAGTGTGATCAAATACAAGAGGGCAGCAAGAAGAGTGTGACAAGAAACCACTTGGCATAAGAAGATGTGGAGTGTAATGCATCACCAAAAGTAGCAGATCTAGAAGAAGGTGAATCTCTCATGATGAGAAGAGTGTTGGTGAATCCAAAGATGGTGTTAAAGGAATCTCTTTTGGATTGTGTGTAAGGCTGGAGGTAAGTGCTATAAGGTTATTATTCATAGTGGTAGTACAAATAACTTAGTTTTAGAAAAAATTGTGGAAAAACTAAGTTTGAAAAGGAGTAAGCATCCCAGTCCATACAAAGTTTGTGGGTTGCAGAAGGAGCACGAAATGATTATGAGAGAACAGTGTTTAGTAAGTTTTCAGATTGGTTCTTACAGAGATTAGGTATTGTGTGATGTGATGTCTATGACTTCATGTCATGTATTATTGGGTAGACCATGGAAGTTTGATAGGGAAGCCATCTATGATGGTAGGAGGAATGTGTATACCATCCAGAAAGATGGGCAGTAGTATATGTTGAATTCTGTACAAGAGAATGAAAAGAAGTTGAAAGAATCCAGTTCTATTGTTTGTTACAGTGTGGAGAAGCAATGAGTAGAGGAAGAAGAACCAAGTGATTGCAGTGGTTTGCAGCCATTCAAAGGGAAGATTTCAAGAGGAAAGGACACATTGGATTTTGATTTATTGCAGTAGCACAATAAAGGCATAAAGATTAGCATCCCAAAAGAGTGTCCAATGGGCATAGAGGTGGTACAGTGGTAAATAATTTGTTTAGAGGAATGAGATAGTGTTAGTGGAAGAGGCTCAAGTGTTGAGGATGAGTTGAAGTGTTGAAGAGGGAAGGCTCCTATGGACAACAAGTAGCGTTGGATAAAAGAAAAAACATGGGATTACCATGCCATGCACCTTTCAATGTTCCTATGTTTCTCAACTCAAGGAACATTTAACTTACTTGGCGTGTCTGGTGCAGGAGCATGCAAGTGAACGGGGAATCAACACCACCCAAAAAAAAATGATTGGTTTGAGTTTCTTCCAATTTTGGTTTGTTTTCTTGTTTGTTTTCTCCTCAACACCTAAACATCTTAAATTTCACCTCTTTATTGTGACACTTTGAAAGCAATATGCAATTGGCTAGTGTAAAATTGAATCTGCATTTCTTTTTCTAGCATCCAAACGAGATGGAAGGGATTGGAAATTCACTTATGGATTTGCAAACCTTGCTCATAGTTTAAGACATTTCTATGAGGTTAGTGAAAGTATCAATTTCTCAACACTATTGATATTCAAATTTTATTTCCAGCTCAACCTCTCTAATGCCAAAGAAAAAATGGATAACATGGAATTGACAAGCCTAAAACATCAAAAGGGGAATAAAGAAACCAATGTAGTTGAAGTAAAAGATAAAAATTTCTCTCTTGGTCAGTGCCCAGAGACGAAGTCTCCTACATAGCAAGGAGAAGTAAGTGAGAGGTCACAGATTTAGAAAGAAGAAAAATCCAATAAAACCTAGTGAAATAAAATGCTTTCCCTTTCATCTTCATGGGAGGAATCAACTAAAGAAAAAAAGGAAAACATAGAGGGGAGAAAAGAAGACAAGGCACAAATGTTTGAAAGAGGGTTCCATAGAGATAACTAAGTTTGGAGCAGGAAAATTGAAAGGGACTACACAACAATGAGAGGAAGGAGAGACTGGTATGCATAGGGAACAATCGATCAAGAGAAGTCTATAGGTTTGAAGTGCACCATGCATGTGAGGGCATTGAAGGGTGGAAAGAAAACCCGAGTGGGAGAGAAAGAAACACAGTGATGAATAGAGGGAATGCTCAAAAGGATGACCTGAGTGTGCGTAGGTGAAAAGGTAAGGAAGGTAATGAAAGACTGATGGTCATTGAAGCTACTTTATTGGTGTAGCAACAAAAAGATAAAGCATGGGAAGTTTAGAGGAGGTGGGTAATTCCAAAACAATTCCATTGAATATTGGACTAAGATGTGAAAAAGAGGAGAGTGTGCCTTACCATGTGGAAACAACAGTGCAACAAATGAGAGTCTGAGGGATCGATAGACTGAAGGAACCAATCAAGTGAAGTCGAGTGAAGATTGCAGAGAAGGTGTGAAAGCATATAGCAAGAAGAAATTTGAAATAGTTTGATATTAATTGTTTGTAAATCTATACTATAGAATCCAAACATTTGTGATGTGAGTTTTGGAATTTGAAAAAAAAAAGCCAAGTTTTGGTGTGACGAAGAATTTATGTTGTTAAGTAATTGCAAATTAAATCAAGAATGGTGTAGATAGTCAATTAGGGAAAAATTAACTACCAATCACACCTTGGTGTGTAATGGGTATGTCCAAGAGGTGTAGATAGTCAATTAGGGAAAAAGTTGGTCTAGTTTTTGCATTCATTTTGTGCACTAAATGAGGTCAATTGGTAGGTCATTTAATAAATTATTTTGTATGTTCAACAAAGGTCTTAATGGAGGAATGATAGCTTCAAATCCACATGGATCCAAACATGAATTCTTTGAATTAATATGATAATCAAGTTCCATTACTAATAGATTCATATTATGTTTACAATAGGGAGAGAGAGGGGGGGAGATAGAAAGCAGAAGATAGATAGGGGAGGGTTAAGGAGATAGAGATAGAAATGGAGAGAAATGTGTGTGTGTGTGTGTGTGTGTGTGTGTGTGTGTGTGTGTGTGTGTGTGTGTGTGTGTGATTGAGTGTTGGATCATGGTGGGCCAAAAAGTGGTGATATGACATAAAAGTGGCAGGTAACATTTTTATCCAAATTTGAAGAAACAAAAAGGGTTTGTAGAGAAAATTGTCAAGTTTCCAAAAATATATGATATGCATTATTTGGAATTAAAAAGATAATTATTATTGATTTTCTATATACATTCTAAATAAAGTCCTAATTGATAGGTTCATTGAAAAAATCAACAACTTTTAAACAATTTTTTTTTTTAATCCAAAAAGATGCATTAGACACTATGCTTCACAAACTATAGTTTAGAAAAAAAATATATTAAATTTCATAATTTTTTGACCAAGTTAGAATGGCCAAAAAAAAAGGTTTTTTATATTTTTTAGAAATTCCTACTAGAAAATTCATAACTAAATATTTACTTCTAAATAAATTACAAAATAATATATGTCACATCTAGGAATGTGTCCTCTACTTCTATTGAAAGATTTAGAATAAAATACTTATTTTTCCTCCCCATTAGGGTGGTCAGACAAACATCTACTTTTTATTGTTTTCTTGAAAAATTTAGTACTACTGCACATTGAAATTTCAATTTTTCACCAAATAGATTTACTTTTTTCCAAAGAAGGGACTAATAGCTTAGAAATTAAATTCAATTTGCTACAAATTCAATTTTTACATATTTTTTGAATTATGTTAATAGTCTATTCAAATTTTATGCCAAGTTTTGTAACTCTATTATTTTTGAATTTATTGCCACTTACGGGCCTAGTTTGCCCCCCTATGATCTTCCATTGACCCATATATATATATATATATATATACAGAGAGAGAGAGAGAAGAAGTGATATATAATGAGAGGTAGAGAGATAGATAGATATAGGGGCAGATATATTAAGATATAACAAGATAGAGATAAAGGGGGAGATAAATAGATTTAGATATGTAGGTCTAGGAAGAGGGAGAGAGAGATAGATGGATGAATAGAGGGAGAAATAAAAATAGAGAGTGGCAAGGAGATAGAGAGGTTAAGATAGAGAGGAAGAGATAAAGAAGAAGAGGGAAAGGGATATATATATATCAATGGTGAGATAGAGTGATAAGGAGGGGAGAGGGAGAAGGAGAAAGAGATAGATAAATAGAGAGTATATATAGACAAATAGAAAGGGAGAGTGTTGATGTGTTTTTTATGCACTTCTCAACACAGGCAGTGTATAGGTGCACTACCTCTCTTGAAAGACAATCTTCCACAATCAGATTGCAGAAAACTATCCCAAGGTCTCTAATGTCAGGTCTTGACAGTGCTTAGATACCCCAGTAGTTTGATGTGATTTGCTGGAATCACAAGGAAGACTTACGAATAAGTTACAAAGCATGGAAGTTGGGTTTGCAATTGCAGTTTCAAAGTGCTGAAAGTGAATGAACAGTGGCTGTCCACTCAAAACAGCAAGGTGAAACTCATCAAGGGGACCAAAGTCTACTACATAATTTCCCTCCAAAGACTCATCAAAAATCCCACCGTCCATGGCATATAACTGCTCTTCAAGAGGAAGAACTTCTTGATGACTGGTGGACAGCATTCCCACTTGATCTACTTCATCGCTCGGTAGTCTGAGACTATATTGTTGTCCTTCTATTGCTACCCAAACATCCTCTTGAGGACCAGCTTCAACTGATCCATCACTTGACTCAGGCTCTTGGTCTTCTACTTCGATCTGAGCAGCAAGTAGAGGAGGTCGGGCACTTGGCTACCTTGCTTGTTCTTTGACTTCTTTGATGGCCTCTTGGCATAGCTTACATGTGAGCTCTGAGTGCGATGAATCATGGAGTCGGCACCAATTTGGGAGCAACAATATCTCCAAATCCACTTGGTACTTCAGCTCTGACCAATCCTTTGCCAACCTGGAGACGAGCTGGTCATATCTTTTCGCTATTGAGTCCTCATCATCACTTGAAAAATAATTATGATGGTAGACATCCGTAGTGAGTGGTTGCTCCCACTCCTTCAAATCTGCATTTTTAGCTTCTTGATCACTGTCATTATAGATGGACAGGTCTTTCGACCTTATTTTGCTTATTCTTTTACCATCTCCTTCTGCTGCCCCAAGGCTTTCAGCCTCCTCTTCTTCTTGATTTTCAGCATTTTCATTTGCTGCCATAGCACAAACTACTGCAAACTCATTTGATTCATCTCCAACTACCAATCCCTCTTCTTGAGTGGAGGACTGATCTTCTTCAATGGAGGGAAAGTCTTCTAAAATGGTTATAATAAGATTTTCATCAATGCATGTTGCTGTCCCAAGACTTTCAACTCCTCCCTCTTGGTTTTCATTTTCCATGTCTGCTGTCCCAACACCAACTTGTGTCAAATTTCTTGGTTCATTTTTATTTTGCTGTCCTTTGGATGTTGACAACTCTTCTGCCTCATGGGATAATTTCTCTTCATGGGGATTTGGCTGCTCCAACTTGTCCAAACAACCCTTGGCTTGAGTGATGATTTTTGTGCATGACGAGCAAGTGAATTCGGAGTGGGGTGCATTGTGAAATCTGCACCAACAAGACATTAATGAGCCCGGCCCCTCGTGGCCATTTCTGGGGCTCCACCTCTCTGTGGCTGTTTTGGAACTTCTGACGGCCACCTCCCTTTCGACCTTCGAAGCCCAGCCCCTCTGTGGCCGTTTTCGGGGCTTCGTCCCTCCTTGGCTATTTTGAACATCCGAGAGCTTGCCTCCTTCCCGGCTGTTTTGAACATCTAGGAGCCTGCCTCCTTCTCGGCTGTTTTGAACATCTGGGAGCTTGCCTTCTTCCTGGCTATTTTGAACATCTAGGAGCCTACCTCCTTCCCAACTGTTTTGAACATCCGGGAGCTTGCTTCTTCCTGATTGTTTTGAACATTCAAGAGCCTGCCTCCTTCCCAGCTGTTTTAAACATCTGAGAGCCTTCCTCCTTCTTGGCTGTTTTGAACATCTGGGAGCTCGCCTTCTTCCCGGCTATTTTGAACATCCGGGAGATCGCCTTCTTCCTGTCTGTTTTGGCTTCCGTCCATTGTCTTCCTTCTGACTTTCTTCTGTCGTCTTTCTGCCCTCTGGTGCTTGCACCCTTGAAGCACACATTAATGTTTATGGTCCAAATGAACTCCAAATATGAATATCAAGATATTTTGATGATGCATGGATAAATCTAACAGGGAATTTGTAGGTTTGACTGACATTTTCCTTAACTCATGTATAAATGCACTTAAGACACTTCATATTTGCAGGAGTCAAGAAGCCTTCCGTAGCTCTATCGAAGAGGCCCATTGAGGGAGTTGTCCTACCTTTTTCCAGATGGTGATGATTTTTAAGGAGCTTTCTGCCCGAATTAGGGGCCGCTAATCCATTGATGTTGATCGTCGATGGACTCCTTTGATCAAAGGAAGAACACTGCAAGCACATCAAGCAAAAGACAACTTTCAGGCAGTTTTAGCTACAGTGAAAAGGGCAATCAGCTAAATGACAAAATTGCTATAGTGACTGGCACTAGATGACAAAACAGGGAAAAGACAAGGAATGTATTTTAAATTGCTAGATATTGTGGGATAGGTGAAACCCTAATGTAATTGAATCTGATCCACTCATTGTAATTGAATCCTAGCCATTCATTTGGGCTTTGGAAAACTATAAATAGGGGATTGCCCCTCATTTGTAATGGTTGGAGAGCTATTGTAAAAAGAATTTGTAGCAATAGAAGAAAACATTGCATGATTGTATGGATGTTTTCTTTGATTTTGCTTATCTTGCATGCATGGTTTTTCCTTCCATGTTAGTTTTAGTGTTAGTTTCTTGAATGGGAGTGGTGATGGTGTTTGCTATTTTAGTATTTGATGGATTTCCAGCTCATGCCTTTTGTGGTTCATTAATGATGAATCACTTTGCAAAGCTAGTCTAAGCTCATTACTTCATTGCTGCAACTTAGTTCAATTACATGTGCATAATGTGCATGTGCAATTTGAAAATTTGTAGTCCTTAGAAAATTGCACTGGTTTTGTGCAACTGTAGGTTTCTCTTGGTCAAGCAAAACCCAGTTTAGGAAGCCTGTCTACTTTAGCAGCCACCATTGTTACTGTTCATTCGTAGCTTAGGATTAGAATAGTTTTCTTAACCCTTCTCCTTTTGCTGTTTCTTTTAATCCTTGGTTAGAGTAGGATCCAAAGCATCACCATGAAGCTAAATCAGATGAATTTGATGAGTTTCAACTTGCTGTTTTGAGTGGATAGCCACTGTTCATTCACTTTCAGCACTGTGAAACTGCATTTGCAAACCCAACTTCCATGCTTTGTAATTCATCCGTAAGTCCTTCTTGTGATTCCAACAAATCACATCAAACTACTGAGGTATCTAAGCACTGTCAAGACCTGACATTAGAGACCTTGGGATAGTGTTCTACAATCTAATTGAGGAAGATTGTCTTTCAAGAGAGGTAGTGCACCTATGCATTGCCTGTGTTGAGAAGTGCATAAAAAACACAGCAACAGAACTGGTGCTAGAAGGAGGGCATGACATGTTGAGGCTATGAAGCTAAAAGTTGGAAATCAAAAGGAGCACTTGCAAAGAAGAAATCTGAGATAGGGAGATCTCTTTCAATTCAAAAGTCAAAAATTTTTAAAGGCAAAGAAGAGTTGAGTCAAAATGGAGCAACATTTGCAAGTCAACATCGCTCAATTGCATGCAAATTTGAACAAGAGACTGAAGAAGCCATTGGAGCAATTTGTATTGGCGGATAGATGTCAGATCCATTGCACTTGCAGGCATAGTGAATTGGGGTGTCTAACATTCTTGGACAGAATTGAGAAGGTCTTGCAGGGAGAAATTCCCTTTTGGGAAATATTTTAGCCCTTGGCCCCCACAGACCCGGAGGAAGAATTGACAACCATGGCAGCCAAGGCATTCAAGGAGTTTATCCAAGAAAATTTTAGCAGCAAGGATGAACCAAGATTGGAGGAAATATTAATGTCGTGTTGGTGCAGATTTTACAATGCACCCCACTCCGAATTCGCTTGCTCGTCATACACAAAAATCATCGCACAAGCCAAGGGTTGTTTGGACAAGTTGGAGTAGCCAAATCCCAATGAAGAGAAATTATCCCATGAGGCAGAAGAGTTGTCAACATTCAGAGGACAGCAAAATAAAAATGAACTAAGAAATTTGACACAAGTTGGTGTTGGGACAACAGACATGGAAAATGAAAACCAAGAGGGAGGAGTTGAAAGTCTTGGGACAGCAACGTGCATTGATGAAAATCTAATTATAACCAGTTTAGAAGACTTTCCCTCCATTGAAGAAGATTAGTCATCCACTCAAGAAGAGGGATTGGCAGTTGGAGATGAATCAAACGAGTTTGCAGTAGTTTGTGTTGGGGCAGCAAATGAAAATGCTAAAAATCAAGAAGAAGAGGAGGCTGAAAGCCTTGGGGCAACAGAAGGAGATGGTAAAAGAATAAGCAAAATTAGGTCGAAAGACCTCTCCATCTATAATTACAATGATCAAGAAGCTAAAAATGCAGATTTGAAGGAGTAGGAGCAACCACTCACTATGGATGTATACCATCATAATTCTTTTTCAAGTGATGCTGACGACTCAATAGTAGAAAGATATGACTAGCTCGTCTCTAGGTTGGCAAAGGATTGGTTAGAGCTGAAGTACCAAGTGGATTTGGAGATATTGTTGCTCCCAAATTAGTGTCGACTCCATGATTCATCGCACTCAGAGCCGACATGTAAGCTATGCCAAGAGGCCATCAAACAAGTCAAAGAACAAGCAAGGCAGCCAAGTGCCCGACCTCCTCTACTTGCTACTCAGATCGAAGTAGAAGACCAAGAGCCTGAGTTAAGTGATGGCTCAGTTGAAGCTGGTCCTCAAGAGAATGTTGGGGTAGCAATAGAAGGACGACCATACAGTCTCGGACTACCGAGCGATGAAGTAGATCAAGTGGGAATGTTGTCCACGAGTCATCAAGAAGTTCTTCCTCTTGAAGAGCAGTTATATGCCATGGACGGTGGGCTTTTTGATGAGTCTTTGGAGGGAAATTATGTAGTAGAATTTGGTCCCCTTGATGAGTTTCAGCTTGCTGTTTTGAGTGGACAGCCACTGTTCATTCACTTTTAGCAATTTGAAACTGCATTTGCAAACCCAACTTCCATGTTTTGTAACTCATCTATAAGTCCGCCTTGTGATTCCAGCAAATCACATCAAACTATTGAGGTATCTAAGCACTGTCAAGACCTGACATTAGAGACCTTGGGATAGTGTTCTGCAATCTGATTGTGGAAGATTGTCTTTCAAGAGAGGTAGTGCACCTACACACTGCCTGTGTTGAGAAGTGCATAAAAAACACATCAACAGAGAGAGGGAGAGCAAAATAGGGAGAGAGATAGAGAGAGAGATGTAGAGGAAGATGTTGATAGAAAGAAATAGAGATATAGAATAAGAGACATGGAGTGAATGAGAGAGAGAGAGAGATCACACGAAAGTTGTTGTGTTGCATCACACAAAACTATTATTATATGCTTAAATTTATATAATTTAGATTTATTTTTAAAATAATAATAAATGATTATATTTATTATCATATATAATATTTTAATATTAAAAATCATTAAAAATTAATATAATACAATAAATAATTAATACATAATGTATATTTTACATAATAAAAATTAAATTATATAATATATTTCACTCTAGGATATTTTACCGCTAGCAATTCACCGCCAACAATTCACCTCAAGGAAAATTCACAACCAACAATTCACCACCATGGAAAATTCATCGCATTAAAAGTTTGTGATTAATTTTCCATGGCGATGAGTTGCAGGTGGTGAATTTTCCTTGAGGTGAATTTTCCTGATGCCAATATATTTATTAAAAAATATATTAAAATTCTATTATTATTATATATTATATTCTATAATAAAAACTATTAAATACAAATAAAACTTATTATAATTAATATTTAATATATTCTTATATTGTATAAATTATATCAACATACATATATATTACAATATATAATTAATATATAATATACATTTTATAATACAAATTTAATTATATAAAATGATATATTATTATATTATTATTATATATTTAAATCTATAGTAAAAGTATTAAATTAAAATAAATAAATTATTTATTTATTTATAAGTGCTCTTTAACTTTATTATATATATATTTTTATCGATAAGAGAGCTTATAGATTATATTGATTTAACAAAATTTACATACATCTGCATGAGCAGGAAGTCTGGTGCAGGAGCACCTAGGCCAAACCCTAATTTGGTTTGCACAGTTTTGGCTTGTACCTGATTTTGGCCAAATCAGGATGTTTATATGTGTGATTTGGACCATAGAAGGTCTTGAGTGGGTGTGTTGAATTAATCTTTAGCTTAAATGTCATCCTAGGTTAGTCATGTTTTTAAATTTTGGCTTTAATGAGCTTTGGACAGTTTGGATGAACCTTAAATGTTTAACCACTACATCCTCGTTGTTGGAAGATGTCATGGGACAGTTAAAGTGTTGTTGGCTCGAGATCAAGAAGATAATGATCCTAAAATGAAGGATAATGGCAAAGTTGCAAGATTGCATGGTGAACTTGGTTGTTTGCATGCACTTTACTTGGCATTGGGAATCCCTTGAAATCAGGGAAATACTCAAGCAACTGCCCTTGAAAGGAGGTATTGGCATCCAAAATAGGGGGAATGGCTCGTAGAAGCAGGATTTAGAACATTGTAATCAAAGATTTTGGTGTGAAGAATAAAAACAGTGAGCAGATTCTTGTTTATTTTCTGTGTTTGAAAACCCCGTGTGTTTTCAGAACTGTGATATATATGTGTTATTTGCGTTGGTTTGGACATTGAATCAGAGTTCCCTTAACATTTTATAGAATCTTTTCCTTGTAAATAGTCCGCTGAGTAAGATCACAGGTATTATAGTCAAGCTTTAGACAGCAGGGAATAATTTATGACTACATTTTATGTGTCTGCCCGTGAGTCTTTAGAGACAGTGAAATCAAATACTTTGTAAATATTGTTTGTTCATTGTATTGGAGTTCTTAGCATAGTGTTGAGTCCTTTTCATTCGGAGTTTAGGTTACTTAGGATAGTATTGTAGTTTTGACTTCATAAATTAGAGTTTAGGAAGCTTTTTAATTACAGTTTTGGACAGTCATTTTTGGAATGACTACCCCATAGCCATAGACCGCGGGATTCCCCTGAGACTGGTGAAATATGGGAGTGGAGTTAGTCAGTTGTAAGTATTTGATAGTAGGAAATATAGAGCATGTAGCAGAGAGTTTTATATCCAAACCCTAAGTGAGCTAAGACTGCCCGGTTAGGGATTTGGGAGTAAAGATTAAAGAATTTAGGCAGGGGAAGAAGTATCGTACGGCCATAGTACGGATTAGGGTGAGTTTTTTTCATAGCTAAGTAATTTAGGAGGATTGATACCTCAACCAATCCATGTGAGGTAGATTTGAATGAAGAAGAGTTAAAACCCTAGAAGATAGGGCAATTAGGCCTCCTCTCCAAGAGTGTTGGAATCTACTATACGGTACAGTCAGAGGTCTGAGACTTGATGCAAGATTTAAAGATTCAAAAAGGGTGTCTGAGATTGAAGATTATTGGATAGGTTGTTTGGTAAGTTTAAAAGAAAAAGGCATAAAACTGACTAGTAAGGGCTACTAGAAATAGGGCCTCACCAAAAGAAAAACTTGGAAACGGGTAGTTTGAGAAGTAGACACCAAGCAAGATGGAACTTTATGGATGCAAGAAGCATGAGGACAATATATTCAAAGCCCTTGCAAAGAGTTCAAATCAATAGAAAGTGTTGGCATCTAGACTCTTCTAGGTGTGGTGTGAAAGATTGAAATTCAAGTGGTAGTTGTGAAAGAGAACAATTTCAAGGAAGGTGTTGAACCCTCTAAAGTTAAAGCACAAGTGGAAGCTCTTGGAATAGAGTTGTAGCAAGGTTCAGTTGGTGAACCAAGTTAGGATAGAGCCTAGAAGATTGCTAGGTTCATGGTGAAGGCAGAGTAATGTCTTCTTGATGTTAGGTGCAAGCAAAATTTGGAGGGTTATAATACACCAAAGTCGTAGATTGAAACCCACTTCCACGACCACCAAAATTGGGGCTTACAGACCCATAACATGGAACCCATAGAAACAACATTGACCACCAAAATTGGGCATACAAACCCATAACATGGAACCCAGAGAAACAACATCAAAGAGACAACAAACCCGTTTTCCATGAATGTATTAGGCATACTGACCAAAAATTTGAGACCTAAACCAGCCGCTATACAAGCAACTAGGAACAAAAAGAACTAATAAACCCTAAGCCAGACAGAGAAACAAACCAACACACACAAAACCCCAAAGCTAGTTACTAGACATTTTGCTATGCAAACACACGAAAATCACATTTCCATGCTGAGTCTGCCAAAGAGACCAAACCAAACTCCCTCTTTAAGAAAGAAACACCAACATGTTCCAACCGTCTATGCTCCATTAACTTGAACCCAGTAACATCCAATAGAAATGGGTGATAATTAACCAGTGCATCTGGATCTTCAAGAAAATGCAAATTACAAAGATGTGAAATTCCTTTCCCTAGGTGCGTAGCAGCCAGAGCACTATCTAAACCAACCAACATATCTTTCCTAAATAGGCTCCACATGATTATCTTGGCATCACCCTTAGAAACCCCAACATCTAAAAGACCCACCAACACCCTAGAAGAAATGTCTAAATTGAGCCTGTAACCCTCGGCATTCTCCATAAACCTCTTTCCTGCAATGTAGGAGATGGCCGTAAAGACCAGATAATTTGGGTGTCTAATGAGGTGTTGAAGGCGAAGTGTGGTAATCTTACCTTCAAAGTAAATCTTCCTCTTAGAACCTTTTAAAGCAGCCGGTGTTTCTAGACCCCGCATTTCCAAATCCTTGCTAGAAACCAACAAAATAAACCTCCTCATTTTCCAACCAAACGACAATGAAAAGATCCTGCAATGCATGCAAATAAATGAGCCTACCTACGTGCACCACCATAATGTCCTTCCCACGAACATACCATCCTTTGAAAGCCAACTCAAGCTATGAACACTGATGGGTAATAATGGAAAATACAAGTTCTAGGACCTTCCCTCATTCCATGAAGCTTACTAAATCGCTGATGGATTCTAGATTTTACACCACACATGAGTAAGGATAGTTGTTAATCAAAAAAATCCATTTCAAAAACTGTATAAAGCTCCCAAATCCTGAGATCCCAACCAGCTCACCCATTGGGGGTGAGGTGGTGCCCACTCAACAAACCACGTTAGTTACTCAGCCACTAAATTTTCCTAGAGCACTTCCTTAATTGAAAGCCCATTGGCACCCAAGTTGGATAGAGATTCAGCCTCCTGATTGCCTTCTCTTAGTATATGAGAGATTTCAAAGTTTTCAAACCGATCCAACTATTTTAATACTGGGCCCATAAATGCGTTGAGTCACCAATTTTGAAATTTTCCTGAGCGCAAAGCATTGATTACTATCAAAGAATCCCCCTCTATGCATATATTCTTGATGTTTATCTCTAAACACCAAGCGAGTCCTAATGTGACAGCTTGCAATTTTGTCCAATTATTATTTCCAATCTTAAGTGGGGAAGCAAGTTTTCCAACCATCTTACCCAACCAGTTCCTGATAATACACCCGCCCCCCGACTGCCTAGGATTACCTCTGGCTGCGCCATCAAAGTTTAGCTTATACCAACCATGGTCAGGAGGGTGCCATTTAACTATCTTCCTTTCCATTACTACCACCTTTCCACCTAACCCAATTTGAGAGGAAATCATCAACCCAAACCACTGCTTTGAAACTTTTGCATCCCAACTAGAAAAGAGAGAAATCAATTTTGAATTCTAGAAAATTGTTGAATTCATCAACTCAACCAAACAATCTTCTAATTTGTTCAAAAAAGATGATAATGCTAATGCATTGTCCTTAAATATCCGCCAATTTCTTTCCTTTCAAACCTCCCACAACAGCATTGAAGGGCTAGACAACAAAAACCCAGCTAGGGTCGAACCTTTACCAATTCTTGGCCAACCATTTAACCAGTCTTTCAAGTTCCCTGGAGAAATAGTTGAAAGACATAGCTTCAAGCAAAGCCACTCCTAGCAATGTTTGGTAAATGGAAAATTGAGAAACAAATGATCATTTGACTCTTCCACCACTTTGCAAAGCACACATCTTGAAGGGCCATTAAAAAAAAAATTCTTTAACCTTTCTAAAGTTAGGACTCTACCTTAGACAACAGCCCATGCAAAAATTCCAGCCTTAGGGAGGAAAAATTTATTCCAACACAAATCACTAGAGATGTCTACCAAGGTTTCTAATTTCTTTGAGAGTAAGCCATACCCTTCCTTGGCCTTGTATGAACTAGAAGAAGAACTGCACCAATAGAGAGCATCCTTGCCACCTCTTAAACTGAAAGAACGTGGTTTTATGATTTCCTTAAAGGCATTGATTTCTACTTCACTTAGGCCTAATTCAGAAGGGTCTTTCTAGTGCCATACCAATATACCATTTGAGTTTTCAATTACCAGATAATCTCTAACATTATGACCCTAGATCTATTTTGAGACTTCTTTCACATTATTCAAAGAAACCACTTCAGCCAACTTGCAATAACCACCACAAGAATCTTCCCAAAATAAAGCCTAACCACCATCTCCTAAATCCCATGAAAGAAAGTCCACAATCAACTTTCGACAATTGCAAATGAAATTCCAAACCCGAGATCCCTTAGGAAGAGATCAAGAGGAAAAGAAGCTTAATGGGTTGTTCTGTAGATACTTTGTAGTTAGGATTTTTACCCATTTTTGATCCTGTTGTTCATAAATTTTCCAAGCAATTTTCCCTCCTAAAGCTTTATTTTTAAGAGAAAGTTTTTTGATACCCACCCCAGCCGCTTCTCTAGACCTACAAACCTTTCCCGAACTTATTAAAGAGAGATTTTTTTGATCTGATGCCCCTTGCCAAAAGAATTGCCTCAGTTTTTGACTGAATTTTTTGTTTATGCACCCAAGAAAGGGTAGGCATGACATCATATAGATTGGGAGGGCTACCAAAATTGATTTAATTAAGGTTACCCAACCAGCCCAAGAAAGCCATCTTCACTTCCATGATGATAATCTTTAATTAATCTTAGATAACAAAGGGTCCCATAATTTCCTCAAATTTTGTCTGCTTGCCAAGGGTAGACCCAGATATTTGCATGCGAACTTCCCTTTTTTGAATTTGAAAACATGCAGAATCTATTTTTCTAAAGTAGGATTAGTAAAGAAGAAGAAAACTTCATACTTTTCAGAACTCACCTCTTGTCCAGATGCCTTTGAATAGTTTGTGAGGATTTTTTTAAATGATCTTGCTTCTGAGACTTCTTCTCTCCCCAATAGCAAGTTCTCATTAGCGAATTTTTGATGGGTTATAGGCGGCATATTACTTGTTATTTGAACTCCTTTTAATTTTTCTTCAAAGTTTTCCTGAGAAAAGGCTCGACCCAGAGATTCTGCCATTAAGATGAACAAAAAAGGGGATAAGGGGTCCCCTTTCCGTAACCCCCTAGAAGCTTCAAAAAAACCATGTGGAGAGCCATTAATCAAAATTGAATACCTTGGGCAAGCAATCCAACCAAAAATCCAATTGAGCCAAGAAGTGGAAAAACCAAAAGCTTCCAAAATTTTGATTAAAAACCTCCAATTAACTTTATCATAAGCTTTCCTTATATCCAGCTTGAGAATCATGGAAGGTACCCGAGTATTTTGAATTGAGTGAATGGCTTCCTGAGCAATGATAACCCCATCAAAGATTGAGCGCCTTGGAACAAAGCTAGTTTGTTCTTCTAAAATCAAGCCTGATAGCAACACCTTAAGCCTATTTGCTATTTCCTTGGCCAAAATTTGTAAGTTATATTACACAGCAAAATAGCTTTGAAGTCTTCAAGTTTGTCTGGTTTCTCCTTCTTAGGAATGAGGATGATGAAGGTATTGTTGAGTTCTTTTAAAGCACATCTCGATGCTCTTGAATCTTCTAATGTTGCCACCAGATCAGCACCCACAATTTCCCAACAATGTTGAAAGAAGGTTGTTGGGAAGCCATCGAGGCCCAGGGATTTTTTTGGATGTAGCTGAAAAAGAGCAGTCCTTATTTCTAGATCCGAAAAGGGTTTATTAAGAAACTAGTTTTGTTCATCTGATACCAATTTGGGGATATGTTGCAGAAACTCATTTTGATTCTGAAGATTAGATCCCTTCCAGTCATTCAGGAGATTCTAAAAGAAATGAACTATAGCATCTGCAATAAGACTAGGTTGATCAATCCAACTTCTATCTTCCAATTTTAAACAAGAGATTTTATTTCCTCCACGTCTGATTTTTGTGGAATTATGAAAAAATTTAGTGTTTCAATCCCCATCATTCAACCAAAATTGATAGGATTTTTGACTCCAAAACACCTCTTCTTTTGCTAAGATGTCGTTCTAGCATTTTAAAAGATCTTTTTCCTTAAGATATAAATCATTATCCATGCCTCTCTAGAGCACTTCCTCATTCAAAACTCAAAGCTCTTTTTCAATGCACTTTTTTTCTTCAAATATGTTCTTGAAGCTAGATTTGTTCCACTCTTTCAACCTTTGCTTTATGTGCTTTAGCTTGGAGGACAATATGAACATTTTTTTCCCAATGACATCAATTTTGTCCCACCACTGCTCAATGAGTGAAATTTTTTTTGGATCCTTTAGCCACATACTTTCGAATTTGATAGGACATCTTGGAGGATGCCCATCATCAACAATATCCAGAGAAACCAAAAAATGATCTGAGCCTAGGCACAGGCAAAATTTTACAGTCTAAAGAGAAAGGAAAGGATGCTAAATTTCCTTTAAGAAGATATCTATCAAGTTTCTCTGCAATAGAACAAAACCCATACCTCCTATTTTTCCAAGTGTACGAACCATTCATCAAGGGAAGGTCAACAAGATGATTCCTAGTCACAAAAGCTTCAAAGTCAATTTGTAATTGGAGATTCCTAGACACCCCCCCTCTTATCACTTGAGTGCAAGATTGCATTGAAATCCCCAACGATTATGTAGTGATCAGACATCCAATTATTACAAAATTGTTCAATTTCAGCCCATACCAACTGTTTTACAACACAAGATGTAGGGCCATAAACATTGATTAGGAAAAATTGTAAGTTGGAAACCAAACTCTTGACTAAAGAAGCAATCCATCTATTACCCCTAGCTAATTTCTCTAATGTTACCAAGTTAGGGTGCCAAAGAGTAATCAAGCCCCCAGAAGCATCATCTACCCCAGCTTCCAGCCAATTCCAGGGGCCCATCCTTTTACCAAATTCCATCACACCTTCCTTTTTGAGCTTTGTTTCTTGGAGTATCAAAACTTCTGCCTATGAAGCAACAATTTGGTTCTTCACAAGGCGTCTCTTGTTAGGGGCATTTAGGCCCCTAACATTCCAAGTAAATATTTTCATTGTTCTTCAGGAAGGGAAGTCCCCTTCCCTACTTTCAACAAGTTAACAATCTTCTTCTAGCCGACCACTTCTCCATCAATCTTCAACTTGACCACATTTGGAACTCTGCCTCTCTTTTTGTGGTCTCCACATTCTAGAGAAAGCACATCATTATCGAATTGACATATGCCCAGCCCTTCTTGTGCTACCATTGCCAAAAAACCTACATCCACTTTTCCATCTAAAACTTCATCCATTATTCCTATATCTTCCAACTAACCTTCCTCTTCTATAGAAAAAGAATCTCCTTGATTTTCCCTAGCTTCCCATGCAAGCTCTACAATTTCTTTGCTAACCTTAATTAATGAGTTCAAGTTTTCCTTTCTTAAATTGTTATCGATGATATTTAATACATCATTGACCTTTTCATTAAGGGATTTGTTAATGTCTAATGTATGTCCCAAGGTTAGTGTCCCTTTTTAAAATTTTGACTCAACATTTTTAGAATTAGAGTGCTCTGAAGCACCAATGGGTGACTCCTCTTTATCTTCATGCCCTTTTGGGGTCTCAGAGACTTGCTTGCTAGGTTGTTCACTTGCCCTTGAAAGTGAATGATCCCAATCCCTCTAGCCCAAAGTTCCAACCCAATGGCCGAAAGGTATGGGTTCAAAGACCAGAGGTAACCTAAGAACTCCCCATTTTGTATGAATCTCCATCTCTTTCCACCTAGGGAAACTTGGAGAATTCTCCACACAGATTCGCACATAGGTGCTAATTCCATATTCATCCATCCACTCATCTGCGTAAATATATTTTCCCAATTTATCACCAATTTCTGCCAAAATATTATGCGAAAATTCATAACGGAGTTTTGGGATTTTATACTAGTCTCGAATATATGTAAGCTCATGCTTGAGAAAATCCAAACCAATCTCCCACTTGCACATATAGAAACCAAAACCATCCATTAGCCCAATTCCTTCCATAATATTAGAGTGGATTGCACCAGAAGGGCAGATGACCATAAAAAAACTATTCGCCAAGTATTTAAAATTCATCTCCGAGCCCCACCTACCTTGCCACCATCGAATCAAGGAGTCCCAATTTAGATTAGAACCAAACCATTTCATAATAATACCTGACTCCTCTAATCTCTTAATTGTGGGGCCTAACCAGTTGGAGCTCATGGAAAAGGTTCTGCAATCCACTCGATCGAACTTTTCCTCCTCATTGAAAGAGCTAATATTTTGGTCTGTCCTTCTACCCTTCCATTTTGAATATTTTGAATTTGAATTTTTCTCCCGCCAATTTTCTTCAGCCATTCCCCCTTTGCTTTGGTGGCCATTTTTCCTTCACTGCCCAGACCTAATCATGCAAGGAGATCAATTACCTTCCTTTGCTTTTTCCCCTTGAATTCGAGTATGCCCTCAATGCTGCAAGTCCTTCACATTCTAAGCATATGTCTGATCTCCCTCCTCAGACAAAACCTTCCCCGACCCAGGATCCCCTGGAAACTTTCGCATAGAAAATGAACCTGCCTCCATCTCACCATTCTTCACCCTCTGCTCAACACCCTTTTGTGAATTTTTCACTCCTGGCACATTGTTCTACCATTTTTTTACTAGAATGAAATATAACTTTATTATATTATTATGATATATATATAATATATACAATATTATATGATATTATATTTATATTCTAATTGTATAATATATAAAAAAATGTATTAATCTAATAGATATACATTATTTATATGTTTATATTAGAAGATCAATTAGTGAATTTTTTTATCTATTTATTGCATTCATTTGTGTAGTACATGAGGTGAATTGGTTAGCCATTTAGAAAATTATATTTTTTGTGAGATTTATTAAAATAAAAACTAATACATTATGATATTCAAAATAACATAAATATATTATTGTAGATATAATAAAATTTCTACAATGTAAAAATCATATTAATTAAAATTAAAAAAAATTAACTATACACAAGAGATAAGACAACCCAAAATAAGCTTTTAATTACAAGCCAATATCACTACCAAACCTAAGAGGTATAAACAACGACTAGTACATGTCAAACTATGCTCTGTTGAAACCATCTGATGTTGCCATGTCTCTGTGCAGGCTCCATAATGTGTGCAATCGAGCTTCCTCTAGTCAAATTCCATCAACTATCCCTTTCTATCTAATTAATTATAGTTAGAAACATGTTGTAAAGTTGAACACAAAGGAAACAACACAGGCTCTAAAAAATTATCAAGGTGCTACTCTCAATATTATTACCTCCGCTTGGAGTTTTTCTGATATATGGTTGTAGAGTATTTGTTTACCTTTGTGATTTATTATGGATCCATTTTTCTCATAAAATGACAATCTTTGTATTCTAATTTATCTAGTTAATTATGGTGGATTTGCAAGTGGAGCTTTGGATAGATTTCTTGGAACACGTTCCACAGAGCTTGAACTACTAACATCATAGAAATTCCTTAAACATAGCAAGGCTTTCCAATCCATAAGTGAATGCCCAAGTCCTTCTATCTTATTCAAATGGTGGTAAAATAAATGGAGATTTAGATTTACACTAGCCAATTGTATAGTTCTTTCAAAGTGTCATAATAAAGAGGTGAAATTTAAGAGGTTTAGGCACCAAGGAAAAACTAAACAAGAAAACAAATCAAAACTAGAAGAAACTCAAACCTATCAATTTTTTTTGGGTGGTGTTGATCGCCTGTTCAATTGCGTGCTCCTGCACCATTAAATATTTATTGTCATGGATATATTTGTTGTTTGGTGTTTAAAACATCTAATAAATATAATTTGTCTTATTATGATAGTGGTGGCTAGCAAATATTTCAAAAAGATTAAATTTATTAATGTTGCACACATTTTTGGATTAGATTGCGAGAAATTTTTTTGTGTCAACATTTCGGATCACACTACATGATCCATCATTAGGATGATGTTTAGATTTAAACCCAAATTCCCTCCCATGAATGGTATCAATTAATGACATAAAGTTTCCATAATCCATATTGATTAATGTTGCACATGTTTCTAGATTAGATTGCATGAGAGTGTTTTGCATCAACATTTCAGATCACACTTTGTGATCCATCATCAATATGATGTTTATATTTAAAGCAAAGTTCGCTCACATGAAGGGTATTAGTTAATGATATTGAGTTTCCACAATCCATATCGATTAATGTTGCACACATTTTTGGATTAGATTGCGTGAGATTTTTTTGCATCAACATTTTGGATCACACTCCATGATCTGGATCATCAGGATGATGTTTAGATTTAAAGAATAGTTCCCTCCCATGAATGGTATCAATTAGTGATATCAAGTTTCCACAATCAATATCAATTAATGTTGCACACATTTCTAGATTAGATTGTGTGAGAGGTTTTTGCATCAACATTTTGGATCACACTCCATGATCCATCATGATGATGATGTTTAGATTTAAAGCACAATTCCCTCACATGAAGGGTATCAATTAATGATATCAAGTTTCCACAATCCATATCTACTAATGTTGCACATGTTTCTAGATTAGATTGTGTGAGAGGTTTTTACATCAACATTTCAGATCACACTCCATGATCCATCATGATGATTATGTTTAGATTTAAATCACAATTCCCTCCCATGAAGGGCATCAATTAATGATATCAAGTTTCCACAATCCATATCAAGTTTCCACAATCCATATCGATTGATGTTGCACACATTTTTGGATTAGATTGCATGAGTTTTTTTGCATCAACATTTTGGATCACACTCCATGATCTAGATCATCAAGATGGTGTTTAGATTTGAAGAAAAGTTCCCTCCCATGAAGGGAATCAAGTAATGATATCAAGTTTTCACAATCGATATCAATTAATGTTGCACACATTTTTGGATTAGATTGCATGAGAGTTTTTTGCATGCATCAATGATTCATATCACACTCTGTGATCCATCATTAGGAATATGTTTATATTTAAATCACATTTCCCTCCCATGAAGGGTATCAATTAATGATATCAATTTTCCACAATCCATATCGATTAATGTTGCACACGTTTATGGATTATATTGCGTGATATTTTTTTGCATCAACATTTTGGATCACACTCTATGATCCATCATCACGATGATGTTTAGATTTAAAGCATAGTTCCCTCCCATGAAGGATATCTATTAATGATATCAAGTGTCCACAATCCATATCGATTAATGTTGCACATGTTTCTAGATTAGATTGTGTGAGAGTTTTGTATCAACATTTTGGATAACACTCTGTGATCCATCATCAAGATGATGTTTAGATTTAAAGCATTGTGCAATATCATCCATAAATGCTGATGCAAAAATCTCTCACACAATCTAATCCATTGACATGTGTAACATTAATTGATATGGATTGTGGAAACTTGATATCATTCATTGATACCCTTCATGGGAGGGAACTATTCTTTAAATCTTAACATCATCTTGATGATGGATCATGGAGTGTGATTTGAAACGTTGATGCAATAAAATCTCACGCAATCTAATCCAAAAATGTGTGCAACATTAATAATATGGATTTTGGAAACTTGATATCATTAATTAAATTTATTGTTACTATTGTAATATGGTATAATTTATATAAATATTTTTCTCAAAAAAATAATTTTACACATGGTGATAATAAATTTAAATATAAAAAAAATAATTACATTTAATTTTCATAAATGCATATGTAGTTGTTTTTGATATTAGGGGATAAGCGGATTTTGAAGGGATCCATAACCCTTTACAACAAGAAAATCCAGTCTATAGAAAGGACAACCTACAGCCAACAAAAAGCCAAGGCCCAAACAAAACTCATCAAGATTTACAATTAGCACTTTTCTTGTGGGAATGAAGAGTCATGTCGAAAGAAGGCCGTGAAGATTTGTCTTTTTTACCCTTGACTGTAATCCATCCTTCTTCTACCTGCGTAACCAAACTTTGCCAGACCTTCTTAATATTTTCATGGTGATTAAAGCCATCAGCCAAACACTTGGGGCTGTCCTCATGACTGCTTTGTAAAGATAGCGACTTCTCAGAAAGGCTGTCGGGATGAACGGCTAAGGCGCTTTCACCCAGAGAGGCAGCCAAAGGCTCAATAGGGGTTGCCTTAACAACCTCACTAGTAGAGACGACCAGAGGGGGGGTTCCAAGGTCCTATGGTTCTAAAGCGGCCACCTCAAAAAAACTCTTATTAAGATCAGCAATCTTCTCAACCGTATAATGACATTGACAAGCACCATTCCACCAAGTTACCTTATGTATTTTTTTCTCAAATCCACAATGAGCAGTAGCATGTCCAGTTTTAAAGCATCTTCTACAATGGAAAGGTAATCCTTCATAATCCAGTGATTGGACCCAAGTCCCCTTGGAGCATTCTAATGAAACCTCAGCAGGAAGTCCATTTGTAACATCAATTTCTACAAGTATTCGAGAGAACGTGGAATGAAAGATATCTGAAGATTCTTTGTCAATGAACAAAAAATCCCTGAGAGCCTCTCCCATTGACTCCACAAGAGAATCCTTCATATGTAGTTGTTATTCATAAAGTAAGATTGTGATATAAAGTTATCATCTTTTGATTACAAAATTCTATATCCACTTTTTCTCAAAGAAATTTAATGTCTTCTCAATATCAACATGAGTATAACATCTTCTAAGTATTATTTTCTCAACAATTGGTCATTTCCACTATAAATGCTTACAACCATAACAACCAATTTGTAAGGCTCATTGATGAAGTCATAATTTCTTTTATGAAAGAGTTAAAAATAACAAGAAAAAATAAATAGATTCAAAATTGTTGACAAATTTCAAACATAATTTTTAAATCCATACATTTATTCTTCTATCTTGTATGTTTGAATTTTAACTTCATGATATTGATTAATGATATGATACAACACAATTTTATGTCATCAAGTAAAATCAAATTCTAAAAATCACTAATGGTAAGTTCAATGGATGACATGTCTATAAATAGATCATGTTCTCTACTCTTTTTTTTTCTATAAATAGATTTTTTTCACAAATTACTATATGTTTTATTGTTTTTTATCTACTAAAACATTATCACTTATTGTAGTGTCAAAAATTTTCACCTTTAATATTTTCACATTATGTTTTGTCCTCCTAATTTATTGGACTTAATTGAAGTTCTAATTTTCTAGATTATGCATTCCAAAGCCTAATTTTTACCATTTTTTGAAGAAGGACAAGCACTGAATAAATGCATCAAATCATTAAATTTCCCCTTGATTTGAGAGTCCTAGAAATTTGGGCGGGACATATTCACCCATGGGTGAATAGGTCCCCCTCCTTAGCTAGGACCCAAATTCAAATATTTTGTTGATGAAATTTTAACATCTAAAATTCAAATATGAACTGTTAGCTTTTGGAAGATCTAATTTTTGAGAGATTGGATAAAAACTTATAAATACCTAGCCTTTTTATCATTAGAAATCTAACATGAAATATATTGGAAAAATTATGATCAAAAGAATTATTGAGCAAGTTAAGAGTAGCATTTCAAAACATTATTACAATAATTCACGAGACTAACATCATGTCAATTTTTATGTGAGTTTATGTGTGTGTTCATGTTCATGTTTTATGAAGGCTAACCATTATGGTAGGTCTCTAAAGCATTCAAGAATTCAAGAAAAGGAAGATCCAAATCCTTGAGGTGATGTGTATGACTTCAATCCTTCAAGGAAGCCATTGAAGGGTAGTGAGTTGTCCTATTTTGCTCATTCTTCAATACTTCCTTTCAATTGCCATTCTTTTTTAATGGAAATTGTCATTGTGGAAGTGGAAACACTTACACAAGGCTTGAATAAGGCAAGCTCCTATATGGCACAACATTTTTTCCCTCTTTGAATGTGGAGGTTGCAGGTTTAGAAAGGATAAAAGGAAGATTGAAGGAAACTTGTCAATCGTTGCATTTGTTGTCATTCAAATTTTCAAGCCACATAAACTCCATAGGGAGTCTAAGAAGCTAGAATCAAACAAGGGAAACATTAAAAGACTTATTTTTTAGGTTATAACTAGAATGTCATTGGTTTAGAACAAGATTATATACTTGCCTAGAAACTAGGGGTCTCCTTGTAGAATGTTATTGATGTCCTTTCTACATGAAAATGAAAAGGAGCAGATCTCTCTTTCCATAGCCATAACTACTAAGTTCACTTTAGTTTACATCTTTTCTAAACCCAATTTTGAACCAAGTCAATATTAGGTCTAGGGTTGAGAATTTTATCAATTAGTGATGCATCCGTTTTTTAACTCCCTTTTCAACAACCAAATTAGGAATTTGAAGATAGAAAATTTTATCCTTTTTATCTACAGAAACTAAAGGGACCATGTGAGATATTTTACCTTTATCAAAGATTTGAATACATTATCCCATGGTCACTTTGGGCTTCCGACCTTATCCTTTAATGACAATTTTTTCCTATTAATTTTGTTGATTTTTATTTCCAAATGAGAAAGTGGAACCCCCTATCAATTACTAATATTGAAAGGCCATTGAATCCTTTAGAACCATTCTTATCCACCACTTTATATCTAGGCACATGAAGCTCCTTCCTCTATCACCACACAAAACCCTAGTTTCAAAATTTGACACACCATTCACACTCATGATTCTTAGTATTAGATCTTCATGCAATTGGTTTGAAAGAAAAAATGTTAATTGCTAGAGTAAATCTAGTGTATATGATCAAGGAAATTAAATTTAAATTTTATTTGATTAGGTTGTGAATTTATTATTACTTAATGTGAATTTGAGCTTTACATAGAACTTGGATTTCATGTACACCTTGTTATTGTGAACCTTGATTCCAAACTTGGATGAACAAAGAAAACAATCACATTATTAGATTAAAAATGAAAGGTTAGAATAGAAATTCCCTGTAAAATCCATTTGCATTGTTAAAGAACAAGAAAAAAAGATGAAATAATTGAGCAAATACAAACAAAGATAACTATTCCTATTCTAAAACAAAGCAAACACTTGATCTTATGGGGGGATTGGTGCTATTTTGATATGGAAAATAGCCCTTTCCCAACCACTTTTTGATAAGCTCAGTGATGAAACTACTTTTAAGATGCTATAGATTCAAATGACAATGATGAATTTGTGCCTAATATTGTGGAGTTGTGGAGGGTTAATACAATAGAGGAGGCATCTATTTATAACCAAGAAGAATAGAAGAATACCAAGCATGGAGGATGTGGGACTAAAGATAAGCCAATGATAAAGTGCCACTTGTCAACATGTGAGAGGTTGATGAATTAGAACATTTTGGTCAATGGGGGAGATTTGAAATTTGAATTTGATGAAAAGATGAGTTAAATGCTAAGTTTGACTTGTGCAAGAGACATGTAAGAGCTCTTAAATGCCTTGTTGGATGTACATGTCAATTTGGGGGGAGATTTCAATCTTGGAGAATATTCCTTAAAGATGCCAACTTGAAAATATATAAAGATTTTAATAAGTCATTTAAATGCATTTTCATGTGCAAGCGGCAAAATCTAGATAATACAAGTGATTAGGATTAAATTAATTAGGATTTGATTAATTTAATATGAGATTAGGTGATTTTGACTTTTGACTTAGATTTTAGGATTAAAATAAATCAAAATGAGAAGAAAATGATTTAGATTTAATTAAATAAGGATTTGATTTATTTAATCAAAGAGTCCATGATGTTAGTGTTAAATAAAATAAAGATGAATTTATTTAATTTAAATGGATGACTTTAGGAGATTAATTAAATTAAATTGATTTATTTAATTAAAGAGATCACTTAGGAGATTAATCAAATAAACTCGATTTATTTAATTAAAAAGGGAAAATGATGATAAAGGGATGATTAAGGATGATATGGAATTAGTGAGTCAGGATCATATGCATGTATATCTTATGTGTCTACAGTTATATAATAGGTCTTAGAGGAAATTTATGTCATTTTAGGTAATTTTTTTAATATAATGTTAAATCTTATTTCTACTAATGTGTATGCTCAATTATCTGGTTAAATTGGTTATTTGAGATAATATTAAAATAATATATAAGACATGATCTATAAATTTATTTTTCCTATATATATATATATATATATATAATAACATAAAATCAATATTTATAATCTACAACAAATACAATGAATAATCATAAAATTTGACAATAATTTATGATTAAAACAATTTTTTACATTTTCTTTAAATTATTAAAAAGAATTAATATGAACATTAAATTAATATAACAAGCTTTATGAGTAGCTCTTTGCTAGAGAAAATTATAAACTTATGATATTAATATTATGATTCAATTAGGTAGTTTTTATTCAACTATTTGCTTAAATTGGTTATTTGAGTTAATATTAAAATAACATATGACATGATCTATAATTTTTTTTTTTTAATATATATATAATAACATAAAATCAATATTTATAATCTACAACAAATACAATGAATAATCATAAAATTTGACAATAATTTATGATTAAAATGATTTTTTTACATTTTCTTTAAATTATTAAAAAGAATTAATATGAACATTAAATTAATATAACAAGCTTTATGAGTAGCTCCTTGCTAGACAAAATTATAAACTTATGATATTAATATTATGATTCAATTAGATAGTTTTTATTCAAACCCATTGATCTATATTTAATTTGCAATTTGCATAAACTCATTTCTTAAAAGAATGATTTATTCATTTAATAGTCATTGCATCTAAATCATACTAAAAATAATGAAACATTAAAACTTCTCCTTTAAAATAACATATATTATTACTACTCAAAATATTACAAGTAAAAAGACATAGACACAAGAAAATACTTTCGGTACTTTAATTTTGAAGTTATTTCAAGCTATATATATATATATATATATATATTCTCTGCCACGGCAAGAGTAAGAAAATATGTCTAAAGGGCTACAGTCCTTTATTGGCTTGTTTCACCTTATTGAGTTGAAGTCCTTATACGATAAACTATACCATACAGTTGATTAGAGAGCTGGCACTGGATTATGAGCTGTTTCCACATATGATCGCTTGATTCGCAACTTTCTTTCATCCGAGAGTTCCCTTGCAAACCTGCTCAGAAGTCAAGAAACCATTATTAACATTCAGATCATTGGCTAATACTTTCTGTGGTTTCCAAATTTCATAATGCAATTAACTAGAATTATGATTCTTTCTACAGATGTTTACCTGATCAAGGCATCGCTGTTGGTGTCCCCATCACCAACTGCCTCAAGCAATCCTGTCTCTAAATCGACCTTGGAAAGAGGCTTATCCAGCAGTTGTTTGCCTATCTCTACAAGCTTCTCAAGATTTTCCTTAGTAGAGATATCAACAGAGGCTGCGTCTCCCGTCAATTCGTTTTCCTAAAATAAAACAATTTATGGGTAAAGATCACTTCAAAGTTTATGGGTAAATAACTTCTATAGATGGAGAAATTTTTATACCTGAATTCTGATATAGTTCTTTCCAGACTGAAAGGATTGGAAGATTAAGGAAGCATGAATGTCCACCACATCGGAACTTGATTGCATAAAAATGTCGACTAGTGGCACCATATCATTCTGATGGAGCCATCCCAACAGTCCCCACTTTGCAACATCAGTGGCTTTGTAAGATGCCGTTTTGTACCCAGTTCCAAGAGATAGCACTTTAATCTTTCTCTTGTCCTGCTTAAAAATGCTACCTGTTAATAGTTGTCGAATTCCTTAAGTAAAAATAACTTTTCTTTCTTTAATTAATTCACCTTTGCTTTGCTTAGAGGTACCCAATCTTCGTCGTTCTTGAGGGATTCTTTTGTCACTGCGTTGATAGCAAGTAAAGTCTGCAAATTGAAAGTACAGTCGAAAACATTCAAGTTAGTTGTAGATAAGTAGAAATTAGCAAGTAGCGGGGAGAATGGAATACGTATTACTGGATTGTTAGCGGCCACTCCTCCATCTATGAGGTTGAATTCTCTGGGGTTGCCGTACAAATCTTTTGTTTGGAAATAGTGAGCAGGAAGATATGTTGGCGCAGCCGAAGTACCAATACATATATCAGATAAATACGGGTCTTTTGAGATATCATGTTTGGCCTGTAGATAGCACAGGTAGGTACAAATGACGATCTATTTATTTAGAAAAAAATGGTATTAAAAGAATGTGATTAAACAAAGAAGAGAAGAAGTACCTCAAAAGTAGAGAAAATTATGGGCTGCTGTAAATTGGTATCAAAGGTCGGGATCACCACATTGGTTAGTAATTGGTGGAATCGAGTGTGACCCACTAGATTTCTTACAAGTTTGTGCAGATAACGCCCACAATATTTAGGGCCTCTCAGAAAAGCGCAGATTGAACGCAACCAACCCAAAAGGCCCCTGGTGAGGATTCATTTAACTTAATCGCCTATACTTTTTTAATTCATGTCTTTCTATTTTACCGACTGGGAATGCTTGGAAATTATAGGGCACTAACCTTCTGAATGGGAAAATTGAAGGACTGTGTTTCAAATAGAACTCTGTAATGTCCTTGGCCGCAAACAATGGTCTGTTTTCCTTATTTGGAGCAGTTAACATCGCGGTTACTAGTCCTCCTGTGCTTGTCCCCGCTATGACATCGAAATAATCGGCTAATCTGACGCCTGGACCATCCAATCTCTGTCAACAAATTCAAGTTAATTTTACCGAAACAAAGCTTTCAAAACAGGACGCACAGTAGAAATAATTTAGAATATGTAGTGGGTTGGATCTGATAGAAATATATACCTGAAGCTCTTTTTCAAGAAATTCAAGAATAGTTGCAGGGATTATGCCCCGGACGCCTCCACCATCAATGCTCAGAATGGTGATGGTATCTCCATTAGTAGGTGATACGTGTCTCACGGTTGCCATTGCACTACGATTACAGGGAAATACTAAATGAAATAAGAGCTCTGTGATGAAACGACTTTGAAAATAGAATTCAGGGCAGACGAGGGAGAGAGTCCGATGGTGCGGGAATCGTAGCACGTAGTTGCTATATGAATGAATAAGGAGGACCTCACATTAATTACGCCGAAGGTGTTCGCTATATTATCGGCTTTCACTATATTAAAGAACGAAAGACGATCGAACTCATCTCGTCCGTCCATTTTCCTTTCCGTGCCCACGTGGTCTAAATGCGTGTCTTTCAGTCGCCCTTTCCGCCGTCCATCGACCTTTCATGGAATTAATGCCCTCGCTGCTCTGGAGAGTACATAATGTATTGTCAAAAGTCGATTAAGAACAGCCTATACTCCAGGTATAATTTGCACCCATTAAATGTTTTTATATATACATTCCAAACGGACCAACCTGCGAGCCAACATTTATAAGCACGAGGACTTTGTGGGCAGAGAAGGAAAGATGTAATGTGCAGGGGTTAATACAGATGCACAAATCCAAGGTGCAGAGCGAAGAAGCAGGTGGAGCAGGTGCGTTGATGATCCCGACATAATCGCCATCGCTTATGAAGGCCTTCACCTTCACTTTTTTAACCCCCCATTGCAAATTAGTCCATTGTAGTGATATAATGGAGAGATGGTATAAACGTTGGAGTTGTTGGAGAAGAAGGTGGTGGGTGGTGTATGGACGGTGCTGAGTTTCAAATTAATTGGGGAAGCCTTCCATAAAATCACACATCTAATTGAAATTTCCCTTTTTTAAACCATGAAATGCAGACCATACTTTTTATACATGAATACCACATCTTGCAGACAAAACCCATTTGTAAAACGATAGTGTAAGATGAATTTTTTTAAACACTAAGAAGTTTCATAGTCTAAGCAAGGATTCAAATGTATCCTTACCTATTATTCAGATGTTCCGTTACAACTTGTACGACATGTAACAAGTTAAAAGGTGTAGAGAGACATGTCAAATAAAAGTACAGGCATGTAGTGAGGATGCAGAACAGTGACAAAGTAGCGTCCACAGTTCGTAGACAGGCTCTGCAATGCTATATATATATATATATATATATATAAGTTATTATATAAGATATATCAATATATCTTCTTAATCTAATATATAATATATATACTAATATAATTTTAAATAATATAATATATTCATTTATTATAAATATAATAGTATAATATATTAATATATACTCTAAATCTAACATATATAATATAAATAATAATTTAAATTATATATGTATATAAACTTAGAAGTAGAAGTAAAAAAATTGAGGTTTTAGCATTAATGGATTTTTGAGCTATGGAAAAAAAATTTGTGGCCATTTAAATGAATAAAAAAACTAATCGCTGCCTTCTCTGGAAAGTAGTCGAGCCATCACCCGATCATCCATACCTTTCCTTTTATGTCATCACTAATCCCTTCCCAATGGACCATGATATAACTTCCCCTTTATTTAAGTTCCCTCATTCAATCCTACTATTTTAAGGGGGTCATTGTTAATACATATCTAATCTATGTTAATTAGTTCCTTTATAAGTGGTGGCTATAATTCTATTTCTTGAGTTAGAGTTAATGAGTTTGTGTATTAGTCTTGTTGCAGGTAGTTGTTGTTAGGTTGGGTGGAGTACATGGAGAGGTGGGTCTCATACAAGATAGTAGTGGTTGTATTTGATCTCTTTTCTTCTCGATAGGTGGTATGTAGTTATCGTAGGAAAAGATAATAGTAGGAGAGATCTCAAGGTGGGTGTGAAGATAAGGAGAGGTGGGAGAAACTATGACTTGTCTCCCCTCTATATGGAATATTGTTGTTGGTATCTATTCCCTACTATTCTTTTGTTGTCGACAACTACAACAATTGTACATCATGGGGTATAGCCTATGTTATACCATCAATGTTTATGATGCAACCTAGTGGTTGGATAGTTGTAGCCTCAAACACCTCTACACACCCATCACATGTAGTATTCAATATGTGATGTTGGAATGTGTTTCAATTATTTATTATTTAATATGTAGTGTCAATATTAATGACCTATTTTTTTGTAGGCATTGTATGTTACCCAAATTTTTGCTTGCTAACCACTTTCACTTTGGAAGGGGCTCATTTGTTGCAACTTTGATATGGGAAATAAGAGTGCAAGTCAAAGTTTTAAACCTAGACCTTTTTTGTGGAAAGCCACATCAAAGCTTCACTTTTTTTAACCAACTTATGGTGCAAGGAAGACACACTTTTTGAATTCCTTGATCATGTTGTGTACTATGAACAATAGGTGTTCACCCTTTCTAATTTTAGTGGTAGATCTATTATAGTATAGGGGAAAGGATCTAGTAGTTGACCATGTTTCAATAGTTGTTATAACATTTTTTGTTGATTTAATGTCCATTATTTTTTACAATATTGCACCAATAGTTGTGACTTTAAAGTTATTAGTATTGATGGTGAGTACCCATGACTAGATGAAATGTATTCTTTAGATCTAAAAGGAAACAATTCACATCATGCCACATCAACACACTAATACAATAAGACTTAGTGCACAACTATTGGTCTTACAATTTTTTGGGCCTTTTTACACAAATTTTCTAATGTATCTTATGAGCTTAAAGGAGATTCATTAAATTCTTAACTACAAACCTAGGCCTCCAAACTCTACCACTAGCTCAAAGTCTCAAATGTTTTCACTAAGCCAAAGGTGTTCAAATTCAAGCTCACTTATAAGTAATGAGGTCCTAAGACAAAGCCTTTAAAGACTTCTTCAAATCTACAATACTCAAGTATTCCCACTCTCATGTGTCCATGATCTTAGAACGTAGTAAGTTTGCTATGGTCTTTACGAAATATGTTTCAAGTTTTCCTAGATCATTACAAGCTAATGTTTTAAACTTAGTAAGACTCATAAGAGCATTGTTGTATACTCCAACAATGCCATGATGTCATTCCTACCTAGTTTAGCTAAGCTACTAGCTCTACTTGTTTTATTCAAATCACTTTTAATAAGTTGCCTAATATGCTTTGTTTATTTGCAACGATAAGGCCTCAATCTTAAATGGGTTTCCATATCAATTTTCTAAAGTCACCTAGTACTTAATGAGAAAAAACTTGCTCCACACCTACTAAGATTTTGAAAAGGATTCCCTAACGTTTATGATCAATCATGTAAATATCATTTTTATTCTTGAAGTTGAAAATATAAAGCTTATGTTTAGTGCACCCTATCAAATTTCTTGTTCTATCCATCATGATTTACCCTCACATTCATGAATTTTCAAACATTTAGCCTTATTCTTTCCCTATTTACACATATTTCTACATATTTTCCTTTTCATTAGCTCATGTTTCCATGCACATAATCCCTACCTCAATATTTTCTATCACATGATGTGAGATTGACTCCTATTTAAAATTTATAATTTCTAATTTCTAATTTCTAATTGCTAACTCTAGCCCCTTTTTGCTAATCATTAAAAACCAAATTGGTACACATTTTTGTGACTATTATTGTTTCATTATTTAAAAATATTCAATTTTGCATTTATAAATATCAAGGAACGACTGTGTTTCATTGTACAACATTCACACTACAAGGAACATTCATTCATACAAAAATATTTCACTCTGGAGCATTACAATGAACTAGTATTTGGTTCAAAATATTTCAAACTAAAATAATATGAATGGACACCTTTTTCACTCTTTTAAATTAGTGAGTATTGATCTGAAATGAATAATTTATCCAAATTTGCATAGTCATCCCTCTTGTTTGTGGATATTTTTAAGTCCTTCATATTTCATCAATCTCATTAGCATTTGTACCTCACACCACCTACTCACTTTTGTAAATATGTTTAAGAAAAGAACATTAGCCACAACATATTTAGGATTGATTTGCATGTTCCTTACTAGTATTTTTCTTTGTTTTCTTTTGCATTTTTCTTTGTGTGATTGCATGTGTGTAATGTGATCCCTCATACTATTATCTTTGATGTATCTCTCTCTTCATGTGTATTCATCTATTTTTACCTACATTATTCTATATGTTGTAAACTTTTATATTTTAATTTTGTCTTGTGTTTTCCTTTTGGGGATGACACAAAGAATTGAAACATTTATGTCTCTTCCATGTTGACCCAAAAAAAATTTCTTTTTCTTTTTTTCACTCTCTATGTGTCATTCTTCCCATTCTATGAGTATTTGGGGAATGATGATGTTTTTGAGCTCTATAACAACATTGTATCGAAGACATAATGAACCCAAAATCATAGATCCCTTATGTGTTTGGGATTTCATTTTGGGGGCAACCCCTTCCTCTCTCTTTCATGACGTAGCTTCATTAAGAAACATATGACTTGGCATAGGTCTTTTCGAGTAAGCTCTCATGTCTTCTTTATTGCTAGCATTGATTATTTGCTACTTTAAAGTAATTTTCTCACATCAATGGTGTTAGGAATTTCTTTAAAGTGGGGGCATACATTGGCATTATTATTTTTGAATTTTTTTACATTCCTTATGTTTCATTATGTGGTTTTATTTCCTCTTGTGATGCCTATTTTTCTTGGTGTTTTCATTGGGTTTGATGTCCTCTAAGAGTATGATATTTCCTGGCATATGACTTTCCTATTAGTGGTGATGCCATGCATTGCATTCCCTAAGTTGTAAATCTTTCATCCTTGACTTGTCCTCTCTTGGAGACATTAGAAATGATCCCTAAGAGGAGACATTACATGAACTAAGTAAAATATCTTTGAACAAAGTTTATTTGTATTTTGTTCATAAGTGTTTAGCATAACATAGCTTGTTAACCTTATAAAGCTCAAAGTTTATATTTTTGTGGCTCCTTATTGGATTTATTAGAGATATAGCTTTGGTATAATTAGTATGATGAGAGCCTATAGACCTGGCATGACTTTCTCATTGTACGGTGAGATCCTATAGAACTATCATGACTTTCTCACTTAGCCACTTTTTGAGGGATCACCTAGTGGACAACTTGAGGTTCCATTAGCCCATACAAGTGTGCATTGTTGTTTGCATAGTGGACATCACATTCTACTTGTGAACATTTTTTTACAAACAACCAAGAATGTTCCACATTGAATTAGACAATTAAGGCTTGATCCACCCTTTCTTTTGGAAAAATAGCTGAGGCGTGTTCCACATCATGTTGGACAATCAAAGCTTGATGTGGCTTTTTTGTATTTACTTTTCTTTTTAGTCTTTGATATTGTATGATTGACTAATCTTGTCATTGTTGCATACATATGTTTTGAATGTCTACTTTAGTGTGATTTTGATGTAACTTCATCCTCTCACTGAAGTGGGGCTAAATGTATTGTAGGAAAATGTATCCCTTTTACATTTTTGCACTTGTTTGGGCCCTCCTCACTAAATTGGGTTTAATTATTCCTTATTTAAGTGTTGGAAGGTGTATCCCTTTACTGTTGCACACTTATTTAGGGCTACTTTAATTAATTTATCTTAATTATTCCTTAATTGACCCTTTAATTCATTTTCTAAGCCTATTTATTATATTTCCAAAGAGGAAACACAACATTCATTAATGCCTTAACATAAAACTTTAACTTGAGCAAAGTGTATCGTAGGTTTAAGGACCTAGGAACCATTTTCCCATGGGTGAATGGGTCATCCCTTAGACCTAGGAACTAAATTTAAATTATGTTTTTGGTGGTATTTTAATGCTTTCAAATCTGTATTTCAATGTTGGCTTGTAAGATTTGAATTTTGGGAAATTAAGGATACATATCTATAAATATAAGGTTATTTCACTAAGTTTCACTTAGAATTTTCAAGAGAGCATCCTAACAATTTTATGAGTAAGTTTATGAGATTTCAGGAGAAAATTCAAGAGAATTTTGGAGAACTTCAAGGCCTTAAAGAGTAGATTTATTGAAGAATTATTGTAGCATTCAAGATCCAATTTTCATGTCAAAGTCTTCTTGCATCAGGCATGTTTTTGGAGCTAATATGGTGATGTAGGTTTCATGATTCAATCAAACATTCAAAGTACTATTTGAAGTGAAGATTTAAGGTTCAAGATCCAGATCAATTGAAGCCATTTCATGCAAGTTGCAGATTTATATTCCAAGGTTTATTCAAGGGTTTGTTGAGTGGTAATATTGATTTGTTCATTCTTCATTCCCTCCTTCATGTTTCATTTCATTTCAAGGTTTGAGCAAGGAAAACCCCAATTCACCAAAAACAAATTATTTTTCCCTTTCATGTTGTGATTGTAGAGCTAGGTGGAAGAAATTTTGAATACCCTTTGAAGAGAAAATTTGAAGAAGCTATCAAAGTTGCAAACATTGTCATAAAAGTTGTGATCTCATGGAAAATCATCTACAAAATTTATTTCTAGCTTTTTGAACCTAAAACTTGGCCAAATTGGAAGATTCAAATAAGTAGCAGATGCTATCAAAGGTTGCATTAAAACCCTAACTCAAGACCCATTCACCCCTAGGCAATTGAGTCTGAAATCAACTTTAGAGACTAACTTTTGACGAAAGGTACGTTTATATTTTTTCTTCTCTTATTTTCAATTTGATTGTAGGTTCTATCATTATTGAGTTTAATCTTGATGTTCCAAGTGATAAATTTTATTTTGGTGTTAGTTTACTATTTTTAGTTTTACTCCCCAAAGTGTTGTTTGACCTTGACTCACGTCCTTCAATCATGAGGAAATTTGAATATTCTCATCTTAAATAGATTCACCTAAGTGTTGTTAGTTAATTTGAGGTAGGGATCTCATTTTCTAATGAATTGAGGAAGATAGAGTCTATTTCCTTCTTTTGGACATACTTTTCGATTTTGGGAAACCCTATTTTTTGTGAACATTTTATTTTTCTTTTATTCACCTAAAAATGAGGGGCATACCTATTTATTTATTTGGGGCACCTACTTAATGGAAGAGAATCCAAAGTGTAAGATAAATCTTGTGTCACTACCAAAAAAAATCATGTTTGTTTTAATTTTTAGCTATCTAGAATTATTTTTTCCATTTAGTTCATCTTATGGAGTTGAATTCCTTATACAAATGATACTCTAAAACATTAAGTTATCACTACAAAAATAATATTATGATTGTGCAATAACACATATTGCTTACTAATCCTATAAACTGATGTGCCATCAAAAAATGGACCCTTCCCCATTTTCATGGTCTTTTAGGTCTTGTTCTAGAGTGTTGGAGCTATGTTGCTTTGATTTTATGATGTATCTTGGCTTGAAAATGCTAATTTTGGTGATAAAACTCAAAGAACGATGTCTTGTGAAGGTGTTGTGAAGTGTTGTAAGACATTTCTACATTCTTCTAGACTCTATTTAATGAAATTCACCTAAAAACCACCTTTTCACTTATCAACAAGTCCTATTTTGAAGTGTTGTAAAGTCTTGTAATAAGATTTCACACTTTTCTAGGCATATTTTCACTATTACACATTTCTCATACTTTATTTTATCTCTTTATGCCCTCATATGCTTATATTAAGTGTATTTTTGGGTCCTATCCTGATAAATAACATTAAACATGACATTTTTCCTAACACTTGGTTGTGGGTCCCAGGTGGGACTCATTTGCCAAGGGTGGCAAATGAGTCCCCCTTGGCCCTAAATTCAAAATTTTTCAAAATTTCTTTTAGGATTTTACTCAAATTCACTTCATGCGGCTTGTGATAAGGTATGAACAGATAGTAAGGCACAAAATTTATATAAATATGTGATTTTAACCTCATTTTACATATCCTAACACATTCAAGCAATCTCCCATTCACTCATTCATTCAAGCATTCATAATTCAACCCATCTTCAAGCACTCAAGCACTTTCAAGCACTTTGGAGTAGCCATTGACATCATTTCAGATTTGCATATTCAAGGATGTGGTTAGTTTGCAATATTTCCATGTTATTAATTTCTATTGGGTTTGATTACCAAAGTGGGGTTTGACCAAGGCAAACCCCTATTCACTAACCCTCCAACATTTTTCCCCCTTTGCATGTGTCTTTCCGCCTTTGTTTTGTAGATTTGACTGGTTCAAAGGTGTTGAAAAGTGGATTTCAAGTCAACTAGGCTCTTCAAATCAATTCATCATCTATTCAAGCAAATTGAGTGAATTTCAACCTATTTTTTGTAGAATTGACCTCGACAACCTGATATTTAGTCATTTCCAGATCTAGAGAAGTAGTGTTGACCTTTTGATTTTTCAAGAATCTTGGGGAGGACTAATTCGCCACCCTTGGAAAATAAGTCCCATATAAAATCTAAAAATCTACATTTAGTCAGAAATCTACTCTCGGTTGTCAGAAATTAGATTCTGACAACTTTTCACCAATTGGAGGACTGATTCACGACCCTTGGCAAATGAGTCCCACTATGAAAAATTATAAAATTTCATCAGCATTCTAGAAATTCCAGAAAGCTCACACATCATCCAAGTGCACTCAGATTTAACCCTGTACCTTATGTTCTACATATTTCTTTCTAGTTCCTCATATTTCATAGTAGTTTGTATATCACACTGTGTTTTTAAACATAGCTTAAATTGCATCTTTGCATTCATTCTAGATCATTCTAATCAATCAATTACATTTAGTCTAGTTCATTTACATCATATTACATTGCACACATCCTAATTTGAATGAAACATATGCATTTTAGGAACCTAATATCTCTCTCTTTCTAAGTGAAAAATCTTAGGAAGAGAGCAAGCATTTCGGGTTCCTAAAATCTATGGTTCAACTGATATTAGAGCTCTCATACTTCATATTCTACCATGTAAAATTATTTCCAAAAGGATTTATCATTAGTGAACATAATGTGACTAGTCAAATTCATTAGAGGGGGCCTAATAGAACTATGTGTCAATAATTTACAACTCATGCAAGTATTTGAAGACAATTAAACTTATTGGTCCTAGGGAGGTTCATGATTAGGTGCATTGAGTTCTAATTACTATATTTAATTGGATTCATCTAAGATGGGCCCTCCTACATGTGTCCATGTTCATTAAGCATTATAGCAAATTACTAGTTAGTTCATTCACATCTTTACCTGTTTTTATTTTCTATAAAACAAAATATTTATTCTACATCACACAACAACTAGAAATCAAGAGGAAGGAATTATATTAGCACTAGCCCCTACCTATACCCTATAAATCCATCTATGTTGTCTATGATTAATTGAAGGGAGTGTGTGGAAAAATACTACAGATAGCATGCTTCCTACAATAATTGTGTTATTGAATACAAGACTAATCAAATCAATCATGTACCCTCTTTTTCATTTGAAGACTTAAAAACTATTTATAGTAGTTCATACGTACATTAAAACCTCCTTTATAAAATTTGGTAACATTCTTAATGAAATAATTTAATTTCATAAACTCAATCCTATTTATATAAATAGCAATAAAATACAAAATTGTACCATCAACCAACCATTTCCACAACATTAGTTAGAACCAACTACTTATCATTAATAGAAAAAGGGATAGGAATATTAAATCCACCCATATCAACTCTTTGATTGTAGTACGTTTATATGTCATCTCTATGTTCCAGACTTTTAATTTTATCACTCGACCTTACGATTGAACGTTATACTCACCATTAACGTTTATCTTAGCCACCTTATTTTCGGTCTTGGGAGACTACATCGACAAAACATATTGGTTGGGAAGTCGTCCCTTATAGATTGTGGGCCCTACGTATGGCGACACTCAGTTTACTAGTCGCGTATTTTGGTTTTCACGGAGGGAATCCGTCTTCATCTGAATAATTTTAAATAAAATCAAAGGTTCTTTCACACGTTCATGTTGTAGAGTAAGGTCTGTAAAACAGCAGATTAATGCGGTGTCAATTAAGATTGAGATTATACATGTTCAATTTGTAAGTAAAATTATGCCACCTCCTTCTTAATTCTATTTTTAATTGGTGATCTTATTTGCTAAAAAGTCATTTTTATGAGATTGAAGGGTTTAATGGTTTGTAATTAGTATATCTATAAGTTATGAAAGAGGAGTCATTGAAAGGTTTTTTTCTTAAGATATTATTCTTTATAGTTGAAGAAAAGAAAGAGGAAACTCATTCTACATATAGTTAGTTTAAGTGTTCATGAATATGTGATAGGATTTATTCTATCTTAAGTATGTTTATTAAATTTTAAATTAGATTTATGTATTAGATATTAAATATATAGTCTTAATTTGATCCAATCCAACCAACATAAGTGTTAGAGTTGAAAATGTGAAGTTACAAAACAACAAACTAGAAAAGAAAAATATAAAAGTAGAATGTTGTGCACTTGGTAAAATAGACATAAGAATTCTAGAAGGTTTAGAATGATTACATAGAGGTCTAGTAAAATTTTAAAATTTTCTATGGTTGTCCTTAATAAAAGGAGTGAGGTTAGCCTAGTTACAAGGAAGTAAATGTACCTAAGATGCAAGTCTAGTAAATGCTTGCTATTTTTTGAAACTATAAAGTTCCAACTTTTCCTTCTCTCCTAGAATCTTCCTATGCCAATCACTTGGCCCTATCCATAATAAAGTGGAAAATAAAGAACACCAATTGGATCAAAATGCTATAATAGGCATCTATACATAAATTAAAATCACATAAAATAGAAAAAAATGATCTTGTGCAAGGTTAGATTTGAAACTAGAAATTGAATGTGGATACTTATAGAAAGTTTTGATATAATTTTTGGGTCTCCAAGAGTTATATTTTATAAAAGGGGAAAAAATATTCATTAGGCAGCATACCATGTAGCACATATCTCTTGAGGGAATGTTTGACACCTTAAAAATCATTATAATTATTGGGGTATGTTTTAGTAATTCTTATGTCGTGACATGTTTCTAGGATATGAACTTGCTAGATATATTATCTACAAAGTATTTGAGGAAAGGATTTCCTTTGATGCTTTAGGGAATGCCATAATTATAATAAGATAGATTAGATTTGATAGAGTTTGTTATTTATTCTTTCTGCAAAAGAAGGATTGAAATACATCAATTAAGAGTCTAGACAAAATCCAAAAGAGTTTCCAATTAGGAAAAAATAATACCAAATTTAAAAAACTAAAAATTCAAGGAGGTTTTCCACTACATCTACATCTGTAAGCCCTAAAGGGAAATATAAAAACTACAAGAAAAATAATAGTAAAGAAAAGGAAGCAATAATCAACCTGTAAACCAAAATCCACTTCACACCACAATTCTTCCTCCATTAGACCAATTCACCATCTAAGTTTTGCATTCATTAGCCCTATGTCCAATTCTTTTGCATGCAAAACATTGACCAAAGAAGGAACCAGGAAATTGATTCATCCTACTACATTATGTTGCCATGTGACCAAATTTGTTACATGAAAAAAAAATACCATTGAAGGATGGATACCTTTGTGCATTAGGTTGTCTCATAGGTGGTCTCCTAGCAAAGTTCCTTGAATTTCCTTTTTGCTTTCCTTTATTCTGAGTCTTCTGATTATCCTTAAAGTTTTCACCTCCTTCCATTCCCAAGCCACCTTTGTCTTTACTATGTTTCTACCCTGAAATCAACTCATCAAGCTTGTTTGACCTAGATTAGAAATTATTTTCACAGAGTTTCACTTTCTCCAGATCTACTTTCATATTCACCACTTCTTGTTCAAGCTTAGTGCACTCATCAGACTTGCTTTGCACTATTTTGTTTAGACATTCTTCAACTCTTTTCTTCTCTTGTACTTGCACCTTCAAACTGGTAATTTCTTCATTAGCCTACTTCAATTGATCAGTTACTTCTCTATGCCTTTCTTTGAACTTCTTCAATCGCTCTTTTAATTTTTGGACACATTTATTTGCATCTTCAAGATTTTCTTTTAGATCTCTATTTTCACTTTCAACTTTGTCAAGATCCTCAAGTGTAGCCCAGATCTCTTCTTTATCATTCATTTGTTCCATCTTTAGGATATTCCTCAAGTTTTTAGGCTTCTCTGAAGGAACCAATATCTGATACCAATTGTTAAGTGTCCAAGATATTGAGAGGGAGCTGCGAATTAGTATCTTCTTAAACTTACTAAACAAATGCCATCCAATAAATTTGATGCATATAACAGTGAAGGTAAATAATAGCATTAACAAAACATGAAATCAAAAAACACATGAACATCAAGATTTTTACGTGGAAAACCCAAAATTGAAAAAACCAAGGTGAGTGTTAGCTCATAATATAGTATATCCGGTTATAAGATATTACAAAAATGAGGTGGCTCACTATCCAAAATTAGAGGCTCACTGCATACATAATTACAATGACAAAATGGCTTACAACCAGAAAATGAACTGATAATGTACACCTAATAAGTGTTGATTCAGTTCCAATGAAGCTCAATAAACTGACTTGACACACTTCATCATATTCACACTTCTTCACATTCATATTCACAACTCCATCGTCTATATCAATCTTTAAAAATTGTCCAATATATATACCTGATCCATCAACAAGCATCAATTAGGTCAGCCTAATTAGATGCAACTCTTATTCATCAAAAAATACCAATTGTCGGCTTCAAGCTCTCACAAAATATTTCCAAAAAAAAATTCAAATGCTCAACACACTACATCATGTCAGCATGGACCTAAGATAGGTCACACATTTATCCCCAAAACAAATTTAATTCACCATTACATCATCTATCCATTAGGTCAGACAAAGATAGATCTAATAGCAAAATTACAACTAATAGAATAATGTCGATACACCATACAAGCATCTGAAGACATGAGATTATGAATGTACATGCTCCCAACATCCATACACCAACTTCTAAAACTGCAAGCATCAATGATCAACAATAAACAATTGTAGACCAAAATACTGGAGGATGTAAGCTTCATACCAGTTCAGATACCTGACCAAAATACCAAATCAAGCACTGACTTAGTCTTGCTTTCACAACTTGTATAACATGGTGACATGAATGACAACACAAAACAACAAAAATGGGATGTTCTTCTTTAGTCTTCCAACACATAATTCTTCTAGAGATTCATTTTTTAGATAGTCAATTACATGGATTACAATATGATGCACCTCAATATGGAGGTCTTCTTATGAATTACAAACTAAAAAACAAAGGGAACTCTTTATAGAGATCGCAACCCCTAAAATAGACATGTTTTCATGCATAGATTTTAAAGAAAATAAAACACTAAAAACCAAATAAATTAATATCTATTAATAGTTACCTAAAGCACTGAAAACTAATTCAGAATTTTAACCTAAAAGTCTCTAATTGCATGTATGGCATCACTTATCTTCATTTCCACACTTGGCGTCAGTATCCAACATACTCTTGGTTGATGCTAAGCAATCTCACAAACTAAATTTTTTTAGCTCACTATGCAATTTATTACTAGATTACTATTGTACCCAATTTCATAGACCCACTTAGTACCAATACACTTCTTGTAGAATTCAAGTACCCATTTGCTTATTCTTCTCCTTCTTGAGAGAACACAAGGTTTCCCCATATTTTTTCTAACATAGAGAAGACTCGTAGTATTTCAATATACATGACACCTTTTAATGTGCCAATAATACAATCATCAACCACTTGACTCAAAATTTCAAATCTTGTTTGACCACTAATTTTTTTACATGCGAACATTTATGCTTAAATACAACATTTTGGACATATTTGTAACCTTTTTCCATATGAATCCATCAATCCATCGATAATTAATTTGCATACAATCTTTCATAGATTGTCCATTCCTCTCTCTATTTTAACATGAATTTTTAGAGCGATTCTTCAATCCACAAATAGAACAAGGGTCAATATCCCAACAATTTTCCTTTCTATGTCTTTCTCTATGATAATGAAAACATAGCATACATTCCATTATTTGAGTTTACTTCTTACCTATAACTTATGTAACATTATTTCTATCTCTCTTACTATTGGTTAAGTGGGATCTCTAATTTGTTACTGAAGTTTTCTCAAACCTTTTCCTTTATATCCCATTTTCTTCATCACCTCCAAATGAATATTTTTTCAAACCATCCTTTTTTTAACATCACAACCTACAAAATTTTAAGGACCAAACACATCCTTACCTTCAACCTCATTCACTCTTTATCAAAAACAACTTTAACTATATCACACAAATCAACTGTTTGATAAAAAAAGCAACAAAGATATTTTGTGCCACATGAAATATCACAATTAAGTGGCTTTAATTTCAAACACATTTATTTTTTCAAAAAAATTATCTTTTCTTATAAATCTTTGTTCTTCCTCTTGACCTCATCACACAATTTTAATTTTTCTTCTAATTCTTTACTTTTTTCTTTAACATTATCTAATTATGTTTCAAGATTATCAAATTCACAAAAAAATTTACATCTTTCTTTTCAAAAATCCTTTAAATATGTTATCAATTGTAATTACATTTCTTCCTCCAATTTTTCTTTTCTTTCTATACTCTTTTTCTTATCTTTCCCATTGAAATAAATGGCACACATTCTTGAAAAAATACAATTCCTCCTATCTTAACCACTATGGTTGTGAAAACAACACCAACTATGATAACCTCTTGCAATCTCCTTTAAACAAACTTTAGCGACTCAAACACCTTCTCTCTCCTTTGGTTGTATTTTTTCTTTCAACCTTGCAACTTCAATAGAAGCATGCAATGACTTCTTTTTGTTCCTACCACAACAAATTCCCTTGACACATATTTCCTCTTGTATCTCTATAGACCTCTTTTACTTCAATCCTATTTGGTTGTGGCCTTTAGAAAATCTTGACTCTTCCCTAATCTTCTACTTTGATACAAATTGTGGTTTTTCAAAACATGGACAATAAGCTCAAATTGTAACAGAAAATACAAATACTTTTAGCACAAGCATTATTCTTCGATTGCTTCATTTTTAGATAAGGAATTACAAGGATTACAACATGATGCATCTCAATATAGAGGTATTCTTCTAACTTAAAAACTAAACAAAAAGGGGAACTCTTTATAGAAATCACAACCCCTACAATAGATATATTTTCATGCATAGTTTTTAAAGCAACTAAAACACTAAAAAATAAGGAAATTACAATCTATAAAAGCTATCAAAAGTACTAAAAACTAATTTACAATTTTTATCTAAAATTTTTCAATTACATATTTGGCATCACTTATCTTCATTTCCACGCTTGACATCATTGTCCAACATAGTTTGCATAATCTCATTTCTTATAAAAATGAATTATCCACTTAACAGTGCATCTAAGCAATACTTATATAAAGTGAAAAATTGGAACTTCACTATTACAATATAAAAAAAACTTGTATTATTACTATCCAAAATATGAAAAATTAAAAATAAAAACTCACGATAAAACTTTCACTACTTTAGTTTTGAAGTCAAATCAATTACTATATATAGATTCCCTGCCAAGCAGGACTAAGAAAATAAGTGAAAAGGGCTACGGCCCTTTATTGGCTTGTTTCGCGCGGTGGACGTTGAAGTCCTTATACGACAAACTATACCAAACACTAGAGAGCTGGCACAGAATTATGAGCTGTATCCACAGATGATCGCATAATTCGCAACTTTCTTTCGTCCGAGAGTTCCTGTGCAAACCTGCGCAAAAGTCGAGAAACCATCATTAATATTCAGATCATTGGCTAATACTTTCCCTAATTGCCATTTCATGGTGGAATTAACAAGAATTGTGATTCTTTCTACAGATGTTTACCTGATCAAGGCATCGCTGTTGGTGCCCTCATCGCCAACTGCCTCAAACAATCCCGTCTCTAAATCGACTCTGGAAACAGCCTTATCCAGAAGTTGTTTGCCTATCTCTACAAGCTTCTCAAGATTTTGCTTAGTAGAGATATCAACAGAGGCTGCATCTCCCGTCAATTCATTTTCCTAAATAAATCAATTTATGGGTAAAGATCACTTCAAATTTTATGGGTAAAGAACTTTTATAAATGAAGAAAATTATTGTATACCTGAATTCTGAGATAGTTCTTTCCGCACTGAAAGGATTGGAAGATTATGGAAGCATGAATGTCCACCATATCGGAACTTGATTGCATAAAAGTGTCGACTAGTGGCACCATATCATTCTGACGGAGCCATCCCAACAGTCCCCACTTTGCAACATCTTTGGCTTTGTATGACGCCGTTTTGTACCCAGTTCCAAGTGATAGCACTTTAATCTTTCCCTTGTCCTGCTTAAAAATGCTACCCTTTAATACTTGTCGAATTCCTTAAGTAAAAATAACTTTTCTCTCTTTAATTAATTCACCTTTGCTTTGCTTAGGGGTACCCAATCTTTGTCGTTCTTGAGGGATTCTTTTGTCACGGCGTTGATAGCAAGTAAAGTCTGCAATTTAAAAGTACAGTCGAAAACATTCAAGTTAGCTGTAGCTAAGTAGCAATTAAAAAGTAGTGGGGAGAATGGAAGAAGTATTACTGGATTGTTAGCGGCCACTCCTCCATCTATGAGGTGGAATTCTCTGGGCTTGCCGGATGAATATTTTGTTTCAAAATAGTGAGCAGGAAGATATGTTGGCGCAGCCGAAGTAGCAATGCATATATCTGATAAATATGCGTCCTTTGAGATATCATTTTTGGCCTGTAGATAACACATGTACAAATGACGATCTATTTATTTAGAAAGAAATGGTATTAAGAGAATCCGATTAAAGAAAGAAGAAAAAAAGTACCTCAAAAGTAGAGAAAATTATGGGCTGTTCTAAATTGGTATCGTAGGTTGGGATCACAACATTGGTTAGTAGTTGGTGGAGTCGAGTGTCACCCACTAAATCTCTTACAAGATTGTGCAGATAACGCCCACTATATTTGGGTCCTCTCGCTAAAGCGTAAGTTGATCGCAACCAGGCTAAAGGGCCCCTGCTGAGGATTCATTCAACAACTTAGTAACCTATAGCTTTTTAATGGTCCTTCTATCCTACCGAATGCTTGGAAATTGCAGTCTACTAACCTTGTGGGTGGGAAAATTGAAGGGCACTGATCCAAATAAAACTGTGTAATGTCCTTGGCCGCAAACAATGGTCTGTTTTGCTTGTTTGGAGCAGTTAACATTGCGGTCACGAGTCCTCCTGTGCTTGTCCCCGCTATGACATCGAAATAATCTGCTAATCTGACCCCTGGACCATCCAATTTCTGTCAACAAATTCAAGTTAATTTTACCATAAGAAAGCCTTCAAAACAGTACGCACAGTAGAAATAATTTAGAATATGTAATGGGTTGGATTTATAGAAATAAATACTTCAAGCTTTTCCTCAAGAAATTGAAGAATAGTTGCAGGGATTATCCCCCGGACGCCTCCTCCATCAATGCTAAGAATGGTGACCGTATTTCCTTTAGTGGGTGACAGGTGTCTCATGGTTGCCATTGCACTTAGTTCAAACCAGGACTAAATGAAATAAGAGCTCTGTGATGAAACGTACTTTGAAAGTAGAATGAAGGGCAGATGAGGGAGACAACCCGATAGTGGTACGGGATCCGTAGCACCGAGTTGGTATATGAATGTAAAAGTGGGACCTCACATTAATTATTCTATGTTTGAAGTATGATATATGCTTATTAATTATTCAATTATAATTATAAGGTTCAGATATTTATGATAGGTAGCAAAAGGCTTAAATATATAAAATTTATTGTCAATTTAGATGAAAAAGCGGGACCTGTAATTATTTATTCAAAAAAAAAATGTTTAAAATATAATATATATTTATTAATTATTTAATTATAATTGTAAAGTTTAAACATTTATTCTAATATACAGTTATTGTTTGGTTTTAAAATGTGAAATAAATAGAATATGTCTTATCAAGATAGATTGTAGGTGGTAAAAAGTTCAAAAATATAAAACTTATGGTCAATATTGTAGTATGGTAAAAATATATACATTCTTTCTCTACAAAATCAATATAACATATGCTAATAAAATTTAAATATGAAAAATAATTACATTAATTTCTATAACTGCATATATAGTTGTTCTTCATAAATATGATTACAAAGATCCATTTATAACAAAATTGTATATCAACTTTCCAACAAAGAAATTTAATGTGTTTTGAAGCTCAAGATCAATATAATATCTTTTAAGTAATATTTGCCCAATAATTGATCATTTTCACTATAAATGCTTACTTTGAGTGATGGCTTTTAAAATATTTGATAATGTGTGTTACTTTATTGAGTCTACTAAATTCCTACAACTATTGATATAGTTTTGTTATCCCTTAAGTGATTACATGACTTATCTCTTTAGTTACCATGTAAAAAATCATAGATTTTTATTAGCCCTTAGCTAAATAGAAGATTGTCTCTTCAATGAGTACATAAAAATAGACTTCATACTAGTGTGTGAAATGTGTGTCATACACATAGAATTTAATGATTTTGTGTGTATGGTCTATCTAAGTCTTGTAAGTCTTGTAAGGGTTCATTCATAATTACATTTTTTGAAAAAATTATTTATTTTTTCCATATATTTTTGTACATGGAAATATGATTTTTTGGTTCTAACATGTCATCTATGTGTTCATGTCAATACCTAAGATTAGGAAACACCACTATTGAGCCCTTGCCCTTAATCAAATATGAATAAGAAAATGAAGATGTGAAGATGCCATATACATAGTATTCATATTTTCCCACTATAGAAAAGATAGTATGGAAGGAGTACTTCAAGATGTCAAGGATAATAGATTTTCAATGAGTGCAAGAAGCAAATGGAGAATCCTTACTAGCACATTGACTAAATGATTGAGTAGGTTAACTTCCACTACAAAGTATATTCCTCCAATGGTTTTAAGTGTAGAAGAAGAGGAAAACATAGTTGAATGGTGTAAAGATTATTCTATAGTAAAAATGGGGCTTGAAATTATAAATCGAAGAATTTGCACAAATCTTCCAAACAAACATGAACTCATTTAAGGGTGGGATCCTAGGTAAATACTAAAGGATAGGGTCTAAAAAACATTATCCTAAATTTACACTGAGGAAAATTGAAGGTATTTATAGAGATAGAGCACTATATCTATGACACATAATTATGTCTAAATTCTACAACACATTGACAAAATCTTATGACAACAATTCATATGGTTATAAAAAATATGGAATCATTCAATATATTTTTTATGGATACATTTTGAAAGATATCATCGTTCATATCATGCAAAAAAAAACTGAAAACTGATGATGTGGTACATGTAATTTATATATTCTTAAAGGAGATTATCAAATTAAATTAATTTCAAATAATCATAATTTCTAATATTCTAGATACTAAGTCTTTTAATTATCCTTAAAACATATTACGAAAAAATATGAAGAGAGTTGAAATTCAAATTGATACAGGGTAGTCCCGCAATAATGAGTCCTACTTTTTAGTAAAAGGACATTGAAATCAACATTTTTAACTAAATCTCCACTTTTTCAAACCTATAGCAACTAAACGATTAAGAATTTAGAGATTATGTCAACTACTGATTTGTGATGATTTGTGTGTAGATTTTAAATACATATATTAAAAAAACTAAAATAAATTTTGAAATGTTTTATGTCTTTTAATAACTATTTTTTTATAGTGAACAACATTTTAAAAAGGGATGTTTATGTCGTAACACTTCAATTTTTTCAAGAAAGAACAAAACTTATAATTTTAGAAATATAGATTTGTAACATCAATATCTAGTGCATGTATATTTTTTCATAATTTTTTGTCACATATAATTTTTACATTAATTTTTAAATTCAAGGTAATTATAATTTAGACATAGGTGTATGCCATAAGGCATAAACTTATTTTGTATATAATGAAATTCATTTTTTCTAAAAGAAGAACATCAATTCCTAGTGAACAAATATTTTTTAGAATTTTTTAGTACTTTACTATTTTTTCACATGTGTAGAACAAAGAATTTGATGTTCAATGAAAAACTCATGTTTAGTAAAAATTAGAAAATAAATACATAATAAAGTAGGGTAAAAGTACAAAGTTTTTTTACACTTTATAAAGGAAACAACCAACACTAATCCAACTTTTAAACTTGAACCACTAAAAAGTGACATATATGTTTTGAATTTTGAATGATGCAAACTAGTAAAATGTGTATTTTTTAGTATATTTTATGTCTCTATTTAAAAATAAAATAAAATAAATTATTTTAAACTATTTTTTAATAAATTAACACCATAATTTAGTTGCTAATAAAATGTTGAAAAGTGAACATGGGACGTCAAATTTTTTATAGTAAATTTTTTTCTTTCAAATTTTTTGTGTGTATTTATAACTTAAAGCTTTAGTGCATACATATATTTTTTTTCCAATTTTGATAAATATATATTTTTAAATAAATAGTAAAATGTGTGTGTATTAAAAAATAGTTGTTTCGATTTGACGTCAAATTTCATATTAATATTTATCTAAAATAGAAAAGAAATTATACCATCTTGATATAGATTCTTTTATCTAGAGCATCACATTTTTTAAATTTTTTTAATAAGTTTTAGTATTTTTCCTTTGTATAACAATCAACCTAATATTTTATGTTGATAACCTACTTTTAGTAAATACAAAAAATAAAATAATAATAATAATTAAACTATTAAAATAAATATATTTTTGAAAATTGCACATATTGATCTACAAAAGGATATTTTTATATTTTAAAAAAAATGTTATTTACATGAGTAGAAGTTATTGAAACATCAAGTTTTTCAAATAATTTTATGTCTTTGGTAAATTGGCCGCAAAGTTTTCCTCCATATATTTTTAGCCAATAATTTTAGTTGAAAAAGTTGTGGAAGTATCTAACTTAGCTAGAATGAATATTAATAGAACATATGTTTGAAAAAAAATTACTTTTAGTTAGAAATACTTAAATTCAGTTGTGTTGATAGGTTGGCCAAAAGTGTGACATAGCTTTGTGCTTTTACCCAATAAAAATATATTAAAATTATACTTGTTATAAAGCTCGTTTCAAGGACTACAATATTCTCAATTATCTTGTCAAGTTAATTCCATTTGAAGGTGCAACCAAAGGTTTGAAATTGGAATTCCTAAGGAAAATTTAAAGTAGACATTGGAAGTATTTACCTAAGGCCCTTCATTTGAAGGTCATTTCAACTTAAGAACCCTCATTTGAAGTTATATCATTCCCACAAAGGAAAGCCTTCAGACAAAGGTAATTTCTAAAAATAGAAAAAAGTGACCTTCAAACGAAGGTCCCTTTTTGAATTTCCCTCTTTTTTCATTTATGGAAGTGTACCTTCACTCAAATGTTTTAACCTTCAAGAAAAGGTACTTTTTGACATACATTCGAAGAGAAACCTTTGGATGAAGGTTTTTTAAGTTTTTACCCTCACCTAAGATGGAAAATTTGATGGTCCCATATTTGGAACCCATTATTGTGGGATAACCCTAGATATAAAAAAATAATGAACATGAGCCTAGGTAATTTTTTGATATGTTTCATAGGATAAATAACAAGTAGTTAAGACATGACATTGATTTGAATAGAGTGTTTGTATAATAATTTAGTGAATGGGAGTACTTGAGGAAAAAAAAATGAGATAGTGTATGTAAATCATCCATGAAATTTATGATAACCATGAAACATTATAAATGAAAAGAAGATAAATTTTAAGGTAGAATAATTTAGTTCCGTTTACCTATCTAGAATTATTGTTTATTTAGTTCATTCGATGGAGTTGAATTATTTCTACAATTGACATTCTAAAACATTAAGTTATCACTACCAAAATAATATTGTCATTGTGAAATAACACATATTACTTAGTAAGCCTATAAATTGAAATTAGATCCCCCACACTTCATATTCTAGCATGTGAAATTATTTCCAAAAGAATTTATCATTAGTCAATGTAATGTGACTTGTCAAATTTACTAGAGAGCACCTAATAGAACTATGTGCCCAATAATTTACACCGCGTGCAAGTATTTGAAGACATCTAAAATTATTGGTCCTAGGGAGGTTCACAATTAGCGATGCATTGAGTTATAATTATTATAGTTAATTGCATTCATCTAAGATGGGCCCTGCTACATGTGCCAATGTTCATTGAGCATTATACCCAAGTACTATTTGGTGTCTTCACATCTTCACTTTTTTGTATTTTTTATTAAGAAAATATCCATTCCACATCACACAACAACTAGAAATCAAGAAAGACTTATATTATCACTAGCCAAAGTTTAGTCATATTCTAAGAGCATCAATATTATGTAGTGGTTTAGAATATTATAATTGTGGAACTGCACATGAATTGTGCTTGTAATTTAGTGTAAAGAAGAAAAAAGTGTTATTTTATTGCAAATATTTATAGTAAATAGCTATACCCTACGAACCCATCTATGTTATCTAGGATTAATTAAAGGGATTGTGTGGAAAAATTCTACACATATATTTACATTGCATACTTCTTACAATAATTGTATTATTGAATACACAACTAATCAAATCAAGCATGTACCCTCTTTTTCATTTGAAAACTTACAATTTAATCTTTATAGTATCTCATATGTACATTCAAAATTCCTTTATGAAATTTTGTAACATTCCTAACGAGATAGTTTAGTTTTGTAGCTTCAATCCTATTTCATATAGATAACAAAAAAATAGAAAATGGAACCATCGACTAGCCATTTCCACAACATTAACTGTAACCAGCTACATATAATAAGTCATTCCTATGTTCTAGACTTTTAACTTTATCACTTGCCCCTAAGATTGGGCATATGTAAAGTGATCCAAACCAATAAGAACCAACAGGGATGTCATTAGAAGTAAGCATATTCCAAGTTCTCCCATAGCCATTCAAATATTTATTTAATAAGTAAGTGTATTCCAAGTTTTCCCATAGCCATTCAGATATTTATTTCTAATGAGAGAGGCCCAACCAGCTTCTAACGAGAGAGGCCCAACCAGCTTCACCACTGAGGAGCCCTTGACGGTAAGGAGTAAAAAAATGTTGGAAATATATTACATCTTAGTATTGGCTAGATTAATAAACAATAAATTAGCATAAGTTTTAATTTATAAATAAATATTAGTTTATAAATAATAAAGCTAAAATGTTAGTTTTGTGAAGTTACATTCATGAAAAATAACGGATTTATAAGTCATTGCAATATAAGAAAAAAATAACTAGATTGAATATATTGAAATCTCCCAAAGATCAATTATTTTATATTATAGATATTATTATTTTATATTTGTTATTGTTGAAATCAAGATTTAGATTTTCTCAAAGACCTATCTTCTCTTCCATTTTAATACTTATGAAGGTCATTGCCAAAAAAAATATCCCAAAAGGACTTGTATAATTCACAAGGGAATTTTTCTAAACCAAGAGCTTTATTATTGGCCATCATAAAAATAGCTTCCTTTAAGCCTTCTTGGGTGAGGAGTTAGTAAATAAGAAGAAAAATTACCAAATATATATATATAGCCCATTATATTATAAATTATCTATATATCTAATATCACATTTTAATATGATTAATAATGTAAATAAATCTAATATATAACTTAAACATAATCATATATGTGTGGTGTAATATAATTATTATATAATCATAAATATATATTATATGTTATAATCCTATATAATAATAATAATAATAAATATATTATAAATTAAATAAATTATATATATTTATAAACTTATATTATTATATATATTATTGTTTAATATAGATTATGATATTAATATTTATATATAATAATTAAAAATCTATATTAATATATTTATAATAAATAGGTTAACCTATATATATATACTAGCTTGCACCTTAGCAAGGCACAAGGGTTACGCCGATAGGAGGGTATACTATGGTAGTGTATTCGAAGGGCAGAGAGGGGGGAGAATGCATGGGGAAAGTGCAATTTGGTTTTTTTAAGTAGAGTAGAACATGCCAAGTGGATGAACAATACAATATATTATCTTAAATGGTTGAAGTGTCGGAAACATTATAGCTCAACTGGACCAAGTACATTTGGTGGTAGTTCATGATATACAAAATGTGTGCTATGAGAAGTCAAAATACTGGTGAACAATTTTGTATTAGAACTTTTTTTTGGACTAAACACAGTACAATTGTTGGTGTTTGACGGTGAGGGGCTATGATATATGCCATTCGGATTCAAGGCCTGCAAAGCAAAAGAAATGGAATGGTTAGGTGGAAACATTATTTGTTGAAATGTACAATGATTGCTCCATGTTAAATTTATTATAAAACTATTAAATATACATCTATATTTAATTTCTAAAAGAGAAATTGCTGATATAAGAATAAGCAGGAGCGACATGAGGGAGAAAGGGAAAAGAGTTGTGCACCTTGACTTTTTAGAGATAGTTGCTGTAATCGGGCTTCCTCTTCTTTTCTCATAGTTGTGTATGGGTGGTTATGCATTTTTGAGAATCTCTCAAAGGAGAACATTGGCTGAATACGAAGGTTGTTCAACGATTTCACTCTGGATATAGCTGTAAATGTAAGTCCTTGTCGTTCTATTTTTCCAATGTCGATAGTTGCTCTAGATAGCGTTAGGCCTTCGGATTTGTGTATGGTAATAGCCCATGCCATTGTGAGCGGAATTTGCCTACGACTGCCCAATGATACAGGTATTATCGGTATACTTTTGGGGTCATTTGCATTCCATGCTGGCCCACTATAATTATCGATCCTTGCCACAACATAAAGTGGAACATCTGGTGGTTTGGAACCAAGGCTGTAAACTATCTCAACAACTTCACCTAGAGCTCCATTTACAAGGCCTGCTTGTGTCCATATGTTGGTTGTCAACATGATGCGCTGCCCTCTACAAAGCAATACCTGCTTTTCAAGCTGTTCATCAGTAGTTGCATTATCTGCTTCAGCCCTGGTGGTAGTTGCAGCACTTATTGCAATTGGACGGTTTAACAATTTCAACATTCTTCTATTGTGAAGTCTAACTAAATCATTGGTAGCAAACAAGTGCATTGAATTGTCAAATATTTCTTTTTCGCTAGAGGTGAGATGCTTATCTGTGCATGTTTTTAAAAGTTCCCAATCCTCTTGTGATGCTTTTGCATTGCGTATGTTTTGCAATAGTTGGCGGAATTGTCTTTGGTCTGGAGTCTCACCCTGTTGACGAAACACTGTGTCTAAGGTGACAACGGTCGTGAACTGGTCCCATAGTGTTTTTGCATTTGAGTGTGATGTGTAAATAGGCTTGTCCAGTACAGGCGGGAGCTGTGCAAGGTCACCTATCAGGATTATTGACACCCCACCGAAATAAAGATGTTGTCAATGCGGGAAGGCCTCACGTAGTCTCGCATCTATCTTCAGTAGCAACTTTGGTCCTATGAAGCTCATCTCATCAATCAACACATATCTTATGTGTTTCATCTCTTCCTAAAATGTTATTAATGATTGGCCTTGCAATGGGTGCATTTCTTTGACAGGAATTCGAAGCATTGAATGTATAGTTGATGCATGTATATTAAATGCAGCAACCCCTATAGGAGCCAATGTGAGTAGCTGGTTTTGCTAGTGCAGATTGTAACTATCAAGTGCTTTTCTTATGCGAGCAATCAAGTATGATTTCCCTGTACCTGCTGTCCCTTGAATAATCATGTGTAATGGTTTATTTGACTGATGTTTGCTATGGTTGATAATATGTGTGAGTGCTAGTTTTTGTTTGGAAGATAATGTATAGTCTGGGACATCATACTTAGTTGGAGCATGCCTTTCATGGCTACATGCTTTCTCCATGTTTATAAATTGTGTGGCAATTTCATGAAGCTCTTGGGGCACTGAAAGTTGTTCCCATCTGTAGCTGCTATCAAACTCACGCATGCCAAGCAGGTCAAGCTCATTTAGGCTGATGTTGTTTGAGGGGCCCATTTGCGAAAATAATTCCCATTCATTCATTTCTAGCATGTCCCTTTTGTCCATGTCAATTTCACTGTCTGATTCTACATCGTCGGTGTTTTTGTCTGACGGGGCGGTGTGCGGGACATGCCATACATCATATTTGGATGTATTCATTTGCTTCCAATTTGCAAGTATTGTATCCTTAGTTATCCCTATGTCGATTTCCAAGCTTCGGAAGTGCTTGTACAATAGGAGCTCGCTCCAACAAAAAGTTTGAAACTGGTCTGAGTCCTCATCTGGGATGGTGTAGAACTTTGGGAAAACATTGACAATCGCTTTGACCTTTCTTTCTTTCCACTTGCATCCCTTGCGACTCGCAGAGTATGAGAAAGATCGTGCAGATTCAAGTAGCATTGTTGTCTCCAATTCTGGAGGTCGATTAATGTACGAATGAAGGTAGCCAGGTTGTAGATGGCTTTCATGTGGACCTCTTGTTATTCGATGGAACATTTTGCGTCCAACATTCAAAGATGTAAAAGGTCGATTACAAACATTAAGCGGCAATTTCTGAAGCATATGGCATGTTTCTTGTGCTCCAATATCACGCTCTGCCATGATTTCTGCCATGAATTTTCGATATGCTGTGAGGGCCGGGACATCTTGTTTTTGGGTTGCAGATATTCTTGCTAGCATGTCAGTACAAGTCTCAGATGCTCTCTCTGCTTTTGATGCATATTTGGCAATGTATTTTAGAACAACTGCCCGCGAGATGACAGGTTGACAATCTATGTTGGCTCTCCATATTGAAATCATTTCTAGATTGTGTATGTTTAACCTATCATCATTCCGTGCAGGTTCATATTGTTTTGTCCCACAGTTGTCACGTGATAGGGTAGATATAATTTTCTCTTTCCATGGAGCTTTGCATCGACATTCTACCTTTTTCCCTTTCTTTCGCAAGCATGTCCCCTCTCTGCATTTTGTGTGCCTTTGGACACGATTTATGATCTCTTCGTAGTCATGAGAGGGGTCTGTAGCAAATATTTGTGTTGTGTCTAGTAAGCAAGGATCGTCTTGGAAAGATCAAAAAATCAAGTTGTTTCTTGCTGATGCAGCACGGGGATTCCAAGCACTGACATACCTGTCAAAGAATTTCCTAGCCTGTTGAACTGCTACACTGTCATCCCAATCAAGTTTATCCATGTTTGGTGCATCATAGAGCCAAAGGAATCCATGTACATGTGCAGTGCCACGATGCTGCCATTCATACCTGTACCAGTAATCTTTTGCATTGAGGAGTTTCTCAATTACCTCTTCATGAAACACTGTGAATCGCTGATGCAAGTACAATGATGTGGTGTGGGGGTTGTTGACTACATTTTCTAAGCGCTGTTTATTTGTTTGCATTCCTACTGGCACACCATCCGAGATCAAACATTGTAGGTCTGGCCACTTTGTGTCTGCTGCACTTAATGTGAAGAATAGAGTGGGAGACCCTATTTGGTTGATCATATTTGTTAGTTCAGCACGACATTTGTTCCAATATGGTCTTGTGCCTCGCATTGAAGAGCCAAAGTGCATGAGCTCTTGAGCTAATTGTGTGTCAGGTAAGTTTTTCAAGTGTGCTCGAAGGTCCTCAATAGTGGTTGGCATGTTCTCTTCTGCATTTTTTTTAATGAAAACTACAGCAAGCCCTTGGCTACGATGCCGCATCATAAGATTAAGCATGAAATATTGGAACCTTGGATGCCTTCCAAATCTATGGTCATGAAATCTCATTAAGTGGAGTGCATACTCATGCATGTGCACTTCCCTAATTCGTGGTTGCATTTGTAGTGCAACTCCAGTTGGAAAGAGTGTTGGAAATGCCATATCAAGCAACCCCTCAGTATTGTATTCATTTATCGGCGATGAGTTTATTTCAGGCCAGTCTATAATGTTGTTTGTGTTGTCGTCAAGGTCTAATGTTTTCTTAATAATTTCTAACTCACGGCATCTATTTGGAAGTCTAGCCATAAATGACGATGTGTTTACTGTGCTGCGTTCAATATCATCCCCATCAGAGTCAATTTCATTATTTGGAACGACCATGTCTTCATTGGTTTCAACGGTATGTAGCATATTTGATATGTTTGTTCTTGCTTCAGGAAATTGCTCTAAGTGCTCAAAACTTATTGCAACATCATGATAGTATGGGTCATATTTGACTTTGTATTGTAACGCATCTCTGATATGACTTCTACTGACATAACAATCATAATAATGACCTTCTGTATGCAATCTTTGAACTATGAGAATGTCCAACTCTTGTATTCTTCTTGGAAGCACTTTTGAAATGTTAGTGATATCTTGCGGGAAGCTAATTGTGTGGCCACTATATCTATATTGGCCTCCAATAGTGTGGGTTACTTGTAGTACTGGGCTGATTTTGGCAATGAGCATTTCCTCCACTTGGGTGAGTCTTTTCAAAACAAACGGTTGCTCTCTTGGGTCCATGTTGTTGAGTGCAGAGAACCGATGGATGCCTTTCTCAGCGAAACATCTCTTACAAGTTGCGTTAGCACCTGATGAATGGACGTGCATGCCTGGGTAACATTCCTTGCATACAATGCATGTTTTTCGGTTGGACAGTGCATCTATTGTTTGACGAAATTTTTTCATCACCATCATGAAGACATAAACATGAAATCAATTGGAAAAGATGAATATGTGTTTTAAGATTATAATTTTTTTTTCAAACTCAATTTCCCCATTAAGCTTTGTGGGAGGTATGGTAATTTCATTAAGGTTAGGTCCAGAAAGTTTATTATCTCTAAAAAAAGTTGTAGTCCAAACACACATGGTATGGATATGTATGGTTTGGCACACACCTACACATGGTTTGGGAAGTTGGTGATGTGTCTTACCTTACAAATTCTTTTTGTTTCGGGCATTTTTTTGTGTTTTGTGTGAGTTATGACATTTTTACTAAGAGCAGGTCCAAACAGTATCTATGGTTTCCAACGACCTAGAAAATTCCATATCTTTATTTTTCTCCATCAAGAAGTTATGAAAATTGGTAGAACATTTTTACATATATAAAACCCCTAAATGAGAGTCTATAGTTTTCAATGAATAATTTATATATATATAGGAAAAATGTCATTAGAGGATCTTAATGTCATCGTATGTTTTTTTTTTTGCTAAAGGAATTTTCTTCCTCTTCACCTATTTCCATTCTTGTTCTGTTTCTAGAGGATCATTGTTGTTTTCCACTTTTGAAATCATGTTATTAGCACCTACATATGAAGAAATAGAAGAAATTTAGCGTTCATGTGTTGTGGAACCATTTTTCTCCTCGACGAGATCCTTCTTATCACACCACCTCTTGAGAACATTGAGGTGAGTTTGAAACCTTTCTAGGAGCAAAGGGATTTTTTTTAAAGTTATTAATGATAGTATGCTCTCATTTGTTTGAAAAACAATCAAAAACCCTAGTTCAATGAAAGCTTGAAGAAATCTATGCATTGTGTGATGAAGGTTGGATGGGAAATCATTGTGGTATGTTGTAAGAGGTCTGCACAAGTCAAGAACCTCACGTTACTTTATCTTTTCATTGTTGAATGCCTTTATGTTGTAGTTTCAATGTCTTAAGGAGCACTAGGTTGCTTGGTGATTGAACAAATATTTGTATAATTTGATCATGGTTGAGTGTAGAATTAGTGAGACATGTTATGAAATGGATGAAGTGTCCAAAAACTCTTACATGACTCTCTTCTCCTTGTTGAATTCCGATTAGGCCATGTTGGCAATGTTCCAAAGTTGAACTAGGATGCATCACAATTATTGTTGCTAATGAATCATTATTTCAGTTGTGCCAAGTTGATTTAGATGACTCCTTTCTCTACATCATTTTTGGTATCAAAGCCCAAAGATCTGGGCAAGGGATGTTTAGGAAGTTGGTGTATTATTTTTGATAGGTTGAAAAAAAGAACCTAAATACCAAAAGACTAGGCCAGGGGAAAATAAAGAAGCCTAAGGTGAGGTATCACGAAGACAAGAAGAAGCAAGGTGAAAGAGACTTGCTTACAAAAGGAGAATGAAAGTGTTGAGGAGAAAAGTAAAGAATTGAAGAGTAAGAAGTTGCCAAGCAAGCAACAAGAGATGAGAAGAGAGAGAAGTGAGATGAAGAATAAAGATGAGAAGGTAAAACAAATAAATATTTAGCAAGAGATAATAGGGCTGAGACAAGCTTTGGAACAAATGAAAAAAAATGAAGAAAAAATACAGAGTATAGTAACAAGTGTGCATAGTTGGAGCATCACCATTAACAAAATTGTCAAGTGGCCAATAAAGGAACTTGTGGAAAGAATAAAGAGGCAGCAATTGAGAAGAAAGATTAAAAAAGTAATCAAGATGATGGAAGAGCCAAAGCCATCCAAGGAAGAGGAAAAAGATGAAGAAAATGAGTCCATTGAGACTCAAAATTTTATTTCTAACAATATTTGTGAGTATGTGTTTATAGGTGTAGCAGATGAAGTAGTTGAAGCAATGAACCAATGAAATGATATATTGACTGAGGAAATAAAATTATTGCAAAAGAAACAAACAAAAGAGTTCCAAAGAAGAAGTTAATAAAAGATATTTAGAAGCAAACTATAAAGGAGCCACAGAAGCATGGTGGGAAGCAAATCAAAATTGTGAATCTTGCAATTAAACTAAGCACATGTGGAAGAAATAATTTTTCAAATTTGATTTATGATTGGAAAAAGTGGAGGAAACATTTGAGAGGAAGAATCAAATTTCTCTCTTTGGGGAGTATGATGAAGGGGCATCCTATGATACACCATTATTGTAAATTGTTGTCATGTTGCTAAACTTAGGTTTCTGATTTGGTTGGGGTCAATAAGGTCATGTAAGACCATTTGGATTCATTTAAGTCCATTTTATAATGTTTTGGTTTTATGTTGTAAAATGTTGCAAATATTGCAAAATGTTGTCAAAACTTGAAAATGTTGTGACTAGTGTTCACAAAGGAGTTGGTGGTTGGTTTTTTAGTTGCAAATGGTTGTAACATATTAAATATTCCATGTAACATCCATCACAAGGGTTGGAGAAGGTTGGAGGAAATCTTGGAATCAGAATACTTCATTTTGCCATGTTTTTGGTTGCATTTTCTCTATGAGACAACCTTTAACTTGATGGTATTGCCTTGTATGGTATAGTACAGGAAATGTTAAATTTTTTTTTTTAATATTATAATTCTTTTTTTGTGAAACAATTTCATTAAGTTTTGAGGGAGATATGGTAATTTCATTGAGGGCAAGTCTGTAAAGTTTATTTTTTATGAAAAGTTGCATTCTGAAAACATGCATGGTATGAATCTGTATGGTCTAGTATAGATCTGTACATACCTTGGGAAGTTGGTGATGTGTCTTACCTTACAAATTCTTTTTGTTTCGGGCATTTTTTTGTGTTTTGTGTGAGTTATGACATTTTTACTAAGAGCAGGTCCAAACAGTATCTGGGGATGACATTTTTACTAAGAGCAGGTCCAAACAGTATCTGGGGTTTCCAACGACCTAGAAAATTCCATATCTTTATTTTTCTCCATCAAAAAGTTATGAAAATTGGTAGAAAGATATTTTTTTGCATATATTAAACCCCTTTAAAGAATAGTTCATAGTTTTCAATTTTGATGGAGTTATTAATGACAGTGTGCTCTCATTTGTTTGAAAAACAATTAAAAAAAACCCCAGTTCAAGGAAGGCTTCATGAAATCTATGCACTCTGTGATGAAGGTTGGATTGGAAATCATTTGGGTATGTTGTAAGTGGTCTACACAAGTCAATAGCCTCATGTCACTTGCTGTTTGAATTCCTTTATGTTGTAGTTTCAATGTCTTAAGGAGCACTAGGTCACTTTGTGATTGAAAGAAACTTTGCATAATTTGATCATGGTTGAGTGTATAATTAGTGAGACATGATATGAAAGGGCTAAAGTGTCCAAGAACTCTTACATGATGTTGTTCTCCTTTTTGAATGCCTATTAGGCCATACATTTTCAATGTTCCAAAGTTGAACTAGGATGCATCAAAGTCATTGTTGCTAATTCATCATTGTTTTATTTGTGCCAAGTTCGTTTAGATGAGTCCTTTCTCTGCATCATCATCTACTTGGATAGCATCTACATATTCAAAAATAAGGATCTCATCACTTAATCATATTGGATCAAATGAGGTTAGAGGACTTTTGGATAAAGGGTCATCTAAAATAATCATGGGAAGGACATGTGTAGAAATTACAAGGCCAATAAGTTCCCTTAAATATTTCCAAAATGTCATAAAGTGTGAAACCAATACGGAAGGTTGAAAATTTTGAGATAGAGAGGGTCTTTGAAATTAAGGCTATGTGCATCATGTTATGATTGAGTACATAAAATAAAGCCTCTTCCTCTACAACTTGTAAAGGGTCTAGGAAATTTCCTTGAAGATAGACTATATTATTCCCTATTTTTAGTAAGAACATAACCCTTCTCTAAGGGAAATTTTTTAGGTCAATGTCTATCATTCTTACAAACAAAATAAGAAAAAGGGGATTCTTAAAAAAAATAAAAATCATCTAATCATAAACTTTGAAGGAGGGATTCACTTATATATCATCATTAATACAATCATACAACCTTGCATAAACTAACATTTTACTATTAGATGTGGTTGAATCTATTACTACCAAACTTGCAAAAAAACTCATTGTAACTTTGAAGATTCCTTTCCCCATTGACTCTATAGGGAGTCTAAGAAGCTATACTCAAACAAGGGAAACTTTAACAGATTTAATTTTTAGGTTATAACTAGAATGCCATTGCTTCAAAACATGAATAGACTTGCATAGAATCTAGGGGTCTCCTACTAGAATGTTATTGATGTCCTTTCTACATAAAAATGAAAAGGATTAGATCCCTCTTACCATAGCCATAACTACTATGTTTGCTTTTAGTTTCTATCTTTTCTATACCCAATTTTGAACCATGTCAATATTAGGTCTAGGGTTGAGAAACATATCAACCAGTGATGCATCCATTTTTGAAGCTCCCTTTTCAACAACAAGTTAGGAATTTGAAGATAAAAAATTTATCCTTTTTATATGGAGAAAGTAAAGGGACCATGTGAGAAATTTTACCTTTATCAAAGATTTGAATACATCAGCCCATGGTTGTTTTTGGATTCCCACCTTATCCATTGATGATGAATCTTTTCTATTAATTTTGTTGATTTCTATTTCCAAATGAGAAAGTTGAACCCCCTTATTGATTACTAAGTTTGAAAGACCATTGATTGCTTTGGACCCATTCTTATCCACCACTTTATATCTAGGCATGTGAAACTTCATCCTCTATCCCCACCCAACACCCTAATTTGGAAATTTTAAAGCACCATTGCCACTCATGATTCTTCTTAGTCTTAGATCTTCATGTAGTTGGTTTGAAAGAAAAAATGTTAATTTCTAGTGTAAAATCGGTGTATATGATCAAGGGAATTAAATTTAAATTTGATTTGATTAGGTTGTGAATTTTTATTACTTAATGTGAGTTTGAGCTTTACATAGAACTTGGAGTGCATGTACACCTTGTTATATAATATGTGTTAGAGGAAATTTATATCATTTTAGGTAATTTTTATAATATAATGCTAAATCTTATTTCTACTAAAGTTTATTTCAATGAGTTAGAATGAACAATTATCAACAACTCAATTATTTGTGTTAATAGTAAAATAGTATATGACATCTATAATTTTTTTCAAAGTATATATATAATAAAATAAAATCAACACTTATAATCTACTACAAATATAATGAATAATCATAAAATTTGACAATAATTTATGATTAATAATTTTTTAACATTTTCTTTAAATTATTAAAAATAATTAATATCAACATTAAATTAATATAACAAGCTTTATGAGTAGCTCCTCGCTCGACAAAATTATAAACGCATAATATTATGATTAGGATTCAATTGCATAGTTTTTATCCAAACTCATTGATCTATATTTGATTAGCAGTTTGCATAAACTCATTTCTTAAAAAAATAAATTATTCATTTAACACTCATTGCATCTAAGTCATTCTCATAGAAATGAAACATTAGAAATTCTCCTTTATTAAAATAAAAGAAAAATAACTTATATTATTACTACTCAAAAGTTTAAATACAGACACAAGAAAATACTTTTCGAAGTTATTTCCATTACTATATATAGATTCCCTGCCACGGCAGGACTAAGAAAATATGTCTAAAGGGCTACAGTCCTTTATTGGCTAGTTTCACTTTGTTGCGTTGAAGTCCTTATACGACAAACTATACTAAACAGTTGATTAGAGAGCTGGCACATGATTATGAGCTGTTTCCACAGATGATCGCATGATTCGCAACTTTCTTTCATCCGAGAGTTCCTTTGCAAACCTGCTCAGAAGTCAAGAAACCATAATTAATATTCAGACCATTGGCTAATACTTTCTGTGATTTCCATTTCATAATGGAATTAAGAAGAATTGTGATTCTTTCTACAGATGTTTACCTGATCAAGGCATCGCTGTTGGTGTCCCCATCACCAACTGCCTCAAGCAATCCGGTTTCTAAATCGACCCTGGAAACAGGTTTATCCAAAAGTTGTTTGCCTATCTCTAAAAGCTTCTCAAGATTTTGCTTGGTAGAGATATCAACAGAGGCTGCGTCTCCCGTCAATTCGTTTTCCTAAAATAAAACAATTTATGGGTGAAGATCGCTTCAAAGTTTATGGGTAAAGAACTTCTATAGATGGAGAAATTTATATACCTGAATTCTGATATAGTTCTTTCCAGACTGATAGGATTGGAAGATTAAGGAAGCATGAATGTCCACCATATCGGAACTTGATTGCATAAAAGTGTCGACTAGTGGCACCATATCTTTCTGACGGAGCCATCCCAACAGTCCCCACTTTGCAACATCAGTGGCTTTGTACGATGCCGTTTTGTACCCAGTTCCAAGAGATAGCACTTTAATCTTTCTCTTGTCCTGTTTAAAAATGCTACCCGTTAATACTTGTCGAATTCCTCATGTTAAAATAACTTTTTTTTCTTTAATTAATTCACCTTTGCTTTGCTTAGTGGTACCCAATCTTCGTCATTCTTGAGGGATTCTTTTGTTACTGCGTTGATAGCAAGTAAAGTCTGCAAATTGAAAGTACAGTCGAAAACATTCAAGTTCGTTGTAGATAAGTAGCAATTAACAAGTAGTGGGGAGAATGGAAGAACTATTACTGGATTGTTGGCGGCCACTCCTCCATCTATGAGGTGGAATTCTCTGGGCTTGCCGAGCGAATCTTTTGTTTGAAAATAGTGAGCAGGAAGATATGTTGGCGCAGCCGAAGTACCAATGCATATATCAGATAAATATGCGTCTTTTGAGATATCATGTTTGGCCTGTAGATAACACATGTAGGTACAAATGACGATCTATTTATTAAGAAAGAAATTGTATTAAAACAATTTGGTTAAAGAAAGAAGAAAAGAAGTACCTCAAAAGTAGAGAAAATTATGGGCTGCTCTAAATTGGTATCAAAGGTTGGGATAACCACATTGGTTAGCAGTTGATGGAATCGAGTGTCACCCACTAAATCTCTTACAAGATTGTGCAGATAACGCCCATTATATTTGGGGCCTCTCACAGACGCGTAAATCGATCGCAACCAACCCAAAGGGCCCCTGGCGACGATTCATTCAATAACTTAGTGGCCTATAGCTTTTTAATGGTCCTTCTATTCTACCAACTGAGAATGCTTGGAAATTGCAGGGTACTAACCTTCTGGGTGGGAAAATTGAAGGGCACCGATCCAAATAAAACTGTGTAATGTCCTTGGCCGCAAACAAGGGTCTGTTTTCCTTGTTTGGAGCAGTTAACATTGCGGTCACGAGTCCTCCTGTGCTTGTCCCCGCTATGACATCGAAATAATCGGCTAATCTGACGGCTGGACCATCCAAATTCTGTCAACAAATTCAAGTTAATTTTACCGAAACAATGCCCTACTAACAGTAACTGCAATAGAAATAATTTAGAATATGTAATGGGTTGGATCCGATAGAAATAAATACTTGAAGCTTTTCCTCAAGAAATTGAAGAATAGTTGCAGGGATTATCCCCCGGACGCCTCCTCCATCAATGCTAAGAATGGTGATCAGATCTCCATTAGTGGGTGACGGGTGTCTCATGGTTGCCATTGCACTTAGTTCAAACCAGGACTACGATTACAGGCAATTACTAAATGAAATAAGAGCTCTGTGATGAAATGACTTTGAAAGTAGAATTCAGGGCAGATAAAGGAGAGAGCCCGATATTGGTGCGGGATCAGTAGAACCTTGTTGGTATATGAATGTAAAAGTGGGGCCTCACATTACTTATTCTATGTTCAAAGTATGATCTATGCTTATTAATTATTCAATTATAATTGTAAGCTTCAAGTATTTATGATAGTAGACATAATTATATTTTATTAAGATGGTAGGTAGTAAAACGTCAATTTGGGTACATGAGTGAAAAAGTGGGACCTGCCATTACTTATTTAGAAAAGTAAAATATGCTTAAAATAGTTCATATATATTTATTAATTGTTTAGTTATAATTGTAAGGTTTGAACATTATTTTGATCGATATAGCTATTGTTTGGTTTTAAAGTATAAAATAAATAGAATAGGTCTTATCAATATAGATGATAGGTGGTATAGAATTTAAAAATATAAAATTTGTTGTTAACATTGTGATACAGTAAAAATATACACATTCTTTCTCTACAAAATCAATATAACATGTGTTGATACATTATTTAAATATTAAAAGTAATGACATTAATTGTCATAAATACATATACAATTGTTAGCCATAAAATAATATTTAAATATACAGGTAAAATCTCTTTATAACAAAATTGCATATCAACTTTTGAATAAGGAAACTTAATGTGTTTTGAATTTAAAGATGAACATAGCATCTTCTAAGTAATATTTTCTGAATAGTTGATCATTCTCACTATAAATTCTTACTTTGAGTAATGACTATTTTAAAATCCTTGATAATGCATTATACTTTAATGAGGTGAATTTTTTAGACTCTTGATAGATTTTTGTTATACCTTAGGTGATTACATGACTATCTCTTTAGTTACCATGTAAAAAAGCATAGAGTTTGATTAGCCCTTAGCTAAATAGAAGGTTGTCTCTTCTATGAGTACATAAAAATAGACTTCATACTAGCGTGTGAAAAGTGCGTCATACACATAGGATTTAATGACTTCATGTTTATTATGTATCTAATTCTTGCAAGAGTTCTTCATAATATACACTTCAAAAAAAAAAAAAAATTCCACATCCTTTTATATATGGCAATATGTTTTGTTAGTTCTAACATGTCATCTATGTGTCCATGTTAATACATAACATTAGGAAACACCACTATTGGGGCCTTTGCCTTAATCAAATGTGAATAATAAAATGAAGATATGAACATGCCTTATACATCGTATTCATATTTTCCCACTGATTTCAATATAATGAGATTAGAGAGAAGATAATATGGAAGGAGTACTTCAAGATGTCAAGGATAATATATTTTCAATGAGTGCAAGAAAAAATGGAGAATTCGTACTAGCACATTGACTAACTGGTTGACTAGGTTAACTTCAACTATGAATTATATTCAAGTCCAATTTGTTTAAAGTGTAGAAGAAGAGGAAATGAAAAGTTGAATAGGGTAAAGATATTTCTATAGTCAAATATGAGCTTGACATTATAAATATGAAGGAAGGATTTACATAAATATTCAAACAAAGATGAACCTATTTAAGGATGGGCTCTTAGATAAATCCTAAAGTATAGGGTCTAAAAAACATTATCCTAATTTACATTGAAGAAAATTGAAGGTCTTTATAAAGATAGAGCACTAGATCTATGGCTTATAATCATGTCTAAATTCTAGAACACATTGAAAAAAGATTATGACACCAATCTATATGGTTCTCA
>VDFB02353493.1:409712647-409726884 GCA_007258455.2 Sequoia sempervirens | reverse complement strand
ACTAAGTTATTGAATGAATCCTCGCCAGGGGCCCTTTGGGTTGGCTGCGATCGATTTACGCGTCTGTGAGAGGCCCCAAATATAATGGGCGTTATCTGCACAATCTTGTAAGAGATTTAGTGGGTGACACTCGATTCCATCAACTGCTAACCAATGTGGTGATCCCAACCTTTGATACCAATTTAGAGCAGCCCATAATTTTCTCTACTTTTGAGGTACTTCTTTTCTTCTTTCCTTAATCAGATTGTTTTAATACCATTTATTTCTAATTTAATAGATCGTCATTTGTACCTACATGTGTTATCTACAGGCCAAACATGATATCTCAAAAGATGCATATTTATCTGATATATGCATTGCTACTTCGGCTGCGCCAACATATCTTCCTGCTCACTATTTCCAAACAAAAGAATTGTCCGGCAAGCCCAGAGAATTCAACCTCATAGATGGAGGAGTGGCCGCTAACAATCCAGTAATACGTCTTCCATTCTCCCCACTACTTGCTAATTTCTACTTATCTACAACTAACTTGAATGTTTTCGACTGTACTTTCAATTTGAAGACTTTACTTGCTATCAACGCAGTGACAAAAGAATCCCTCAAGAACGACAAAGATTGGGTACCTCTAAGCAAAGCAAAGGTGAATTAATTAAAGAAAGAAAAGTTATTTTTACTTAAGGAATTCGACAACTATTAACAGGTAGCATTTTTAAGCAGGACAAGAGAAAGATTAAAGTGCTATCTCTTGGAACTGGGTACAAAACGGCATCTTCCAAAGCCACTGATGTTGCAAAGTGGGGACTGTTGGGATGGCTCCGTCAGAATGATATCGTGCCACTAGTCGACATTTTTATGCAATCAAGTTCCGATGTGGTGGACATTCATGCTTCCTTAATCTTCCAATCCTTTCAGTCTGGAAAGAACTATATCAGAATTCAGGTATATATATTTCTCCATCTATAGAAGTTATTTACCCATAAACTTTGAAGTGATCTTTACCCATAAATTATTTTATTTTAGGAAAACGAATTGACGGGAGACGCAGCCTCTGTTGATATCTCTACTAAGGAAAATCTTGAGAAGCTTGTAGAGATAGGCAAACAACTGCTGGATAAGCCTCTTTCCAAGGTCGATTTAGAGACAGGATTGCTTGAGGCAGTTGGTGATGGGGACACCAACAGCGATGCCTTGATCAGGTAAACATCTGTAGAAAGAATCATAACTCTTGTTAATTGCATTATGAAATTTGGAAACCACAGAAAGTATTAGCCAATGATCTGAATGTTAATAATGGTTTCTTGACTTCTGAGCAGGTTTGCAAAGGAACTCTCGGATGAAAGAAAGTTGCGAATCAAGCGATCATCTGTGGAAACAGCTCATAATCCAGTGCCAGCTCTCTAATAACTGTTTGGTATAGTTTGTCGTATATAAGGACTTCCAACGCAATAACGTGAAACAAGCCAATAAAGGACTGTACCCCTTAGACATATTTTCCTGTGTCTATGTCTTTTTATTCTTAATATCTTGCGTAGTAATAATACACGTTATTTTTCTTTTATTTTAATAAAGGACAAGTTCTATTGTTTCATTTTTTTTTTATATAATTTAGATGCAATGATTTCATTCTTTTAAGAAATGAGTTTAGGGGAATTGCTAATTAAATATTGATCAATGAGTTTGAATAAAAACTACCTAATTTAATCTTAATATTAATATCACAAGTTTATAATTTTGCCGAGCAAGAAGCTATTCATAAAGCTTGTTATATTAATTTAATGTTCATATTAATTCCTTTTAATAATTTAAAGAAAATGTAAAAAATCTTTTTAATTGTAAATTATTGTCAAATTTTATGATTATTCATTATATTTATTGTAGATTATAAATATTTTGTGGTATTATATATACCCGAAAAATTATTGATGTCATATATTATTTTATATTAACACAAATAATCAATTTAAACAAATAATTGAATTGTTGGTAATTCTTCATTCTAACTAATTGAAATAAACATTGGTAGAAATAATATTTAGCATTATATTAAAAAATTACCTTAAATGATATAAATTTCCTCTAAAACATATTATATAAGAAAGTGTACATGCCTCCAAATTTTATAATAAACTCAAACTACATTAAGTAATAAATATTCACAACCCTGTAAAATCAAATTTATATTTAATTTCCTTGGTCATATAGACCAAATTTATACTAGAAATTAACATTTGTTCTTTCAAACAAACTAGTGAAGATCTAGACTAGAATAATAATCATGAGTGGGAATGGTGCTTTAAATTTCCAAACTAGGGTGTTGGGTGGGGATAGAGGATGGAGTTTCCACATGCCCTAAATATAAAAGTGGTGGATAAGGAATGGGTCCAAAGCAATCAATGGTCTTTCAAACTTAGTAATCAATAAGGGGGTTCAACTTTCTCATTTGGAAATAGAAATCAACAAAATTAATAGAAAAGATTCATCATCAATGGATAAGGTGGGAATCCAAAAACAACCATGGGCTGATGTATTCAAATCTTTGATAAAGGTAAAATTTCTCACATGGTCCCTTTACTTTCTCCATATAAAAAGGATAAATTTTTTATCTTCAAATTCCTAACTTGTTGTTGAAAAGGGAGCTTCAAAAATGGATGCATCACTGGTTGATATGTTTCTCAACCCTAGACCTAATATTGACATGGTTCAAAATTGGGTATAGAAAAGATAGAAACTAAAAGCAAACATAGTAGTTATGGCTATGGTAAGAGGGATCTAATCCTTTTCATTTTTATGTAGAAAGGACATCAATAACATTCTAGTAGGAGACCCCTAGATTCTATGCAAGTCTATTCATGTTTTGAAGCAATGGCATTCTAGTTATAACCTAAAAATTAAATCTGTTAAAGTTTCCCTTGTTTGAGTATAGCTTCTTAGACTCCCTATAGAGTCAATGGGGAAAGGAATCTTCAAAGTTACAATGAGTTTTTTTGCAAGTTTGGTAGTAATAGATTCAACCACATCTAATAGTAAAATGTTAGTTTATGCAAGGTTGTATGATTGTATTAATGATGATATATAAGTGAATCCCTCCTTCAAAGTTTATGATTAGATGATTTTTATTTTTTTTAAGAATCCCCTTTTTCTTATTTTGTTTGTAAGAATGATAGACATTGACCTAAAAAATTTCCCTTAGAGAAGGGTTATGTTCTTACTAAAAATAGGGAATAATATAGTCTATCTTCAAGGAAATTTCCTAGACCCTTTACAAGTTGTAGAGGAAGAGGCTTTATTTTATGTACTCAATCATAACATGATGCACATAGCCTTAATTTCAAAGACCCTCTCTATCTCAAAATTTTCAACCTTCCGTATTGGTTTCACACTTTATGACATTTTGGAAATATTTAAGGGAACTTATTGGCCTTGTAATTTCTACACATGTCCTTCCCATGATTATTTTAGATGACCCTTTATCCAAAAGTCCTCTAACCTCATTTGATCCAATATGATTAAGTGATGAGATCCTTATTTTTGAATATGTAGATGCTATCCAAGTAGATGATGATGCAGAGAAAGGACTCATCTAAACGAACTTGGCACAAATAAAACAATGATGAATTAGCAACAATGACTTTGATGCATCCTAGTTCAACTTTGGAACATTGAAAATGTATGGCCTAATAGGCATTCAAAAAGGAGAACAACATCATGTAAGAGTTCTTGGACACTTTAGCCCTTTCATATCATGTCTCACTAATTATACACTCAACCATGATCAAATTATGCAAAGTTTCTTTCAATCACAAAGTGACCTAGTGCTCCTTAAGACATTGAAACTACAACATAAAGGAATTCAAACAGCAAGTGACATGAGGCTATTGACTTGTGTAGACCACTTACAACATACCCAAATGATTTCCAATCCAACCTTCATCACAGAGTGCATAGATTTCATGAAGCCTTCCTTGAATTGGGGTTTTTTTTAATTGTTTTTCAAACAAATGAGAGCACACTGTGATTAATAACTCCATCAAAATTGAAAACTATGAACTATTCTTTAAAGGGGTTTAATATATGCAAAAAAATATCTTTCTACCAATTTTCATAACTTTTTGATGGAGAAAAATAAAGATATGGAATTTTCTAGGTCGTTGGAAACCCCAGATACTGTTTGGACCTGCTCTTAGTAAAAATGTCATCCCCAGATACTGTTTGGACCTGCTCTTAGTAAAAATGTCATAACTCACACAAAACACAAAAAAATGCCCGAAACAAAAAGAATTTGTAAGGTAAGACACATCACCAACTTCCCAAGGTATGTACAGATCTATACTAGACCATACAGATTCATACCATGCATGTTTTCAGAATGCAACTTTTCATAAAAAATAAACTTTACAGACTTGCCCTCAATGAAATTACCATATCTCCCTCAAAACTTAATGAAATTGTTTCACAAAAAAAGAATTATAATATTAAAAAAAAAAATTTAACATTTCCAATTAATTTCATATCTGTACTATACCATACAAGGCAATACCATCAAGTTAAAGGTTGTCTCATAGAGAAAATGCAACCAAAAACATGGCAAAATGAAGTATTCTGATTCCAAGATTTCCTCCAACCTTCTCCAACCCTTGTGATGGATGTTACATGGAATATTTAATATGTTACAACCATTTGTAACTAAAAAACCAACCACCAACTCCTTTGTGAACACTAGTCACAACATTTTCAAGTTTTGACAACATTTTGCAATATTTGCAACATTTTACAACATGAAACCAAAACATTATAAAATGGACTTAAATGAATCCAAATGGTCTTACATGACCTTATTGACCCCAACCAAATCAGAAACCTAAGTTTAGCAACATGACAACAATTTACAATAACGGTGCATCATAGGATGCCCCTTCATCATACTCCCCAAAGAGAGAAATTTGATTCTTCCTCTCAAATGTTTCTTCCACTTTTTCCAATCATAAATCAAATTTGAAAAATTATTTCTTCCACATGTGCTTAGTTTAATTGCAAGATTCACAATTTTGATTTGCTTCCCACCATGCTTATGTGGCTCCTTTATAGTTTGCTTCTAAATATCTTTTATTAACTTCTTCTTTGGAACTCTTTTGTTTGTTTCTTTTGCAATAATTTGTATTTCCTCAGTCAATATATCATTTCATTGGTTCATTGCTTCAACTACTTCATCTACTACACCTATAAACACATACTCACAAATATTGTTAGAAATAAAATTTTGAGTCTCAATGGACTCATTTTCTTCATCTTTTTCCTCTTCCTTGGATGGCTTTGGCTCTTCCATCATCTTGATTACTTTTTTAATCTTTCTTCTCAATTGCTGCCTCTTTATTCTTTCCATAATTTCCTTTATTGGCCACTTGACAATTTTGTTAATGGTGATGCTCCAACTCTGCACACTTGTTACTATACTCTGTATTCTTTCTTCATTTTTTTCATTTGTTCCAAAGCTTGTCTCAGCCCTATTATCTCTTGCTAAATATTTGTTTGTTTTACCTTCTCATCTTTATTCTTCATCTCACTTCTCTCTCTTCTCATCTCTTGTTGCTTTCTTGGCAACTTCTTACTCTTCAAGTCTTTACTTTTCTCCTCAACACTTTCATTCTCCTTTTGTAAGCAAGTCTCTTTCACCTTGCTTCTTCTTGTCTTCGTGATACCTCACCTTAGGCTTCTTTATTTTCCCCTAGCCTAGTCTTTTGGTATTCAGGTTCTTTTTTTCAACCTATCAAAAATAATACACCAACTTCCTAAACATCCCTTGCCCTGATCTTTGGGCTTTGATACCAAAAATGATGTAGAGAAAGGAGTCATCTAAATCAACTTGGCACAACTGAAATAATGATTCATTAGCAAAAATAATTGTGATGCATCCTAGTTCAACTTTGGAACATTGCCAACATGGCCTAATCATAATTCAACAAGGAGAAGAGAGTCATGTAAGAGTTTTTGGACACTTCATCCATTTCATAACATGTCTCACTAATTCTACACTCAACCATGATCAAATTATACAAATATTTGTTCAATCACCAAGCAACCTAGTGCTCCTTAAGACATTGAAACTACAACATAAAGGCATTCAACAATGAAAAGATAAAGTAACGTGAGGTTCTTGACTTGTGCAGACCTCTTACAACATATCACATTGATTTCCCATCCAACCTTCATCACACAATGCATAGATTTCTTCAAGCTTTTCATTGAACTAGGGTTTTGATTGTTTTCAAACAAATGAGAACATCTTATCATTAATAACTTTAAAAAATCCCTTTGCTCCTAGAAAAGGTTCAAACTCACCTCAATGTTCTCCAGAGTGCGTGATAAGAAGGATCTCGTCGAGAGAAAATGGTTCCCACAACCGCATGAACACTAAATTTCTTCTATTTCTTCCTTATGTAGGTGCTAATAACATGATTTCAAAGTGGAAAACAACAATGATCCTCTAGAAATAGAACAAGAATGGAAGCGAGGGTGAAGAAGGGAAGAGTCCTTTAGCCAAAAAAAACCATGCAGATGACATTATGATCCTCTAATGACATTTTTCCTATATATATATATAAATTATTCAAATTGAAAACTATGAACTTTCTCATTTAAAGGGTTTTATATATGCTAAAAAATATTTCTACCAATTTTCATAACTCTTTGATGGAAAACAAATATATAAATTTTCTAGGTCCTTGGATTCAACCCTAGACAAAGTTTGGATCTACACTTGATAAAATTCCATTACTTGCATGAAAATAAACAAAAAAAGCATGAAAACAAAATAATTTTGTAATGTAAGACACAAAACCAACTTCCCAAGGTGTGTGCAAGTTTGTACCATACTGTATAGATCCATACCATGTGTGTTTCAAACTGCAACTTTTCAGAAAAATAAACTTATAGACCTGCCCTCAATGAAATTGCCATATCTCACTCAAAACTTAATGAAATTGATTAAAAAAATAATAATTATAATATTAAAACACATATTCAACCTTTCCAATTGATTTCATGTTTGTATCTTCATGATGGTGATGAAAAAATTTCATCAAAGAATAGATGCACTGTCCAACTGAAAAACATGCATTGTATGCAAGGAATGTTACCCAGGCATGCACATCCATTCATCAGGTGCTAACGCAACTTGTAAGAGATGTTTCATTGAGAGAGGCATCCATCGGTTCTCTGCACTCAACAACATGGACCCAGGAGAGCAACCGTTTGTTTTGAAAAGACTCACCCAAGTGGAGGAAATGCTCATTGCCAAAATCAGCCCAGTACTACAGGTAACCCACACTATTGGAGGCCAGTATAGATATAGTGGCCACACGATTAGCTTCCCACAAGATATCACTAACATTTCAAAAGTTCTTCCACGAAGAATACAAGAGTTGGACATTCTCATAGTTCGAAGATTGCATACAGAAGGTCATTATTATGATTGTTATGTCAGTAGAAGTCATATCAGAGATGCGTTGCAATACAAAGTCAAATATGACCCATACTATCATGATGTTGCAATAAGTTTTGAGCACTTAGAGCAATTCCCTGAAGCAAGAACAAACATATCGAATATGCTACATACCGTTGAAACCAATGCAGACATGGTCGTTCCAAATAATGAAATTGCCTCTGATGGGGATGATATTGAATGCAGCACAGTAAACACATCGTCATTTATGGCTAGACTTCCAAATAGATGCTGTGAGTTAGAAATTATTAAGAAAACATTAGACCTTGACGACAACACAAACAACATTATAGACTGGCCTGAAATAAACTCATCACCGATAAATGAATACAATACTGAAGGGATGCTTGATATGGCATTTCCAACACTCTTTCCAACTGGAGTTGCGCTACAAATGCAACCACAAATTAGGGAAGTGCACATGCATGAGTATGCACTCCACTTAGTGAGATTTCATGACCATAGATTTGGAAGGCATCCAAGGTTCCGGTATTTCATGCTTAATCTTATGATGCGACATCGTAGCCAAGGGCTTGCTGTAGTTTTCATTAAAAAAAATGCAGAAGAGAACATGCCAACCACTATTGAGGACCTTCGAGCACACTTGAAAAACTTACCTGACACACAATTAGCTCAAGAGCTCATGCACTTTGGCTCTTAAATGTGGGTGAAAAGACCATATTGGAACAAATGTCATGCTGAACTAACAAATATGATCAACCAAATAGGGTCTCCCACTCTATTCTTCACATTAAGTGCAGTAGACACAAAGTGGTCAGACCTACAATGTTTGATCTCGGATGGTGTGCCGGTAGGAATGCAAACAAATAAATAGCGCTTAGAAAATGTAGTCAACAACCCCCACACCACATCATTGTACTTGCATCAGCGATTCACAGTGTTTCATGAAGAGGTAATTGAGAAACTCCTCAATGCAAAAGATTACTGGTACAGGTATGAATGGCAGCATCGTGGCACTGCACATGTACATGGATTCCTTTGGCTCTATGACGCACCAAACATGGATAAACTTGATTGGGATGACAGTGTAGCAGTTCAACAGGCTAGGAAATTCTTTGACAGGTATGTCAGTGCTTGGAATCCCCGTGCTGCATCAGCAAGAAACAACTTGATTTTTTGATCTTTCCAAGACGATCCTTGCTTACTAGACACAACACAAATATTTGCTACAGACCCCTCTCATGACTATGAAGAGATCATAAATCGTGTCCAAAGGCACACAAAATGCAGAGAGGGAACATGCTTGCGAAAGAAAGGGAAAAAGGTAGAATGTCGATACAAAGCTCCATGGAAAGAGAAAATTATATCTACCCTATCACGTGACAACTGTGGGACAAAACAATATGAACCTGCATGGAATGATGATAGGATAAACATACACAATCCAGAAATGATTTCAATATGGAGAGCCAACATAGATTGTCAACCTGTCATCTCGCGGGCAATTGTTCTAAAATACATTGCCAAATATGCATCAAAAGCAGAGAGAGCATCTGAGACTTGTACTGACATGCTAGCAAGAATATCTGCAACCCAAAAACAAGATGTCCCGGCCCTCGCAGCATATCAAAAATTCATGGCAGAAATCGTGGTAGAGCGTGATATTGGAGCACAAGAAACATGCCATATGCTTCAAAAATTGCCGCTTAATGTTTGTAATCGACCTTTTACATCTTTGAATGTTGGACGCAAAATGTTCCTTCGAATAACAAGAGGTCCACATGAAAGCCATCTACAACCTAGCTACCTTCACTCGTACATTAATCGACCTCCAGAATTGGAGACAACAACGCTACTTGAATCTACACGATCTTTCTTGTACTCTGCGAGTCACAAGGGATGCAAGTGGAAAGAAAGAAAGGTCAAAGCGATTGTCAATGTTTTCCCAAAGTTCTACACCATCCCAGATGAGGACTCAGACCAGTTTGAAACTTTTTGTTGGAGTGAGCTCCTACTGTACAAGCACTTCCGAAGCTTGGAAATTGAGATAGGGATAACTAAGGATACAATACTTGCAAATTGGAAGCAAATGAATACATCCAAATATGATGTATGGCATGTCCCGCGCACCGCCCCGTCAGACGAAAACACCGACGATGCAGAATCAGACAGTGAAATTGACATGGACAAAAGGGACATGCTAGAAATGAATGAATGGGAATTATTTTCTCAAATGGGCCCCTCAAACAACATCAGCCTAAATGAGCTTGACCTGCTTGGCAGGCGTGAGTTTGATAGCAACTACAGATGGGAACAACTTGCATTGCCCCAAGAGCTTCATGAAATTGCCACACAATTTATAAACATGGAGAAAGCATGTAGCCATGAAAGGCATGCTCCAACTAAGTATGATGTCCCAGACTATACATTATCTTCCAAACAAAAACTAGCACTCACACATATTATCAACCATAGCAAACATCAGTCAAATAAACCATTACACATGATTATTCAAGGGACAGCAGGTACAGGGAAGTCATACTTGATTGCTCGCATAAGAAAAACACTTGATAGTCACAATCTGCACCAGCAAAACTAGCTACTCACATTGGCTCCTACAGGGGTTGCTGCATTTAATATACATGCATCAACTATACATTCAATGCTTCGAATTCCTATCAAAGAAATGCACCCACTGCAAGGCCAATCATTAATAACATTTCAGGAAGAGATGAAACACATAAGATATGTGTTGATTGATGAGATGAGCTTCATAGGACCAAAGTTGCTACTAAAGATAGATGCGAGACTACGTGAGGCCTTCCCGCATCGACAACATCTTTATTTCGGTGGGGTGTCAATAATCCTGATAGGTGACCTTGCACAGCTCCCGCCTGTACTGGACAAGCCTATTTACACATCACACTCAAATGCAAAAACACTATGGGACCAGTTCACGACCGTTGTCACCTTAGACACAGTGTTTTGTCAACAGGGTGAGACTCCAGACCAAAGACAATTCCGCCAACTATTGCAAAACATACGCAATGCAAAAGCATCACAAGAGGATTGGGAACTTTTAAAAACACGCACAGATAAGCATCTCACCTCTAGCGAAAAAGAAAATATTCGACAATTCAATGCACTTGTTTGCTACCAATGATTTAGTTAGACTTCACAATAGAAGAATGTTGAAATTGTTAAACTGTCCAATTGCAATAAGTGCTGCAACTACCACCAGGGCTGAAGTAGATAATGCAACTACTGATGAACAACTTGAAAAGCAGGTATTACTTTGTAGAGGGCAGCACATCATGCTGACAACCAACATATGGACACAAGCAGGCCTTGTAAATGGAGCTTTAGGTGAAGTTGTTGAGATAGTTTACAGCCTTGGTTCCAAACCACCAGATGTTCCACTTTATGTTGTGGCAAGGATCGATAATTATAGTGGGCCAGCATGGAATGCAAATGACCCCAAAAGTATACCGATAATACCTGTATCATTGGGCAGTCGTAGGCAAATTCCGCTCACAATGGCATGGGCTATTACCATACACAAATCCGAAGGCCTAACGCTATCTAGAGCAACTATCGACATTGGAAAAATAGAACGACAAGGACTTACATTTACAGCTATATCCAGAGTGAAATCGTTGAACAACCTTCGTATTCAGCCAATGTTCTCCTTTGAGAGATTCTCAAAAATGCATAACCACCCATACACAACTATGAGAAAAGAAGAGGAAGCCCGATTACAGCAACTATCTCTAAAAAGTCAAGGTGCACAACTCTTTTCCCTTTCTCCCTCATGTCGCTCCTGCTTATTCTTATATCAGCAATTTCTCTTTTAGAAATTAAATATAGATGTATATTTAATAGTTTTATAATAAATTTAACATGGAGCAATCATTGTACATTTCAACAAATAATGTTTCCACCTAACCATTCCATTTCTTTTGCTTTGCAGGCCTTGAATCCGAATGGCATATATCATAGCCCCTCACCGTCAAACACCAACAATTGTACTGTGTTTAGTCCAAAAAAAAGTTCTAATACAAAATTGTTCACCAGTATTTTGACTTCTCATAGCACACATTTTGTATATCATGAACTACCACCAAATGTACTTGGTCCAGTTGAGCTATAATGTTTCCGACACTTCAACCATTTAAGATAATATATTGTATTGTTCATCCACTTGGCATGTTCTACTCTACTTAAAAAAACCAAATTGCACTTTCCCCATGCATTCTCCCCCCTCTCTGCCCTTCGAATACACTACCATAGTATACCCTCCTATCGGCGTAACCCTTGTGCCTTGCTAAGGTGCAAGCTAAGTATATATATAGGTTAACCTATATATTATAAATATATTAATATAGATTTTTAATTATTATATATAAATATTAATAGGTATAACCTATATATTATTATAATATATTTACCACATTAATGTGTCATAATAGTTATAACTATTCTCTATTATAATAATATATTATAGCTAAATATAATACCTATAATATATATTTATGACTATAATAATTATATTACCACACATATATGATTATGTTTAAGTTATATATTAGATTTATTTACATTATTAATCATATTAAAATGTGATATTAGATATATAGATAATTTATAATATAATGGGCTATATATATATATATTTGGTAATTTTTCTTCTTATTTACTAACTCCTCACCCAAGAAGGCTTAAAGGAAGCTATTTTTATGATGGCCAATAATAAAGCTCTTGGTTTAGAAAAATTCCCTTGTGAATTATACGAGTCCTTTTGGGATATTTTTTTTTGGCAATGACCTTCATAAGTATTAAAATGGAAGAGAAGATAGGTCTTTGAGAAAATCTAAATCTTGATTTCAACAATAACAAATATAAAATAATAATATCTATAATATAAAATAATTGATCTTTGGGACTTTTCAATATATTCAATCTAGTTATTTTTTTTCTTATATTGCAATGACTTATAAATCCGTTATTTTTCATGAATGTAACTTCACAAAACTAACATTTTAGCTTTATTATTTATAAACTAATATTTATTTATAAATTAAAACTTGTATGCTAATTTATTGTTTATTAATCTAGCCAATACTAAGATGTAATATATTTCTAACATTTTTTTACTTCTTACGGTTGGAGGCTCCTCAGTGGGGAAGCTGGTTGAGAATACGCTTACTTCTTAAATAAATATTTGAATGGCTATGGGAGAACTTGGAATATGCTTACTTCTAATGACATCCCTGTTGGTTCTTGGGAGAACTTGGAATATGCTTACTTCTAATGACATCCCTGTTGGTTCTTGTTTTTGGAGAAATATTATCCCCTGCAGGGACTTGATTGCTAATCATAGCTAGAACAACTATTCCCATTTGGGTAACTGCAAGAAGTTGGTTCCATGAAGAGGGGAAGTTTTAGCCAAAAAAATGTCATCGAAAATGCGATCTCAATCCTTAGACCAACATCTTGTTCCTAAACAAATACCCATTCGAAAAATATAATAGGTGTCCATTTTAAAGCAGGTGTTCTAAAAAAATAAAATCCCAACCAACTTTTTGATTTTGTTTTAGGCTTGGGAATGGCTTGGTAACTCAACCCTTAGCCTTGAACTACAACTAAAAGACTAATAAGGCAATGTCAAGAGAAATAACTAACTTTGGCAATATAGCTAACAATTTTTTTTAATTAGTTTATGAAATTAAAACTCATTATAGATCATAATGTCTAGTTTTCACATATGTAATTTTTAATGACTAGATTATGTTTTCTATTTTTTAATTAATTTCTAAGGTCCATAAACTTGAAAGTTAGACTTTTTTAATAACTTTTAATTTGGTAACTTTTTTTAAAAAAATTACATGACATCAATCTACAAAAAATTCTCTACACAATGAAAAAAATTAATAAAAAATATATTTAGAAAAAAATTATAAAAAATATCCTTTGTTACACATCTTTCCCCAAAAGAAATTAGAAAAATAATTTTATTCTTAGTTTATCATTCAATAGATTGTTAGACCATAGCAAATTGACTAGTTTTATTTTAGATAGGTTGCTCCTTGCTAGTGAAATGGTTAAGTGAGCCCAAAAAACTATCCAAAATGCCTTAATCATCAAAATTGACTTTGATAAAGATTATAATCATAATTTATCTCCTTTATACTTATTATACTAAAATGGTTAGATACAGACCCATGATATGCAATCACATTAGGACATTATTCATTGATGCTAATGCTAGAATTTTGGTCAATGAATCCCTCTCCCCTCAATTTAAACTTTATAAAAATCCATTTGCAAAAGTTATCCCTTGGCCACATTACTATATGTTTTAACTAAATTAATTTTCTTGGCTATCTTTTTTAGCATGCTCTATCCACTAATCTCATTCATGGGATTCCCCTTCTAAGTAAATCCAAGGCCGTCTACTCTCATTTTGTTGATGACAACATATTTTGTATTAAAAAATCAACCTCATAAATGACACACCTTAAATATTTTAGAATATTTTGCACCATGTCAAGTTGTAAATTGACATGAATAAAACTCAATTCTTAATCACCCAACCTACCCTCATCTCCCTTAGATTCTAATTGATTTTTTAATAAAGTTAAACATTGGTCCATCACTAGATATCTAATTGACTTGATTGGTAAATTGATGGAGAGATGGCTTAATTTTTTTAGAGAATTAGGTGAGAAAAATGAATAAATAATCTTTGAATTGGATGATAGTAAAATTTGATGTTAGC